>OX424568.1:13752098-14216418 GCA_949152475.1 Terebella lapidaria | reverse complement strand
TGTACTTCAGAGAGCCAACAACATCGATTCCACTACCATACGGAAGTTTGTACGATAAGCCCGCCTCCACTCCGAGTTCCGTGCTCAGACCTTTCTTGGAACTGGATGCACCAAGTGGGTCGATTGTGCTAGATATCCCAGTTCCAAATCCACCCTCAGCACATACCGTGGTACCTTTGTTATCAATGCACACACCCCAACCGCCACCCACAATAACGTAGGTCGTCACACCTGAAAAAAATCATCCAATGAAAAAATTGCAGCAGTTGAGGCATAGTAATTACACCAGGGTTTCAACTGATCAGTGTATTGCATCTGACTTACAAGCTAAATTAGAATCATACTGTTTCAAATCTAGATTCCACCTTTTAAAGAGGAATCGTACAGTTAAACAACAGATACTCACCAAGACAGGCAAGCCCAAGTGGGTCCCTGAAGTTGATGGGATCATTGAAGACGTACTGGTAGAGGTTCGGCTGGCCACTGCTGAAGTAGGTCGGGTCTCTAGCAGCCCATCGACCCTCGAAGGGCATGTAATCACGGAAGTGGTAGTGTACGAAACCAGTAGCCTCGTCTCTGATACCACCAGCGTATCCAATTGGCACGTAGAATGAAGGGTTGGAGTCTGATAACATCACGCCGAAGGAATCATACTTCATCTGGGGTAGTCATGTGGATGTAACCAACGTATTTTAAATGTGAAACTCGCCCTATCACCGATAGTATAGCTCATGATGATAACAATAAATCCGAGATCGATGGATTGTGTGTAAAAGTAATATTACATGAACGATAGGAAGCATGATCAGCAAATATAAAATATACTTATGTGGTATATGTTGCAGTTGGACTTACTCGTTTGATAACTAAGCCAGTGTCGTCAATCACAGCCAGTGGCGTTCCATTGTGATCACACATTACATAGTACACAGAGTTGCCCTTCACGATCGCTATCAGTTTCTTCTGATTGTCGTAAATGAGACCTATCACTATATTCTGCCTGGACACGTGGGAGGGCAACATTGCATTCTCAGGGTTACCATAAAAGAACTGGATGGTATCATGCCTTATGATGTCTCTCCTAATTATCAGACGATTGAACCCGTCGTAGCTGTAAACAATGCGACTGTTGTCAACGCTTGCCGATGTGAGTTCCCCCTTAGAGCTGTACTCATACATGTCCCCACGACCTGATGTCACGAGGTACCCTGAAGGTGTGTGTTGATACATTTGGCCATCCACGCTGGCGATCTTGTCTTCCAGGTCATAGCTTGCTGTGTGAGAGTCTCCATTGCTAGTCCACGTCAGCCTGTTGCCATTCAAGTCGTAAGTGTAAGATTCTAGAACGCTGCCGCTTTCTTTGACTGTCACCAGTTGGCCATCATCGTCATATGTGTAGATCTGGGTGATCTCTGGCTCGTTGCCAATTTTGAAAGAGCGTTGGGTAGCCACAGTGGCATTGCTCTTCATCGTCAGCTCATAGGAGAAGACCTGAGTGCCACGGATGGAGCAGGAATATCTTGTGGGGAATCCCACTTTGTTATGTTCGTCCACACACGTCAGTATGTTCCTGTCCTTTATCTGGATGTTGGCATCGGATCTGCGTATGAACTCAAAGTTACCAAACTTGGTTATCCTTCCAATCTCATTTCGCTCGATGTTGTGAACGAAATTGGCATTGAGAACTTTTGCCTTGATTTCGATCAAGCCGAAACTAGCGTCATATTCGTATTCAAATTCTGTGTCGGAACCGCGAAAGAAACCGATGCCACCGAAACCAAAACCGATCCTTATTCCTAACGTAGACCGTAACTCGTTCGTGAACGACACTCTCTTGAGCAGGCTGCCATCGAATACCTGTCTTATTTCAGATTCCATACGATTATTCTCATAGCGACGAATGAGGCACGGTTCATCGAAGCCACGGTCGTAACTGTACGTGATAAAGTAGTCATCGTATTGAAGGGAGGTCACTCTGTATGCTTCATCGTATGTGTGAGCGATACGATTGCCGTCCTGGTTGCGTTCTTGTAGGAGTTCACGATCTGGACTGCTCTTCCACACGTATGACCCAGTGGAGGCGTCGTTGGAGTAACTGAACTCACTCTTATGGTACCCAGACGTTGTATTTAGCTGGTGTCTCGTCCCACTCGGCATAATAAAAGTCTTCAAATTCCCACAGTCATCGTGCTCAAAGCTATAGGTCTTACCACTTGGAAGTGTAGTCGATGTGAGCTTATTGAGTATCAAAAATAGAATACATGTTTGAATCCCGTTTGCGACCTCCGTCTGATCAAAGATATCCCATATATTACTCGTAGCCTTACATTCGATTACACTGAGGTACGTAAACATGTACTTACCAAATCGTCGGTGTTGTATGAGTACATTATTGTCAAGCCAGTGAAACCCCTCTCCTTTGTCAGCAAGCCGTCATCATTCTGCATATCTTTAAGATACATAACGCTTGATTGGGAACAAGATTTGAATGTAGTGGCACAATTTCCGCATTGAAGTTAGCTGATATTGTTATATCTATTGTAATTGTTTCTGTATCCTAGCTATTAAATACTGCTATATGTGCATTTAATATCAGAAATTGTGTATTTTATGAATAAGCCAAAAATTGTTCATGTTTATGCATAATTTACGTGACCTAAAAGCAAAGGTTCGAAATATCACAGCTTTCCAAAATACGACATGCTCGTTTTAGTTTTGCAAATGTGGACTTTTTACCCAGGACATCTGTCATTGCGTAGTTTATGATATCATATTAGTGGAAGGTGAATGTGAAAACACATAGGCTCCGCTTTGGATAAAACAATATATATCAGCAAGGATACAAATATGCTCTCGCTCCAGACCGTGTCCTGACGTTCCACGTACACGTTGCTTCCATGTGTTAGCAGTTGATCCTCCAGACCCTCGAACGGTCTGGACACGCGTACCACCCGTCCGTCGTCATCGTAATACGTCTTCTGGTACCTGGGTATAAAATTAGCATTAGGTACTCGATACCAAGCAAAAGTATATTCTCAATAGCATCCAGGTTGTATAAACAGCGACAGAATTTCCTGGTACAATTAAGTTGAGAAGTATCGCTGAACGTTTTAAGGCCACCATTTGACGAGACTGGCCAAAAGTTGAAGCATATTTAATATTTGATCCGTCTTCTATTAATACCAATATCATGACTACATGTACATTCAGAAAGCAAAACTAATTTTAGCAAAACTGTATATATTTTGGCCGAGATATTTCGCGTGTTAGGCCGTCCAGACGTTGGAGAATTGTCATTGCCAAAAACACACCACCAAGATGAGAACTTACAGAACGTCCGAACTTCCCAACCGGTAAAATATCGACACTGACTTCTCAAGGAAGTTCTCTTCGACTGTTTGCAGCGGCTGGTCATTCATCTAGTGAGATATGTAAACAGAATGGTGTCAGCAACTGGAAGTCTAATATTGGAGTGTTTGACCCATGCACTTGTCTTGAGTCGCGTGGAAATGATGAATATAGATTTTGTTTCCAATTTTATCCCTGAAACTCTACCAGTTTAGAATTGTCGAATATAAAAAAAAAATGTAACACATAAATCAATTCGTGGTCAAACACAAGAATACCAGCGGGAAGCAAGGAATGGTAGGCCGACCATACACTGTTGGCATATTAGAATGAAAAATTATGAATAACACATACCTTATAATGATATACTATGAGAGTGAATATATACTGGATCGACCCCACCCTTACCGTGACATCCCTCCTGAGACTGGTAGCGGCGAGCGGGTTCTCACTGGCCGGCGAGGCTGTCTCCGCGTACTTAAGCACCCGAGAGGCTCCACTGGGCATGGTCAGGGAGAAGTAGCTGAGGACAGGGGCCGCCGCTCCCCAGAGGCCACTAGGCGACAACTTTGTCTTGATCTGGATAAAGAGGGGGGAGGAGTTCACACATATTAACGCTAACTGCTACGCAAGTGTGCGGGTCATTCCTCAGGTAACAGATTCCATATCATGACAGGGAAATTGTGGTCCTTCTCGACAGGTAAATACAAGATAATTATCGTGCAGTAGTGATGTCTTCGCGCAAGCAATCAGAAGTGGAAAGCGTATGCACATATTATATGAAGCATATAATATATAACACCCTGGATGAAAATCTGGCCACGTTATTCTTCAGGCAATACAAGCAAATACCTTGACTCTGTTGGACTTGGTGATCGATGTCTCCAGCGCGTCTGCGTTCTCCTCCCTGGTCTCACGCGTGTTGCCAAGTTCCGTCACTTGGATCAGTTTGCTGTCAGACTTCGTCCGCTTGGAGATGTGTTCACGACCAGTCAGCGAAGTCGCCTTGGAGATCTGGCCACCATCCGCCGAAGATGTCTTTGTGAACTCTTGAACGATATCCTGACCTCGGTAGATCTTCGTCAGACGGCCGTATGTGGAATAACTGATGAATTGGACAGGTATGTTGTATGTCATTTATACTTATAGGAGAGCATCCCTGTGTTCACTTTTCTGTATGATTACATGGGATAAAGATATATACTGGAATGGTCAGGCGGGCGGTCACAAATTAAATTACAAAACAGATCTTCCGTCCTTCATATCATGTCACTTATGCCAGGCCCTATCAAACTTATTGGAAGTTTGTTTTTCGTCCCAACCATAACATGTGTTCGAACTCACTCATAGCTCTGTAGGCAGCCACTGGGTGGGTTGTGACTGGTCACCAAGCCTCCAGAATCATACGTGAACGAGGTCCTCACACCGCTCGGATCCATCATTGCCCGCAGCATTCCATCCTGGCCCAGCGTGACGTAACTCTTCTCCCCAGTCGGTGCGACAAACGCCTCCAGCCGTCCATCGCTTCGTCTCTCAATCCGCAGCGTGCGGTTAAAACTGTCCACGATCGCTTCCAGCTGCATCTCCTCATTGTACCTGAACTCCACGAGTATGGACTTGGTTAGAGCGTTTAGCGTACGCACGTGGTAGCCACGACTGTCAAAGACGTAGAGTTCCGTCTGTGTCTGGTCGGGGTAGATATACTCGCGTTCTTGGACTACATTGTTCAGCGAGAGGAATCGTGTTTGTCGGATTCGCCGGTTTCCTGGAAGATGAATAAAAATCGTATTATTTGGCACACTATCTATATATTATTATCAAAAATGTTATATATTTCTACACGATATAATACATAGACTAAGGAAACAATACTTGTCGTAGCACACTCTAGGCCATCAGACACAAGTCACTTTATCCAAGTTCATCTTTTCCCAAGATATAATTTCTAGCAAAAGCGAACAATTTTGAATCATGGAACCCTTATCGAGTTGAATATTCAAAGTTCAAGTGATCGATAAGAAAGTCGCCACAATTGACAGTTATAACGCACATATAATTTTTTTTAGCATACGTACCTTGGTCTGCTATGACCAGATTCCCTTTCCTCGTGAACAATACATCGCTGGGTGCATATATCGTTTCCTCCAAAGGGATAACCCCCTCTCCGCCGTAGCAGGAACACCTGTAGCTGCCACACTGACAGGGGGAGTCCTTGCCCACGACGTGGGTGATCGTGTTCTCCTGAGAGTTCACGCGGTGGATTCTGTTGATGTCTTTCAGGTTAGACTCGCCGATGTAGAGATTTCCCCCCGAACTTAGGGTGACACTCGTCTGAAAGGGTTTAGAAAGTGTATTCGACAAGTGTTTTTGCAGGCGACAGAGCTAGGTTTATCCAAAATGTGAGAGATGTGATCAAAATAACTTTGAGTCTACTGTTGAAATGTGAAAAAAAAAAATAATCAGTTGTGCCAAACGATGTATCGTCACTATAATGTACAATGTCGAATGTGGAGCAGAAAAGCTCAATCACCCAGAATAGTCTTATTTTTAGAGCAGCCCATCTATTACCTATTACATACCGGGTAATTACATAATATTCGTCTCTAATGGTAATGGACCCATTTTGTGGGTTCATACTTCATAGCTTGGATGTAAACCCCAACACTGCATGTACTAACCAACGGGTGGTCGAACTCGTGTTCGTTGGCTCTCCCTGTTGGGTTCTGCCTTCTATACCCTCCAGTCAGCAGTTCATCCGGCATTCCAGCCACGATGGAGATGGTTCCCTCTTTGGTGAGCCGCAGGACTTTGTTCCCGTCCACTATGTACATCGTTTCCTCCTTGTCAACAACCAGCTTGGTCGGGTGCAGGAAGCGCAGTTGGTCGAAAGGCTGCTTGTATCGGTCACTCACTGAAGAATTAATGAAACACGATGTAGACCTAGTTATTCAGTACCGGACCATAAGAAGAAGGAATAAAGTTTAACAGCACTTTGGGATCAAGAACGCCGTTTCAGTGCCAAGAACCAGACCATACAAGAATGGAAGAATGTTGGGAGAATGGAAAACCTTTATCAGTTCATGTTGTTGTAATGTCCGAAGCGACAGCAATTTCTTGAAGTATCAAGGATTGAATTTTACACAGGTGAACAGCAAATCTGAGAACATTTCTTTTTCGAGCAGAACTGTCTAGGGATTTTTCAGTTTCAATTACGTTTGTTGTATCGGATCGGTGTCGGTCGGTTGCTTCCAACATAGTTGCTGATTCTGCCATCGTTCCCGATCTGACGGATGCGCTGTCCATCTACCACGAAGATGTTACCATCCTGACCAAAGGCAACTCCTGCATCACATGAATCGGGGAAATGAAGAGATACGTGAAATACGGTGAACCAGTTAAACAGGCTAGAAAAAGATGTGGGTACCACCCAGAAGACATTTAATTTACAGCTCCCAATACTCTTTCGTATATATGAGTTCCCCTCAAGGCTTTTCTTTCCAAACTACCTTCTCTCCCTAATACGCCATCGTAATACTACTAGTCAACTCAACTTTGCACCAGATTTCGCCTCCAGCTTAGGGAGGGCTGTTCTTATAAACGCTTACCCTTCAGTGCCCCGAAGCGAGCGTTGATCGCGAGACCCCCATCGCCACAGTTCGCCTCCCATTCATAGCATATTTCCCCCGTGCCGGCGACCGTCTGCAGCTGTCCCATCCGTGGTCCAGTCGTGTCCACCCTGTACACCTTCTTCGTGTTCGTGTCCGACACCAGGATGGAATCGTCCACCGGGTTAATGGCCATGTAGAACGTGAACTGTCCGGCACTGAGAAAAGTGGATGGATAGGATTCTTTGTTGATCATTTGATGCAGAAACAGATGTATAGGCCGTTTTGATCAACTCGGTGGGCATCAAGCTAGAAGGCTTTAGGCTTGTGATTGGTTACTAAATATACTCTGCCACACAACTATTTTACGGGGTTTGTTCTTAACTTCTAACCTGTTTTATGGAGTTGCAATTTGCATTCCCATCAGATACTAAAAGCAGTTGCAATTCCACCTGTCTACCCGATGACGTTTGCATGGACCCTGGTCGAGCTATTCAATACCTTTGATGTTTCCATCAGATCTTGCCCCACCATGGCATGGGTTACTGTACACCTCTCATATGGACACTACTCATATTCACGAATGGTGTCAGTGATATGTCGCTACAGTTGCAGATTGAAATGCGTCCCCTCTCTATATTTTTAACCTCTTGGCCCACACAAATGCAGTTGCGCTCGTGAGTGGGTTGATTCACTCCATTCCATATCACATGCATGCCTCGTATAAACCCCCACTCCCTCCAAACCTCGCCTCGTACCAGACTCACCCTGAGGTCCTACTAGGCATCCGCAAACCTCGCCTCGTACCAGACTCACCCTGAGGTCCTACTAGGCATCCGCAAACCTCGCCTCGTACCAGACTCACCCTGAGGTCCTGCTAGGCATCCGCAAACCTCGCCTCGTACCAGACTCACCCTGAAGTCCTGCTAGGCATCCGCAAACCTCGCCTCGTCCCAGACTCACCCTGAGGTCCTACTAGGCATCCGCAAACCTCGCCTCGTACCAGACTCACCCTGAAGTCCTGCTAGGCATCCGCAAACCTCGCCTCGTACCAGACTCACCCTGAGGTCCTGCTAGGCATCCGCAAACCTCGCCTCGTACCAGACTCACGCTGAAGTCCTGCTAGGCATCCGCAAACCTCGCCTCGTACCAGACTCACCCTGAGGTCCTACTAGGCATCCGCAAACCTCGCCTCGTACCACTCACCCTGAGGTCCTACTAGGCATCTGCACGAGTGTCGACACGACCCCATCCTCCAGCTTCCTGATGAAGACGTAGTCCGCGAAGTACATGGCTCCCGTGGATGACTCGACGAGTGCAAAGGGAGAGGTGATCGAGACAGTCGTGGCATCGCCCTCTCCGCAAGCCTATCAGGACGAAAGAAGTACATAGGTCAGCGGTTACATGTATTGAAATTTTCCTTTTAGGAATGATATGAAACACAGTTCACATTTCTAATTTATATCAGAAGGCTGATTTCGTTGTGATATAATGATTTTAAATGCTTTACTCAAACGAGGCGAGATTTAGTCACATTTCATACGTTTCAATAATGAGGGGTGGCACATGTAGGGCAGGAAATATCCACTCTTCCTGTACCAAATGATTTCATTTCCACAAGTTTTTTTCCACGAAGTCGCCTGATATTTACAGTGCCTGATAAGTGACACTGTGAAAAAAAACTTATTTATTTTTCGGAGTAATCTTGACTTGTTCATAGTTGATATAATTTGTGTGTAAATAATGCTATTTATGCGTAAATAATGTTATTTACACGACAACAAAGTTATTTACGTGTAAATAATTTTATTTATGCGTTTTTAACGTTTTTTCCACTAAATAAAGTTTTTTACGTGGAAATAACGTTATTTACGCGGAAATAACGTTAAATACCCCCATCCACCAAGGGAAAGATAAATGCACGTGCAGTCAGTATTTGGTTAATATATCACACACGACAGAAGTAAATAATGTTTTATCTGCGTAAATAACCTTATTTCCGTGTAAAAATAATTATTAATGCGGGAAAACGTTAGGCGTAAATGGTCGACCAGTAAATAACTTGGTCAACCAGTAAATAACTTTATTTACATGTTAATAACATTATTTATGTGTAAATAACATTATTTATGCGGAAATAACGTTATTTACCCCCATTGACCAAGAGATACTATTTGGTTAGTATCTCACACACGGCAGAAGTAAATAATGTTTTTGTCTGCGTAAAGAATGTTATTTTGCGTAAAAAACTTTATTTACGCGGAAAAAACGTTACTTACGCATAAACAAATTTATTTACGCGTAAATAACTTTACTTACGCGGAAATAACATTATTTACGCGTAAGTTATGTTGATTATGTATCAGTCAGGATTACTTCGAGAAATAAATAACTTTTTTTACAATGTCACTTATCACCCACTGTAGATATTTGCACGATTCTCTTCTTCTCATTGCCAGGAATGTTTTACATGTATATTTGGTAGCGTTACCAATACCCGTGACCATGGTCGACCAGGCAGATCCATACCTGGCAGGTTCCTCCCGTATTCTGTCCATTTCCTACCACCGTCCGCACTACGTTCTCTGCGTTGATCGTGTACTGCTCACCCGTGCCTTTGTACAACGTTCCTGTTCGGAGTATCGACTACCAAACTACATTGTTCTTGCAGTTGAGCGAAATGTCAATCAATATTTCAGACATTAGATGAATATTAGCTACCATGCATAATGATACGCGCAAATTCAAATGTTCAAAAGAATAGTTATCGTATGATTTCATCATCATACCTTCATCATTATCACGATTACTTCCACCATAAGGTGACGGTGTCCATTTATCCATTAGCCTACGTATAATCTATATATCCAAGTGTATTATACAAATCATGCCGCGAGCGTTAGATGTCCACGATTTCTTGCTAACCTACCTGTACCAACGTCGTACGAGTGATGGTTAGCGATGGTCCAGCCTCCCAGTCCGACTTCTGGCAGAGTGCGCCCGGACACAGGAATCTGCTTCTCAATCCAGAACACTGCAAGACAAATGTGCACAAATGCATGACATCCACCAGAGATAGGGGTTTCCGGACGGGTATACCGTCTATGGTGAACTGTCCGTGGCTGGGTCGAGCTTTCCGAATTGGCTCTTGAATGGGGCAACATGGTTTCAAAATCCAGTATCATTTTTAACTATGGAGTGAACTTTCCCGCGCTTCTTGACTCGAATATTTGGTGTATTAACGCATACAAAACTTAAGAAGCCTTTACTGTGTTGAATGTTCTGGTTTGTCAATACATGAATCGGTTAGAACTCGCCAATGTTTACCTGCAGACTGTGACGGCCTTGACACGCGCACACTCAGGTCAGCGGCACTGAATCTGTTGAAGCTTGCGTCGAAGTCACTCCTAGCCGCGTAGTACACGAGACCATACTCGTACCCAATACGTACTGGAAACATTCAAGAGCAACTTGTTGGAGATTTCTAATTGCCTGGTAGTAACAGGGTGTGAAAATATAATAATACGATCAGTATTTGAGTGTATATACATAGATACGATGTTTGAAATCTTTGGAAAAAGTGGTACATGTATTTTCAATGCAATATAAAATACTGTGTATAATAAATAATATTCTGTTATTTAATGTTTATTGGGTCACACAACCTTTTTTTCCATTTAATAGCAATAAGTAACCTATGTATACATCTGGTATAGCAGTCGAAATCCCAGACGAGACGTACTTTTCGCGGTGGTGGTTCCCTGCACCATGCGGCCGTATGCGTCCAGTCTGTTCCAAACGTAGTTGTACACAGCATTTTTCCGGTTGGAAAACGTCCTAGTCTCGGAAACGCCTGCAATCTGAGACCATAATAATAATAATAATAATAATCAGCCTAGGCTATGTGTGTGACCGGGCGTATACGGTGCGTATTTCTTTTATTAGTGTGTAGTTTATTGCATGTATGTACAGTATTGCCTAAATAAATTCAATTCAATTCATTGATACAATCATCAATAATAAAAGTTAGTGGCAATGAAATTAAACACACTGTGACTGTTGTGATGAAGTTTCACTGAAGAAAATAGTATCTTTTCTTGATTCAAAATCTTGTGGTGTTCATTTATTCATTGGTCTCACGACCATGCGGGAGTTCAAAAATATGTGTTGAATCATATTGGACTTGGTGATTGTATGTGTGGAAATTACCAGGCGGAATCCTAACTTATTTGGCTGAGGTATATTTAGATTGCTTGTGAACTAGGCCCATGCAATGCTGTATAGATCAACTTGGTATCAATTCCATTGTTCACCCATTATCAAACGAGTATTAATTACACTAGCGTCTCACCTGAATTTCCAGGTGGATTTGCCGGACCTCCTCTGAGATGCCAGGCCCGGACATCGGGATATTGATGACGGATTTGTAGCCGGGCTGCCTGAAGTAGTTGTACACAAGGGCGAGCTCTGTACCAGGAATAGTCAGCAACATCCGAGTGGGCGACTGGGTTAGGAAATAAAAGTTGGGATTGAGAATGGCTTGGAAGAAATCAAAGTGTTGTCAAAAACCTTGGAATTTGCATGGACTGTTTTATAGGAGACAAACACGACGACGTGTATTAAATTTATTCCCCCCAAAAAAATTCGTTCCATGTGACGTTTCAGTAGAATACATTATGTTAATGTACTTATTTTTTATTTTGAAACTTCTCATCGAATTGTCATTTCAGTTATTACTAGTATACTATCAGTCGAATGCATTTTGTTCAGGTAGTCTTGTCTGCGAATGTGTCAACATAAACTGTCACACAGTTTGAATGGTCCCCGCTCCTCCAGACACCTATCACTGACCTGTACGCTGATATCCTGAGTTTGAATGGTCTCCGCTCCTCCAGACACCTATCACTGACCTGTACGCTGATATCCTGAGTTTGAATGGTCTCCGCTCCTCCAGACACCTATCACTGACCTGTACGCTGTTATCCTGAGTTTGAATGGTCCCCGCTCCTCCAGACACCTATCACTGACCTGTACGCTGATATCTTGAGTTTGAATGGTCCCCGCTCCTCCAGACACCTATCACTGACCTGTATGCTGATATCCTGAGTTTGAATGGTCCCCGCTCCTCCAGACACCTATCACTGACCTGTATGCTGATATCCTGAGTTTGAATGGTCCCCGCTCCTCCAGACACCTATCACTGACCTGTACGCTGTTATCCTGAGTTTGAATGGTCCCCGCTCCTCCAGACACCTATCACTGACCTGTACGCTGTTATCCTGAGTTTGAATGGTCCCCGCTCCTCCAGACACCTATCACTGACCTGTACGCTGATATCCTGAGTTTGAATGGTCCCCGCTCCTCCAGACACCTATCACTGACCTGTACGCTGTTATCCTGAGTTTGAATGGTCCCCGCTCCTCCAGACACCTATCACTGACCTGTATGCTGATATCCTGAGTTTGAATGGTCCCCGCTCCTCCAGACACCTATCACTGACCTGTATGCTGATATCCTGAGTTTGAATGGTCCCCGCTCCTCCAGACACCTATCACTGACCTGTATGCTGATATCCTGAGTTTGAATGGTCCCCGCTCCTCCAGACACCTATCACTGACCTGTACGCTGTTATCCTGAGTTTGAATGGTCCCCGCTCCTCCAGACACCTATCACTGACCTGTATGCTGATATCCTGAGTTTGAATGGTCCCCGCTCCTCCAGACACCTATCACTGACCTGTATGCTGATATCCTGAGTTTGAATGGTCCCCGCTCCTCCAGACACCTATCACTGACCTGTATGCTGATATCCTGAGTTTGAATGGTCCCCGCTCCTCCAGACACCTATCACTGACCTGTACGCTGTTATCCTGAGTTTGAATGGTCCCCGCTCCTCCAGACACCTATCACTGACCTGTATGCTGATATCCTGAGTTTGAATGGTCCCCGCTCCTCCAGACACCTATCACTGACCTGTATGCTGATATCCTGAGTTTGAATGGTCCCCGCTCCTCCAGACACCTATCACTGACCTGTATGCTGATATCCTGAGTTTGAATGGTCCCCGCTCCTCCAGACACCTATCACTGACCTGTACGCTGTTATCCTGAGTTTGAATGGTCCCCGCTCCTCCAGACACCTATCACTGACCTGTATGCTGATATCCTGAGTTTGAATGGTCCCCGCTCCTCCAGACACCTATCACTGACCTGTATGCTGATATCCTGAGTTTGAATGGTCCCCGCTCCTCCAGACACCTATCACTGACCTGTACGCTGTTATCCTGAGTTTGAATGGTCCCCGCTCCTCCAGACACCTATCACTGACCTGTATGCTGATATCCTGAGTTTGAATGGTCCCCGCTCCTCCAGACACCTATCACTGACCTGTATGCTGATATCCTGAGTTTGAATGGTCCCCGCTCCTCCAGACACCTATCACTGACCTGTACGCTGTTATCCTGAGTTTGAATGGTCCCCGCTCCTCCAGACACCTATCACTGACCTGTATGCTGATATCCTGAGTTTGAATGGTCCCCGCTCCTCCAGACACCTATCACTGACCTGTATGCTGATATCCTGAGTTTGAATGGTCCCCGCTCCTCCAGACACCTATCACTGACCTGTACGCTGTTATCCTGAGTTTGAATGGTCCCCGCTCCTCCAGACACCTATCACTGACCTGTACGCTGATATCCTGGGTGTACATGAGACCGCATGTACCTCCGATGATAGGACACGTGTCGCTACTGCCTCCGCTCTCGTACACACCCTCCCAGCTCTCGATTTCCATCCGTGGATTCAAATTTGTCCCGATTATCTGCACGCCGTTCTTAGGGTCAATGCTGTTCTGCCTGCTGCCGGAGTTGTTACTGACTAGCGAGCGTTTGCTCCGGCGCCTGGCTGAGCCAAGGGAACGTTTCCGTCTCCTCTTTGAGCTTTCGTTTCCCGTTGGACCACTGCATGGGTCCTCATTGGGGTCTAAACGAGAAGCAAGTGATGATGTACTTCACTTATCGCTCTACTTTCTTGACAACTTGGCGAAAAAGTAGTATTGCTCTAATCAGTATATGGTCATATTACCGTCTCTCTAGGGTTGTGGTTCAGGTGAATATCAATGTACAGGGAATGAACTAGATTAGCGGATTGAGAGAATGAATATTTGCTACAAACAGTGAAGACTACTTTACCAATTGAAACATTTACGTACCAGAACTAAAACTTCGTCTCTATGTGAATACGGTACACATGTGCAGAAGTAGGCAGCACATTTTCACGAACGTTTGCCACGTTCAAATTTGGAACAGGAAGGGATCCGTACGACTGATGCCACTCACCTGGAAGCTTGTCACACTCAGCTGGGGAGCATGAACCCTGCGGCGGCCCATATGGGAAGTTACAGTCGTATGGCGTCATGTGTGTTATCTGAACTCTCCACAGCCGGTGGCCAACAGGGTACCTAGTTTTCAGATTGCGCAACTCGTCTTCCGTGATACCTGGGTAGAAATATTTTCTTTCTGAGTGATGTTGGTCGTGAATTGTTTGAATTTATAAATCATCGTTGCATAGCAGCAGTTAATATTACGTTATCATGGGCATTCAGGTGAATGAGTCCAAATGTGTGAAATAATATCTGATGATATGCTTAATTGGTATAGTATGTTTGGAACAACAATTTACTGAGTTTTTCCATCTCGCTGTCTGTGGCGGTCACTCCAGTGCCCGTGACATCGAGCCCGGCCATATCACTGGAACTACTGGCCAGCACCTCCACGACCAGACCGTCCCTGTCAGCCACCCACTGACCCGTCCGGGCGTCCAGGTAACCTGGCAACAACAGGGCCGGGGGGGGGGGGGTACAGAAAGTTTTAATATCTTGCTGCTTTGTGATCATCGAAATTACCACCAACGACTTTATGCGTTATCTCATTCTGTACCGGAATCGATTCTGAAAAATTCAGCTATAGTTTATATTTGTACATTCTCACCGGGAGGCTTTCATAGAAAGAGTCGCACTAGTGAATTTCCCCCAGCCTGAGACTCGAACCCACTACCTAGTCACCTATACCATACACCCTAGCACATCATACTTTTTACATACCAACTGGGACGGCAGTCCCCACTGGGAATCCGAGGAAATCATCGACATAGAAAGGTACAGGCTGACTGAACACTATACTGGACGACGTGTTGGTGAAATCCGTGACATCTAGTTCTGCCAGACTGAAGTAAGAACGTTACCAGGAAGATTAGACCGAGGATAACCTTTGAAACAAAATATCACGAGTGTTTTTATCTTTGTCGATGAGTGTTTCTACGCAAATGTTGTACATATATTCATTACGAAGGACGCTCATCAGCCAAGGGAGGCACCAGCTGTTTTGCACCACGTACAGATGCCCGAGACTCACCTGAGCTCGGCGGCGTATGTGTAAGCGACTGTAGGCGGGAGAGGCGCAGGCATGGTTTGTTCTCCAGACGGCCCCACGGTGAACTCCGTCACTTGGACGTTTGCCGTGTCCAGCTGTCGGTAAGGATGAACGTTTAGAAACATGTGCGGCCAGTGTACTATTTTGGAATTTTACTGGGTAGACATGATGATTTGGCATCCTAATTATCTGATATTTTAATCAAGATTTTTATACAATTATAAATTTTCATTCTCGCATTTGTACAATTTTACTTTAGAACTCTTCATATTATATGGTTTCCTACCTAGCCAACCAAAACCTCAGAAGAAAACTCCTTCCACACCAAAACACTCGATATATATGTAATCTCAGCTAATATATTAGTCATGAAATGTTGGTCATTATGCATGATGTATATCATTGTATACTAGTTTCATCTGATGTCATCTTCATCAATCTGAAATCATCATGATATTTCTCTCTGTGGTACCTCTATCAGCCACCATGCTCTACATAGTCTCACTACCATTCTCAGCGATGGTGGAGATGTTGGTGTTATACCTCCATGAGCCACCATACTTACCAAAACCTCAGTACCATCCTCAGTCATGATGGAGATGGTGGTGCTCTACCCCCATGAGCCACCATACTCACCAAAACCTCAGTTCCATCCTCAGTCATGGTGGAGATGATGGTGCTCTACCTCCATGAGCCACCATACTCACCATAACCTCAGTTCCATCCTCAGTCATGATGGAGATGATGGTGCTCTACCCCCATGAGCCACCATACTCACCAAAACCTCAGTTCCATCCTCAGTCATGGTGGAGATGATGGTGCTCTACCTCCATGAGCCACCATACTCACCATAACCTCAGTTCCATCCTCAGTCATGATGGAGATGGTGGTGCTCTACCCCCATGAGCCACCATACTCACCAAAACCTCAGTTCCATCCTCAGTCATGGTGGAGATGATGGTGCTCTACCTCCATGAGCCACCATACTCACCATAACCTCAGTTCCATCCTCAGTCATGATGGAGATGATGGTGCTCTACCTCCATGAGCCACCATACTCACCAAAACCTCAGTTCCATCCTCAGTCATGATGGAGATGATGGTGCTCTACCTCCATGAGCCACCATACTCACCATAACCTCAGTTCCATCCTCAGTCATGATGGAGATGGTGGTGTTGGGTTTCAAAAACATGACGAGTTGTCTGGTACCGTCCTCATCCGTCACCATGCTGCCTTCCACTTCTTGGATCTCTGTGGCGTTCGATTGCACTTGTGTCGTCTGTAAGCAAGAAGATATATCTAACATTTTCAACAATAAACATGATACTACTGATAAAGAACAACGGCGATTCAATAGCTCTGATTCTTATGTTTTTCTTAAACATTGTTGTGACGGGATGCTTCTAATATCAAGTTAAAGCATTCACGTTGCATAACTTTGGTATTAATCGCTTCCCCAACTACAACATTCACATGTTTTATCTTGCATTGAGCCATATTATTAATCGAATTTCACTGAAATTGGAAAAAATTAGGCCAAGGGCCAAAGATAGGGCCGGATAATGTTTAATATTTTAGATGTTAGCCAGGTCACTGGTTGAATTCAAGGTCAAGAGAATATTCAGCATATATAACATTAAGCATATATCATGTCCACAGTTGATTGCTAAGCTGTATATTCAATAATCAGAGAGATATTAGCAATTTTGTGTTGCGGCCTTGAAAATGAAGGGGCAAAGGTCAACTTCAAGGTCATCAAAATATTCAGTGTATATCATTTTCTATATCATGTCAACAATTGATTCCCAAGCCATACAGTCAATAGAGGAGCAAGATATGAGCCAGTTTGTCCTTGGACCTTGAAAATGAGGTCAAAGGTCAAATTCAAAGTCATGACAATAATCTGCATATATCATTTCCTATATGATCATAACTGATTCCTAAGCTGTGAAGTCGATAACAAGCGAGATATTAGCCATTTTGTCCTATGACCTTGAAAATGGGGTCAAAGGTCAATATCAAGGTCTTCAGAATATTCAGCATATATCATTTCATATGTGTCCACAATTGATTCCTAAGCTGTAGAGTCGATAAGAAGCGAGATATAAACCATTTTGTGCTCTGACCTTGAAACTGAGGTCAGAGGTCCAATTCAAGGTCACGAGAATATTCAGCATATATCATTTCCTATATGTCCACAATTGATTCCTAGTCCCTCATCTCAATATTAAGTGAGATATTAGGCATAATGTGTCCCATTATAAAGCATAGGAGAATTTAACATGGGAAAGTCCCATTTGGGCCGAGTTTGGGCCAAAATGGCCTACTTCAAGTGATTCAAGCGCAACGAAATTTATAGACATCATAGGAGTCCATATGAGGAGTGTTATGTATCAAAAAGAAGAAAAAAATTACCCAACAGATTATGAGAAATGGCCACCAAAGTCCAAAATTATTTTGAAAAAAATGCGAAAATCAAAAAAAACTAAAAAATACCTCCTTCTTGAATTATTTTTGAGTATTTTTGTACAAAATTTCAGAAAAATTCGCCCGTAAATAGAAAAGATGAAAATGTGGACGGCGACGACGGACGACGGACGCAACACCATGCCAATAGGTTATCGGACCATAGGTTCGGTAACCTAAAAAATGGCGATCTACTGGTTGGGGATCACTTCGACACCTCGTACATATACTTACTTTGGCATCTAGCGGGATGATGATGACATCAGGTGTGACCTCCTGGAAGCTCTGTATCTGGGTGTCCACACCGCGCTGGGCCGTCAGGAACTGTGGCTTGGAGAACACCAGCGACTCACGGCCGCCGCAGTTCAATGCAAGGTCGTAACTGGTGGGGTTCAAGGTTGTTGTTTTTTTTACTAGTGTCGAGCAGTGTGCGAAACGAGATTTAAAGGCAACGAGTTTTGATGTGTTGAAGAACGAGGTTTTCGTCCTAAGAGACAGGTCTTTCAGAATTAAATCTGAGTCTTCCCAGAAGATGCCAGTCAGATCCAGACTGAAAAAGTGATATCGAATACAAGATGGATATCATGATAGACTATCGTCCTATGTACATACCGACCATCCGTCCTGGAGAGGGTACTGCCGAACTCTGGCTTGCCGTTGACAAAGACCTTCACTCCTGGATGTGGCTCACCTCCCCTCGTCCGAACAGTACCGCGCAGTACACACACGCGCCTTGAATATAAACACGTGAAAATTGGGTTTTTCTTTTATCACGTGGCACTAACTATTCAGGTGATCAACTAACCCTTTAACCACATAATTTTCACGACCTGTTGTATGTTCAATATCATAGTAAGGTCCCAATTTGAGCTCACTCTTCGCTGAAAACACCCGGCTCCGCGCCCATTTGTGTGACGTTCCCATCGAACAAGAAGCTGATTCGGTCGTAGAAGTTCGCGGTGGCGCTTGCGTTGGCAGGTGGCGCCATGGTCGCCGGGTCGGGCGCCGTCTGACAGCTGGGATGGTCCTCACAGGCAGGCGTAGAGCAGCATTCGGGGTCATTGCAGTCAATCAGGCCGTCTAGAATATAACGACTGGATTAATGGTGTTTTTTCCATGTGGTTTCGTTTAAAAGGCTAATGTGTATATTGGCATAGGTGTTTTCTCCCATCTTAAAAAAAGACGCATGCCTATCGAAATCTCCTGAATTGATTATGAGGATACAATGACGGTTTTGATTATGTTTTTTCTAGCTATAATTTTTCTACCTCTTAAACTTTTTAACAACTATTTTAAATGTACGATTATTGCTCAATATTCTTGCTGATCATAATTTGGCTGAAATGAAATTGTCATTACCTCCGTCGTCATCCAACCCATTGTCACAGTCCAGTTCAGTTCCTGTTGGTGAAAAATATACATAATATCCCTGAATAATACCATTGAAGAGAAGCTCAGCTAATTAAATTTTGATGAACCATTCAGACAACAGCAGACAGATCGGCAAATTGTTTATTATTGATTCGTTTATCGTGCATTTTTGTTTTTTTTTAATTTTGCCATGGAGACCTCTATGTGATATAACCCACGCAAATGCCAGTAGCCAAATTTACCGATGCTACAGTCCGTTCCTTCAAAGCCGGACTGACACTGACACCGCCAGCTTCCCGGGATAGCGACACACTGGCCCTGCCCGCTACAGCTTCGCGGGCATACATCTACAAGATCAATCATTGAGTTATGTCATTTATTACATTTTTAATCAATTTTATGCATACAATTCAACATCACTCCCAATCCTCACATATCCATGTAGTTATTCATGGATCACGTGTCGTTCCATATTTTTGACCAGATCTATGAAAGGGAGTGTTTCGAGTTTTTTTTTTAGGCAAATATTAAAGATGCATTAATAATAACATTGCAATCGTATCGAACCGACCTTGTGTACAGTCCTCGCCAGTGAAGCCCATATCACAGATGCAGACACCATCAGTACAGGAGCCGTGCATGTCACAGATCGCGAGACACAGTTCTAAGCGGGACAGAGATATGTAAGAGATACACAACGGTAGACGGTTTTCACCCCAGGAAGGTTTTCATCATTAATAATTAACGTAGAGGTAAAGGCATACTATTAGTAATAATGCATGTCCGTTAATGAGGCTTCGAGACATTTTTCTAAAAGGATTGTCTCGTGAACATTTATAACTTTTTGGATGTCGTTACTGTGTTACATTATGGTTCGAATTGGTCCGACTGTCAATACTTGGTGGCTGATATTCGTTTGAATCATAAGTGAACTGAGAAAGTATCAAAATGCGAAACTTTACTAGCTGGAAAATAAACCACTAAAGGATATCCATTATTCCTCGTAGTCAAAATGGATGACACTTTTGTTTACTTCCATTTCACGTGATACCCGTCCTTAATGATGACATCACCGATGACGTGATTTGAATCAACCAATCAAGTGCGAGTATGCGGTACTCACTCTCCCTGCAGTCCAGTCCCGCGTAGCCGTCCTGACAGACACACGTGCCATTGGTACAGGTCCCGAACTCCGAGCAGTCATCACACGTCACTGGAACAGACAAATAGCATGGGAACAGAGAACAGTATTCCTTGAAGATCTAGTTATGGTCTGTTCTCGTCACTCTGTGTGAATTGAATGCCAGTCTCCTTTTTGTGATATTGTACTGTTCGTTTGTTAGCCTTGTCTTAATGTATGTTCAACCAATGTTGAATGTAAGGCTTATTATTTTGATATACGTGCATGCATACACGTTCGTGCATGGTTATCCGTTTATTTTCCATCCGAAAAATATCGCTGAGAATGGAATATTAGGCCTATAATTGACATGTTATATGTCATCTACATTCGTATCACATGGAGTGTATATTTACGTGTATCGCATGCTGGTCCGGTCCATTCGTCTGTACAGTTACAGCTGCCCGTGACGTTATTACACTCCCCATGGCCGGAACAGTCCTTGGGACACAGTCTCAAGTCTGCGCGAGCGAATAGAAAACAACGATACATAACGACAGCATGGAGTATGGATGGTAGAATAGGCTTATGTTCGCAGGAATAAAAGTTGACAGAAATGTAAGCAAAGTACGTTCACGTATGCAGAAATTAGGAAATATTGTCGAGATCACTTCTTATGCTTTGATGCGCAAGTGTACCATCGCTGTGTTGGTGAAGTCTCCATACAGACCTGTGTCACACGTGTCGCCTTGCCATTGGCTGTTGCATACACACGAGCCCACCACGCATGCGCCGTTGCCATTACAGTCACTCGGAATACAATCCACTGTAATAGATGTTGAATAGTATACATAATAAAGGCGGGGCTCACAATACTATTTAGCGATACAAAAACAAGTTTCAGAGCACTACGACTCCACGTATACGGGTGGCGTCATACACATACATCTTCATGGAAGACATACATCTTCATGGAAGACATACATCTTCATGGAAGACGTATGTGTTATGATACACTCATAGTTTGACACGCGCTAACATTCCATGTTAAGGTGAAAACTCTTTGTTCAGCCCGAAACTTCCAATCGAAGAGTCATCGAGTCGAAAACGGAAGTCAGAATGCAACCGAAAAAAAAACCCCAAAACATACCTTTATCGCAGCCGTTCCCCTTCCATCCGAGCTCACAGATACACGCGCCCTCCAAACATGTGCCCTGTCCACTGCAGTCCACCGGGTTACACAGCTGTACCTCACAGAGGGGCCCGCCCCAGCCCGGGTCACACTTACAGGTGTCATTCACCTGGCGGCCATGCTCCGTACAGTTGCTAGGGACGCATGGCACCCGGTCAACTGAGGATAGGGGTGGGGTAAGATTGCATGTTATTCGTATAAACGAATCTGTACTTGTTGGGCAGTTGCATTTTGTTTTCATTTTCAAGGGAATTCAGAGGGTATATTGTTTCATCCGATATATGGGTGAAATCAAAATCAAGAACTTTTGATGCTAAATTTCATACATTCGTCATGAAAAATTCCCCTCATTAAATTCCCCTGCACATATGATGTTACAACTGGTAAATCATCGCAACACTGAGGGGAAATGAGTTGCAAAATATATTATTTGTGCTCTATACATTATACTTCATAAGGGAGAAGTAAACACAAAACATAGACTTCGAATAAATTACATATCAAATACACACCATTCTTCACTTGTCAATGGACGGTGTTTATTGGGCGATCAATTTTTTTTTAGTTTTATGGGAAACCACATTAGACATCTCGCTAGCAATTATGGCTAATTGGCAATACCAAAACAATATGTTTACACCAAGAAGACAGTGCACCCTATCTGACGTACTAATTTCGCAGGTGAGTCCCATCCAGCCCTGGATACAGGAGCATTGCCCGGCCATGCACATGCCTCTGGAGTTACAGTCGTCCTGGCACTTGACCTCGGCAGCTGCAAGGTCAATATCACATGTCGTGAAATAGTTCGACTGGAATTACCGACAATTAGTGTTAAAAGTAAGCATCGAAACGTAACTGGAATATCCTCGCCTCGTTGTTTTATTGTATGTTAGTTTCATGAAGCTAAGCTAACTGGCGTAATGGATGTGGATGAAATGTGCTTGTACTCCTATACAATAATGCAATTGTTGAAAAGTCTCCCCATCGCCCGTTTGGTACAACGAAGCACAAATACAATTACAATACGGTACCTAGGAAGCTGACGGTGAAGTCTACCTCCACGTCCACTGTGCCGCCGTTGTACAGCCCAAGTATCCAGACCCCACTGCCGAGGTCCACTAGACGCGTGTCCTCGCCAGCCGTGAGAACCTGGTGCACGTCATACCGGGCAAAGTTGGGTCGGTCTCCCACCCTGCCGTAGACGGAGACGGCGGCAGCGGGCGACAACGAGGCGAGCATCTGGAGTAGAACATCTGAGACTCCGTTGAGCGTGAAGGTCAGGTATTGGACGTCGTCTGGAGCAATTGTCATGGAGACTGGCACTCCTTGGACGGCTGGTGGGAGTCGGGTTGGTGTGGATGTCGATGGAGAAGAATGGCGTGGGGCAGGTTGAAGTAGGTAATTACGTACTATATTGGTGGGAGTGTATTGTTTTTGAGATCGATACAGTTGAAATCTGTATGAAAATTGACATGATTTCAAGCTGTTGTGAAGAGTTTCTTTACCAAGAAGACTGCCCCCATAAGCAAAGTGAAGTTATCACAGAAGAATATAAATTGGATGATTTTTCACTGCATGAGCTGCAATTTTCAGTACATTCTTACCCTGGATGATGGGAGCGGGTGCAGTAGGGGCTGCTGTGGTCACTGCTTGGGTAGTGTCTGTAAATAGCCATTTGTACGCCGAGATAACTAGACATTGACATAATGGGACTGGTAGAAATAACATCACAGGAAACATCACGGAAATAACTTCGATTCGGCCCATAATTTTTGTTTTGGGAGGGGACAGCTCAGTAGAGAAACAAAAGACAATGAAATTTGGAAAATAATCTACCCAGACAAAGTCCACTGAGGTCATCTCGAGGAGTGGACATATGTTTCTCTTATGTTCAGTACCAGTGAACATACGTTGCTGTTTGATTGAGCAATTACCAGTAACCTGGTATCAAAGACGGACCTGTGACAACAGTAGGGCATGTGATGGGTGTTTCCGTGGTTACGGCGCCGCTGGTCGCAGCAGCTGTGGTCGTGAACATTCCCGGGGTCGAAGCCACTGTGCTGGTCACAGTTGCCAACTCTACGTCAACGAGAAAAATTTAATAATAGCGTTATAATAATTAAATCAAAGTCGGTTCGTAGGACGATACAAAACAAAAGACAAAACTAGTGGCTTTTGGGGGAAAGTATATTTTATGTCCCTGTAAAAACTAAATATTTCAATAGGTTGCCTGCAGTGTGTTGAGTAAGTTATATTGTGTGGCGGTCGTTTCCAATGTCATACAAGTTATCATGCCGATATTCCCAACAAAATTGAGTGTATTTGAAGCCTAGATAGCAAAGCAGTTATTTCATGATGTGGCAAGTGTCAAACGATACAAAACTTCGAATTTATCACCCAATTTCGGATCTAGGAGTTGTTGACAGGGGGCGCTTCCTTGATCAGAGTGCCCCTGATCAGATGATAGATGTGGAATCAATACCCAGTATTAAGTATTCCCAGCAATCAAAACAGGGTCCGTTGTCCAATCTCATAGTCCAGGGACAGAAAGTCATATCAGGCATACGAAGTGAGAGAAAACAAAAATGACAGGGAAACTCATGACCCCCCCCCCCCCCCCCCCAAAAAAAAATGGCCATTAGGAGGTGAAATCAGGTGTTCCGGAAAGAGTGAGCATTTCCTGCCCTACTAGTGGCACCCGTCATGAATTCCCCAAAATTAACATGAAAATAGATCTAGTTGCATGGCAGACATTTTATTTTATGATATTTTCTAATATACGTTTTTAATCCTTTAAATTAAAATGCCCCCCTCACCCTCCTCGTTTTCCCACATATACATACGCACACAATTGGCAGAGGTCAAATATACTTTCAGGGTGTGACATTTGTGTCTATTACTACAATTGCAACTTCAATGCGTTTGTTTGAAGACAAGTGTCTGGGTTTTTTTCGGCCTGTTTCAATCAAGTTGAAATCTGTAATGCCCGGCCAGACAGGTTTTTCATTCGATTTTTCCCCAGTTAATTATTCTAACTTTGTGAAACTGATACACTGATAAAAAGCCCAAAAGATGACATCTTGTTCGTGTTCATGTGAGCACGACGTCTCGAACTGATTCTACCACGCTACAAGATTATAACCCTTGATGTTAACAACACATGTGCACCCTTAAGCATGTTCGTTTTACTTGTCAACATGTAATTTGAAAGATGGCGATCTTATAAAAAAAACTCTGATGAAAAGTGAAAAATATGTCTGGGAACTACCGTTGAACAAGCACGTAGGTAATTTACGTTTTTCATTGAAAGTACACACCCTTAAACCTGTCGCCTGAGGGTAAAATAAACAATCCGCTATATGATACGGTATAGTTTTTTTATTTTCAAGTCGGTATTTATCGTGAACGCGGAAGCGATGGTTTTTGTTTTTTCACAAGCCTGTCCTGGAGTCAGGTCGGCTGTGATGGGCTCAAGAAACTACGGTGCCCCTGATAGGACATGATGAAAAAAATACTACTTCGTTCGCACGAAGTACTAAGTCGCTTGCACGAAGTACTAAGTCGTTCGCACGAAGTACTAAGTCGTTTGCACGAAGTACTAAGTCGTTTGCACAAAGTACTACTTCGTTTGCACGAATTACTACTTCGTTTGAACGAAGTACTACTTCGTTTGCACGAAGTACTAAGTCGTTTGCACGAAGTACTAAGTCGTACGGTTTGCACGAAGTACTACTTCATTTGCACGAATTACTACTCCGTTTGAACGAAGTACTACTTCGTTTGCACGAAGTACTAAGTCGTTTGCACGAAGTACTAAGTCGTTTGCACGAAGTACTAAGTCGTTTGCACGAATTACTACTTCGTTTGCACGAATTACTACCTCGTTTGAACGAAGTACTACTGTACTAATGTTACATAGTTGACAAACCCCTCTACATCATCTTACCCCATTAAATAACCAGCGCTACATGGCGCTCCACATGGTGCTCCAAATTTGGTGCCTTATTTCTCCATAAGCACCACATGGCGCTCTAAATCATCCATACTTCCCCTAGCAAAAATGTGATCGTTTTAAACTAAAAAAACCTTGATCAAATAGATATTACTGAATACAATCTTCCGCTATTATTTGAGGTAAATTTATATGTATCGATGGACTATTCATTATTCTATGAGTTGATTAAAAATGTGAATAGCGGTATCCAGATTAGGACATAGGGAGGACCCTGAAAATTGATTATGGTAATTAAAGGGTTAATTGGTAACACCAGGATCAATCACTTCATAGGCTTATTACAATGTTCGAATACCATGTATGGATATGTGAATGACTTATTATTTCATGCGAACGACTTAGTACTTCGTGCAAACGACTTAGTACTTCGTGCAAACGAAGTAGTACTTCATGCAAACGAAGTAGTACTTCGTGCAAACGACTTAGTACTTCGTGCAAACGAAGTAGTACTTCGTGCAAACGACTTAGTACTTCGTGCAAACGAAGTAGTACTTCGTGCGAATGAAGTAGTACGTCATGCAAACGAAGTAGTACTTCGTGCAAACGACTTAGTACTTCGTGCAAACGAAGTAGTCCTTCGTGCAAACGACTTAGTACTTCGTGCGAACGAAGTAGTACTTCGTGGGAACGACTTAGTACTTCGTGCGAACAAAGTAGTCCTTCGTGCAAACGAGTTAGTACTTCGTGCGAACGAAGTAGTACTTCGTGGGAACGACTTAGTACTTCGTGCGAACAAAGTAGTCCTTCGTGCAAACGACTTAGTACTTCGTGCGAACGAAGTAGTACTTCGTGGGAACGACTTAGTACTTCGTGCGAACGAAGTAGTCCTTCGTGCAAACGACTTAGTACTTCGTGCGAACGAAGTAGTACTTCGTGGGAACGACTTAGTACTTCGTGCGAATGGAGTAGTTTTTTTTTCATCATGTCCTATCAGGGGCACCGTAAGAAACATAGACAACAACAAAAATCAATATGGGGTCTATGCCCGTGCTCACAAAATGTAACTCAAACCGAACGTGCAACCTACATTGTGAGATGGTATGTGCCAATATGTTTCCAAAAATATAAACCATGATTGAATTAGATTTAATTTCAATTATTCTTGAAATTTCGTTGTATGAAAGCATATATTCCCATACTGGGGAATATAACGATTTCTGATCAATGACAAGATATGACCGTGTTCATCTGTGATGAATAATGAAAAATGAATACCTCAGAGCGATATATCGTTCGCACAAAGATCTGGGCCTTATTTAAAGTACTTATTCAAACCAGTAACATGCTATGCTATACAATAGGCTTCATTATGTCAAAGCGATCTGCAGAGCAAAACCACTAGGTTTATATTAGCGGATCCAACCTTGCTTGGTTCCCGCGGGAATCAAGCAAGATCCAACCATAATTGTATGGGTGATCTTAAACTCATTGGAATTACCGCTGTCGCACAGTTCTCCCGTCCAGCCCACGTCACAGCCGCACGACCCGTCGCCTAGCAACTCGCCCCTGTTACAACAGCGGGTGGGTGCACACGTGGGTGTCTCTATGGTGGTTTGTGTAGGATCCATGGATGACTGGGTCCGGTCCATGGTTGTCTGGGTAGGATCCATTGTGGTCTGTGAGCCCGGGTCCGTGGTGGTCAGAGGCACAGTGGAGGTCTGGGTAGGGTCCATGGAGGTTTGGGTAGGATCCGCTATGGTCGAGGTTTCGAGGGATGAGGTCGAGGGAGACGGGGTATTGGGTGCTGGAGTCTGCGAAGTCTGCGTGGGACAGGCGGTTGTCGTTCCCGGGTCTGGTCCTACGGGGCGAATCATTGCCAATGAAAAAAAACGTTTAAATTATCAATGATTAATCATAAATTTATTGAGAGGACGTGGGGTCTATTTGCGAAAAAAAGTTCTATCGCGGACCATTCTCGCAGAAGTCGCCGGTCCAGCCAGGCTGACACAGGCAGGAGCCGTCGGGCTGCAGCACGCCACGAGTGGAGCAACGGGCAGGAGCACACGGGCGGCTCGTGGTGGCGCCGGGGTCAGGGCTGTCCGTGGTGGTGTCAGGCCCTGGGCTCTCCTCTGTGGTGTTCGTGCAGGCCTGGGAGGCTGCGCGCTGGCCTGTGGGGATGGGGGGGGTGGAAATAAAAATCATGGGTTATAACGGGGTGTCCATTTCAGCTGTGTCTGAAGTGCTCTTAGTTGCAAATATCGTGTCAGATAATGCAGCATTATGTTCGTCCAAATTAATAGGTTCATTATATTGTTTTGCTATCATGTTCCGAAAAATTAATAAAATAAATGAGATCATGCACTGGTCTAGGAGAGAGAAACTGGTGGTGTTTTTATTTGTGCTTTAGCATCGCAATATTGTTACTGGATATCTCATAACAGTCCAATACAGGCGAGTGACATTTAAAACATGGCAAGTTGCATTTCCAAATTGGTATCAAATACTGAGTAACTTTAGCCAAACCATTATTTTTCTAAACAGATGAGGATTATTTTCATTGCCAAAATACATACATGGAACAAGGAAGCCCACTGCAATAGCCACAGCCAAACATATGATAAACAAGACCAGCATATAAACAAAGGCCGATCTCCAATCTGTAAAAAAAATATTATATGATGAGAAACGAACCAGTGAGATTGTCATAAAAATCGACCGTATAAGTTACCGATGCGCGATTTGTTATTCAAGCAAAGGTTTTTATTGGTGATTCAAGCGGGTGTAAAATAACTGTAAACTGATAATGTAAACCACTCCTTCTTGTTTGAATCGAAAACGGGGAATTACGCTTGGTCATTTATATTACGCCCTTTTCGTGATGCGAAATAAATTTACGTGATGCAAACTGAAAAAAAACAACAATATGCTTTAAAATTAGCACCAGGTAATATAACGCCATGTAATGATAAAAATTTAATTACACGGGATATGGACAGGGAGCTTAAACTGACTGTTAAAAAACGAATTTTGCAATGTTGTGCGAAACGAACAAAGATGGGGTTGTTGCTTGTTGTAACATCATCCTAAAATAAATAACACTAGTTACGTCTTACATCATAGGCCATGTAATAACGTACTTGTCGATGGGGAGCCTGGGGCAATGGGAGCCGCTCTCCTGTCTGGGGGCGCGCGTCCCTGGGGCCAATCTGTAATAATTGACAAAAAAAAAACGTGTACCGGTATTATCTAAACGACAATGTTATTTTAATACATTGCAAAAGCACGCTAGGTAGAATTGATGGGGTTTTTTTTATTAATACAAAATTGTATACTGTCTTATTCAAGTTGTATACACGGTATACAAAATTATTTCTTTATTTTCAGATTTGAATACTTTTTGCCTGTCGTGAAGGAGTTCTCTTGAATTGGGAATCCTCCTCTCGGACATCCCCAAAAGGCTGGAAACTGCTCCAAGGGAAACCTGAACACGTGAAAATTGACACGCGAATCAGCAAAGACGGAATTTTTATGCATTATTTCAAACACGGACATTGTCACACAAATCTACAGCCAGGAACCATCAACCATTTAATCTGCAAACACAGACAATACCACACAATTTTGACACACATTTATAAGCTATTTGGGTGATTTTCAAAAAAAAACTTGGGTGAGTAATATTATAGAAAATCGTTTTAAATTTAGAATTGTGACATCAGCGTTTACAATATTTTATGAAGGGGCTTGAGAATCTTAGTGTGATTAGGTCTGCTGTAACATCCTGTAATAAAAATTTTTGTTGAGCAACAAATCTGGTCCTCTTTTCAAGAAAATCAGCGGCATCTCTTAATGAACAAGTGCGCAGATGCCGCGAAACACCCCAACATGATGGAACGTTGTCATAGTTTGAAAACACAGATGAGTATGTCCTCAATCGTGGAACATGTCTAAAAGTGGTATAATATAATTTTATGTTACATTTGTTAAAATTGTTGTGAAGATATGCATCGATATCTGACACGACATATGCAATTGCCTCTGGATGATGTGATTGGTAGCTATAAATGGCAATAATCCGGGATTTTTTATGAATTACTCTATATGTTTCGTATTAAAATGTTCAGAATGCGTGATTGGGAAGTGGCAAATAGTACTATACACGAGATATTGGGTAAGTCGATTCATATTCAACAATGTGTGTGCCTTAAGATACATATTGTATAGAATGGTGCTTTTTGGCTGATGTTGGAAATACTGTAAAACTTCTAATAGACACCGGGTTTCTAATATTCTAATAGACGTCGGGTTCTAGTAGACGCGGGGGGGGGGGGGGTGAGGTATACGGAAATTAATAGACGCCGGGGGGTTGAGGTATACGGAAATTAATAGACGCCGGGGGTTGAGATATACGGAAATTAATAGACGCCGGGGGTTGAGGTATACGGAAATTAATAGACGCCGGGGGTTGAGGTATACGGAAATAAATAGACGCCGGGGGTTGAGGTATACGGAAATTAATAGACGCCGGGGGTTGAGGTATACGGAAATTAATAGACGCCGGGGGTTGAGGTATACGGAAATTAATAGACGCCGGGGGTTGAGGTATACGGAAATTAATAGACGCCGGGGGTTGAGGTATACGGAAATTAATAGACGCCGGGGGTTGAGGTATACGGAAATTAATAGACGCCGGGGGTTGAGGTATACGGAAATTAATAGACGCCGGGGGTTGAGGTATACGGAAATTAATAGACGCCGGGTTCTAATTGACGCCGGGTCTACGTACATTGTGAAACATAGCAACGTATAGAGACTAATATCGACAAAGTCAACGCATCCCATTCGGGAATTTCCAGCTTTTAAAGTCTAAGCTGTCGTCCAATTTGTCATATCGTAACACAGGTCTCGCCAATTCCAATAAACGCCGGGTCCAGACAACGACTGAAATCAATAAACGCCGGGTTCTAATAGACGCCGGGTCTAGAGTGTAACTGAAATCAATAGACTCCCGGGCGTCTATTAGAAGTTTTACGGTATATATCACGGATATTTCTGCTACCATACATGTAGGCCTATAGCGCTATTAGCGCAGGTCTGCGTGAAAATACAGCCTGCACAATTTTGGCTCGATGTTATTCTTTGACACCATGAAACCGGACCAAATAAATACATTCAGCTTGGAATGCGCTCAATTGACCCCGACATTGGGGTTGTGAAATAAAAACGCAGGTTAGTAGAACTGTTCTTAAATGCAGATAGGTAAATAAGCCTTTTGAATATGATCACCATTCAGCAAGGTGAATTCGGTCAGAAATACTTGTACATGGAATTGAAATTGGAAGTCATTCAAGTTTTCACCAATCAATATATACAAGCGTCATAGGTGGGGGTTACGGCGCCCAACTCAAACAAATTGGAGACAACTCTTTATTTTTTTCAACTAAACCGTCCAGTCGAAGGATATCCAGGCATATCCCTACTTTGACAACAATCCCTTGACAACATTCACACAATGAGTTAGCTCATTCATGAATATTCATTAATATAATCGAGACGTCTCGAGCGTTTTCCCAATTGCTTTCATAATATTTCACATAGATAAACTTAACTGATCCTAGCCTCTACATACACAATTCGATATATACAACCACACGATTGTGATAAGAAAGACAACTCACTGGGATTGATGGCAGTAGGACCGGCTGGGGGTTGGCTGCTCCTAGGTCCACCCCTGGAATATGAATCATCATAGTCCATGGTGTTCAACGGTATCCGAAGCACTGCAACAAACAGAACGTGTAGCCCCACTGCATCTCTTGCAAACAAAACAGTCCCACTATGACAATATTCTCATATATTATTATTATTATTATTATTATTATTATTATTATTATTATTATTATTATTATTATTATTTAATGCCTTTGACTCAGTTAATTGGTGCGAATATACCTGGTATTTAGAGATCAAACAAAAACATCAGGTGAGCTGGGATCATTAAACATAGGCCATTCAATATCGAAAGTGAACGGTAAATATCGAGATTTTATTCAAGTTCAAAGTATACATGTATGTAGATATATAGTCCTGCAATAATCCTAAGTGTGCTCAACTTACCAGTGTCACCATAAACACGTATCCTTAAGGCCGTCTTTCCCTTCTTTTCGTGAAATATATACCATTAGTACAAGCAAAATGATAATTGTGAACTTGTTTAAGCAGCGAGCCCCGTCAGCTATGTGTAAAAAAAACCCGAAAGCACGCAATGTACATCCGGTTATCGGGTTTACTGTATAATATGTTGAAACGATACTATAAAGCGTACATCACCCGGGCCATGCCAGTAGTGGCTGTACAAGCCGAACCCTGTCGACGGCATGGGTGAATGATTTTATTCCACACGTCAAATTTTACGCGGGGGTAAACTTGGAGAATTCTATCTTGTACTTTTATGTATCAGTGTCTGTTATTTTGCATCGATCGGGTTAACAAATAAGCAAGGAAACCAACTTTTACACCAGGTAAGTACAAAATGTATTCTGCGCAAAATTGGATATGTACGAACGTATGTGACTTTGCAAGCGATACAATTGTGATACAATACATGCAACAGATTGAATATAATAACTATCAACTTATTCTGTGAGAAAACAAAACAAAAATATTTTCTTCAAAATCGATATCGATCTTTTGAATGGGCTCGACTCGAAACAGTGAGGATTCGAAGGTATTGCGAATCAAAATGCGCTTGGTAATATAAAAAGGCATGATTTTGTGCAGGTGAAGCGAACATTCGCGAAAACGTGAAATTTCGTGGGTCGATGTTAGCGGACCCCCAATAATAAGTAAGTTAACGAATTTGCATTCTTCGTACTTTGTCCAATTAGATTGTTGACATGTCTGTGTGTAATTTAGTTTCGAAATATGATCATATATATCAAAATATATGAGATATAGATAGACATACATAGTATAGTATAATTCGCACATAATCACGAAAGACGTTCAAAACATGATCGTAGCCCTTCTAAAGGCCTTACATTTCTATTTGATTCGCAATATATATATTGAAAATATTTTTTACCGTCGTACGTTCAAAATATGATCGTAATTCCTTCTAAAGGCCTTAAGTTCTTGTGTAATTCGCAATATATATTAAAAATATTTTTAGTCGGTTGCACATAAACTCAGAAGCTGTATATTTATTGGCCAGCGCGTCGGGCTGGTCTTCTAAGTTTAGGTAAAAACAGACCCACGGAGGGTAGGCATGAGTGGGCCCGGTCCTGCTGTCGTTTACTAAATATATTAGTAGTAATCTCAACACAAGGATCACAGCACTTTCAAAAATAATATCTCTGATTGTTTCCATGAGGTTTTACATTTTAATCTTGTGAATAAACACAAATACTGTGAGAGCTTTGCGATATTTGTTGATTTACCGTAATAAATACGAATACAGTAGCGCAACACAAATTTCTGATGTTGGCAGAACAATTACGAAATGTTGCCAACTTTCATAGTTTACGATATAAGTAATAAAATGTGATGACAAATATTTTTTACACCAAAATAGACGCATAAACAATCAATAAACCATTGAATGTCTGTGCTCGGATATACATCTATAGATATTCTTCTTTGTTTATTATTTGGAGAGTAATGAGCAATTTAATCCAATAAATTAAGGTTATTAATCACATAAACTTTCCCATCCCAACATATTTCCGCTGGCCACAAAAATAATTCTCTCCACTCTAGGTTACTTGTTATACATAAACTCACTTATTCGAAATATTATGTCAAAATGTAAATGCACTTCGCACACGCTGGACAAAGGGTTGTTTTATATATATATTTATTGCAGCTACACAAAATACGTGATTTTATATGCATGTATGCCTGATGAATAATACTAGACCACTTTATTTTCAATATAAATTTTGGGTGATTCCAGTAGATACTATTCGATTGGCAAGGCAGTATACAGGTTTCGTAGATAGTTGAACCCAAACAGAACCGCTCTATGGGTGTCAGGGCGGTGTACGCCCGAGGGAAAATTTCCTTCTTCAGATTTTGGAGACTATGATGGAATCTCTGCACTAATAATAAAACATTTGTTCGATAAAATGTTCGGCCCGTGACGTTTTGAAATCCATCCATTGCTCGGCCCAAGTATCATACCCTGCGCCTTCCTCCATATTCAATAAGGATTAAAAAGGTGCGAGACGGGTTAAATGGTATGTTTTCAGTTGGCGATTAGTATTAAGGAGCAGTGTACGGTACTTGGGCCCATTGCTCAGTGAGACCGGGAGAGGGTGGGGGTGGAGAGGCTCATCTTACCCCCTACCTACGTTTCTAACTGCTGTTCGGTAACTGTCCCCTCACCTACACACCAAAACCACCCATATTATTCATAATTAAGTAAAATTACACTGTTATTGTTGATGTATGCTTGCCAAGATCCATTGAATAGCAGGCTTATTGTGACTAACTTGTTACCACACTCATTTGATTGCAGCTTGGAAGAACGGAACAGTACCGAGATGGCTCCATGGGTCATCTTTGGCTTGTTGCTTCTGGCTCAAAGCCATGCGACCAACGCCGAGGACATACACTGGATCAACTCGGCAGGTGGCAATTGGCACGCTGCCAGTAACTGGGACATCGGCAGGGTGCCCGGATATGATGATGACGTCATAATCGACACACGTGAGTAAGGGACAGACGTCACCAGACAATTACTAGTAGGCAATCACTACCATGTAGACCATATCTTTGGAATTCGTTGATATCGCTTCTTTTTTATGGTGTGAGTCTGTGAGATGTCCGGATGAGTATATATTTTTCTTGAAGTATATAGTCTTGAGATATAATGGCCAGGTTTTATCACGCAATCCAGGTTTTATCACGCAAAAAAACAATCGGGTTCATTTTTTGCAATCGAGAATTGCGACAACAAAAGAATCAGCTGAAATTATGACTGTGCTTCGTAAAGGCCTGGTCAGTCAGCCCGAAAACGCATGAATCACGTTTGAAAAATTGGTTAAGATTTGGTTGTGCGTGATTGTTAGTGGAGAATTTGACCATTTTCGCTGATTTACGTGATGAAAAATCACCGATGAATTGCGCAAGAACTACGGAAATGTCACGTACAAATCACTAACAAAACACGCACTTCAGCGCAAATCAGATTTTTAAAAATTATTTCAAGTGATTGTCAGTGATTTTAAGTGAAATATACGTGTTACTAGTGCGGAACATGCGTGATATGTCTGTTGTTCTTCGGTGAAAAGTCATCGATGAACGCGATAGCGGCAACATTTTCGCGAACAATCACTAATATTCTACGCATATTTCGCGCATTGTTCACGTAAGAAGTACGCAACCTACGCAGAAATAACGTAAAAAAGCTTAAAACTGCGTAAAGTCTTACGCGAACCGATTTTTGAGCTGCTCAAAACCCAGAATCGCGTAAAACGATGATCGGGCGTACATCCACATACAACCACTGACGTTCCACGTCAGAAAAAATGATGAAATACGCAAATGACAGATGTCCCGCGTAAGACTAAAATTTTGTACGAAATTCATACGTAATTCATGCGTCTGGGCAGTGTGACCGCGCCTTAATATACATCACCCAAAATGCCAGTTACCTTGTCTATAAGTTGATTATTATCATCAGTGACCGTATGACGATAGTCAATGAGAACTTTTTAATTTTTTCTAACCCGTTTAAACCTAATATTATCATCCATAGTTTACCAAAGCAGAATGGTACATGTACCTTTGTGTCCGTCTGTGAGTAGAAATTCTGTATTAAGTTTCGCATTGCTATCTAAAAACATAGCCCAAGGGCTAGGAAAGGTTACTGGATAAATATATAGTTTTGAGCAACAACTGGGTTTTTTCCAACAAAATTGTTGTTTTGAAGTCATTAGGCTTTCGGCCATATGTGGAGTCACCACTGAGTTACTCCTTACAGCTTCATTATGAGTCCTAGAACTTTTTCAATTGCGAAAAATTGGCATTTTTCAGTTGACTGGAGATGCCTGAAAAGAAATATTGACTTGAATTCACACCAAAAACTGTATTTGTCTCCGACCCGTCAAAAAATCAAACTGGCTGCCGATCGCATACCACGTCAATCTACGTCAACAATTATTATTTTTACGGTAGAAAAATCCCTGAATTTTAGGAGTTGAGGGGGTCTAGCCTGTTCAGCTCCCCCTCTAAACACGCCCCTGACTTCTGACGTTGACTATTTCTCCCAAAGTTAAATTTCAGAAAGACCAAACATCACATGATGAGGTCACGAAAGACCACTCACAATAGAATGACCCATTTGTGAAAATCGAATAGTTCATTAGAGAACTGGAACAAATATAGACACGAACAAGGGGACTGGGGCGGAATGCATCTCTTGAATAAGCCCAAAACTTGTTTTATTTACACTGGAGGGCTATGATCTGGGGACCTTTAGAACCGCCCAAATGTCGGGAAAATGGCATGGATTCCACCTTGACCTTGACGGTTGAAGTTGAACTCGTGCAATGGTGCACTGCATTAGGCGACCGATCAACATTTGTGATTTAGACCACAGGGCTTCGAAATTACTGCGTCTAGAGTCTCAGACTTCTAACGCAAAAACAAGTTGAAAAATTTGGCAATCTTCTCCAATGTTTAGCCCAAAACGGCATCTCAGCATATTTCGGCATTTTGTCGTATTTATGCCAGGTATTTAAGTGTTGTCGTATTTTCCACACGAACATACTGCTTGCTAACGATTGCATATCTACATGAACTATAGCAATAAACGCACAAAGTCCTGTGTCACTCAAGGCATTCTATGAATGGCGTTAAAATTAACATTGGGTAGATTGTTACTAGTAAGTTTCTGAATTGTTTCGATAGAAGTCTGAAATTTGGCATAACTTTGCCGTTTGACTACCTGATGACGTATGCCAAGTTATAACACGATTCGTTAAGCATCTCAAGAATATGAGCCAAAAACGGTGTAAACGAGTTAGAAAAAGTTCTCGATGTATAGACTTCTTGGAAAAAAAGTTTTTTGACTTTTTGGGCGAGCCTATCGTTAGCTCAGATTTTCTTTCTTCAATGCCAGTTATGAAACTGTCATATATGAAATCAAAGCATACCTGTGCAACTGACAAACACATACGTAACAATGAATTTTGTATTTTCAAAAACGAAAAAAAAATGAATTCGCATGTGGCCATCCAGTAGCATGAAATAAATAAAGTAAAATATATAACATAAATTTATACAAATTACCACTGTGATCATAATGCACCGACTCTGTTATCATTCACTATTCTGAAGTCACAAATAAGTAGGCATGGGCTGGATGTCAAACATTTATTTTCGTGTGATATTGTATGTATGTGTGTATGTATGACATTACGTGACTATAATAAATGAATGAATATATAAATTCCGGAAAACTCTAAGGATATATTGTTTGTGATGATACGTGGCAACATCTAGTCTTCGTGGGTGTTTTTTTTTTCCTTGTGTAGTCATATACTATAATTTCTAATATTATCAGAAGGAGGGTCTTTAGTGGTATTGGTGTATAGACGTATGATATACACCTGGTAATCGCCCTGGAAAGCACGAAAAACATGTTGGCTCCAGACAATCCGTTCTATTGTGTTGTTTCGTCTGGGTTACACCCAGGGCCCATTCAGAAGCTGGAGATTTATATTTCTCTACTTCCTCGTTACAAAATATCAAAGTACGTTTCTGTTACACAAAATCGTCAATGCGTTTTTGCACAGCCCCCTAGGCTCGCTTCATTGTAGATAGGAGGTTGTAAATTTGGTGTACTCATTGGAGTTGAGAGGTACTATAAGTTATCATCGGATTGCTGCAAATGCGCGATTCTGATTGGTCAACTCTCCGACAATACCACGCCGTATTTGGAGAGCTGTGACGCAACCCCACGATATTTTCTGTATCGTGGGCTTCAGGCGGGTAATACGGAATGACGTTTTGGAGAGCTCCATATAATCCAATGATAAAATCGTTACCATGGACTTCAGACCCCAATACGGCCTGCGGCCTCGTGGTATATGGTGACTTCAGGCAGATATCACGCCGTATTGGGGTCTGAAGCCCATGATAACTTATATTATCATGGGCTTCAGACCCCAATACGGCGTGATATCTGCCTGAAGTCACCATATACCACGAGGCCGCAGGCCGAGTGAGATATGCTGACTGAAGGCAGATATCACGCCGTATTGGGGTCTGAAGTCCATGGTAACGATTTTATCATTGGATTATATGGAGTTCTCCAAAACGTCATTCCGTATTACCCGCCTGAAGCCCACAATACAGAAAATATCGTGGGGTTGCGTCACAGCTCTCCAAATACGGCGTGGTATTGTCGGAGAGTTGACCAATCAGAATCGCGCATTTGCAGCAATCCGATGATAAATAAATGTATTGTGGGCAGTTTTCATATCGTGACTAGTGTAGATATGCATGTGTAGTGAAGATTCATGTTCGGATCTTGAAGTAGTGCATGTGTAGTGTAGATTCATGTTCGGATATCATCCCCACGGATAATATAAGCATGTCAATCAGGACGTGCGAAAATTCGTGAATGACGACTCCGATCTAACAGAACCTTAACAATCGTAACGGTAATATAAATAGTGTTCGATTACGCATGTTCGCTTACTTTCATGACTGCGTGACGACCAATTACACAGACATTGTAAAGGCTCAGGCGTATACACTACAATGCTACTAGATATGCATATATAGCATTATTTGAGTGGAGATGAGCTTTAGGTGAGGCGCACATTTGGAGACGAGTGCTGAGGTAAACCCATCTCGCACTCAAAACAACGCCATATGCAATTTCTCGCACATTTCTGACAGAAATGACTGGTCATTCGGCATGCGTTGTCAGGTCTATATCACTTTATTCACGGAATTATAATTTCACTTCATGTTGTGCAAGCATTCATAAAATGTACAAATCCTTTTCATAAACCGATTGTATACTCTGATTTTTCTAACTCATTTACACAGCTTTTTGCTGATATTTCCGCGATGCTCAATGATATTGTAACTTGACATACTTCACCAGGTAATCAAACGGCAATTCTCTCCCGAATTTCAGACTTCTATCGCAAAAATTGAAAAGAATTAGCCCAAGGGCCAAGAAAGGTTGCCGGACAATATATATTTGACATATTAGCCTTTTGTCCCATGACCTCGAAAATAAGGTCATTGGTCATTTCAAGATTACGATAATATTCAGCATATATCATTTATAGCATGTCCACAACTGATTCCCAAGCTGTTAAGTCAATAATAAGTGGGATAGTAGCCATTTTGTGATCTGACCTTCAAAACGAGATCAAAGATCAAATTCATTTTCATGAGAATTTTCAGTTCAAGGTTCGATAACCTGAAAAGAGCACATTCAGAGATTTGGTCGAGTTAACATCCATCATAGTTCGAAGTACAGTTTTAAGCTTGAACCAGAAGACACATTGGGGGTATTCTACACAAATTCATAAAATCGTGTACGAACCCAGAAAGGCAATGATGAGGGTAGATTGCCAACTTTTTTTTCAATTTTTGCGATGAAAATCTTAAATTCGGTGCAAAGTTGCCGTTTGACTATTAGATGAAGTATGCCAAATAATATTACGATACCATTTGGCATCGCCAAGATATCAACAACAAAAGACGGTGGAATCGAGGTAGAAAAATCAGGGTGTAGATATGATAATGCATGTTCAAAGACCAACACTTATTTCTGTTCCATACTGAGAGTTGAATGATTACACCTCCTTTCTGTGAGCTTCCCTCTGTTACATGATCTGTAGAAAGTAGCAGCTTTTGACCCATTCGCTTTTTCTATGACCTCTCCTGTTGGTTTGTTGGCTTTTGTCAATTTCCCTAATTGGCAAATTACCCTGTCCCCTGTGTCCAGCATTAGAGTTGGATTTAATGCTTGTATTTCAGGAAATCTACACGCACTAGACAATGGACTTAGCATTGTTAAATCCAATGTAAAATCTGTGAGTAATGACTCGCCTTCTTGATACGAGATGTAAATAAGTATTTATTCACCTCCCATGTGTGTGTATCTTGGCATTGGTGGTCTGCCATTAAATGGTCCTTGGGGTATTCTTCTGATCACTGGGTGCTGACCCACCTTATAGCCTTCAATTTCTGCGTGAAAAGCCGACACGTTATTGCGAGAAATCGTGAGAGAGAGAGGTGATATGTGATTGTGTCGCTATGTCACAAGCTTCAAAAGTTGAGAAGTTAAGAGGCTGATCCCTATACCCTAAGGCGATGAAATCAATTGCCGGCGGTCATCCGTAATATCACCGTCACACTGGAATGGCGGTGCCACGGTTGGGCTTGTACGATGTAAATCGCCGTGGTTCCTCGGCGATTCCGCGTTTGATCGCCGTAGCACCGCGGAAAACTGTCAACAACGCGGACCTTCGCGGTGGCATGGCACCGTGAGTGTGCCAATCCGCAGTAGGATCGTCGTGGCACCGCCATAACCGCCGTGGAACCGTACAAGGACCTCATTAGCATGTTCATAACCGTCATGCATCCTCAGTAAGACCGCAATGCAACCGCCAGAAAAGTAAACTGGCGACCCTACTGCGATCAAGTGGCGGTGATGGCGGTGCTACTGAGGTGCTACCACGGCAGCACTGCGGGTATGGGGGTGCCACGACGGACTCAATGAGGAATTCGAGAAAACTAGGCGATCTTACTGCGATGCCACTGCGTTCACACGGCGGTGGTGGCGGTGTTATTGAGGTATCTGTACGGCGATGGCGTTTCCACTGCGGTTGCACGGATGTTGCACTGAGGGTCTTGCACGGTGCTACGGCGGTCAAATTCTTGCATATAAAAGCTTTGGTTTTCTGAATAAATTTCAAGTGTTCTGAATGTTTTGAAACACTTCAGATCAATTCACTGATAAAAAATAATGGCAGATAACAGAAATCTGATCTTCATGCAAAACTTGCTGCCAGATGAGCAAGCAATCTTCATGGGAAGACTCCTCTTCCGAGGGTAGAGGTGGCGTTGGAGTGCGTTTCTTGGTAGCTCTTCCCCTTGTTGTGGTACGTTTCGGGATAATACAGTAGTGTACACTGTAGTGTAGTGTACACGTCAGCAAAAAGAAAGGTAATGAATTTCACCGAAATAAACCTCCGTTTTATATAGCCGCGTCGTTCCGCGATGCTGCCGCAGTGCCACCGTCGTAGCACCTCGGTAGCACCGCCATCCCCGTAGTAACACCTCAGTGGCCCCTCAATGCTTCCCCCAACACCGTAGTACTGCCGCCAATGATCGCCATGGAACCGCGAAACAAACCGTAGTGGTAACTCAGTAGGATCGCCATGTCCGCAGTGATGCCGTCGTGCTTCCTCCCTGGATCCTCAGTACTACCGTGAAGAAAAACTCACTTTTGATGAGAGGGGAAAAATACGAAAACCCTACTGGAGGTGTCACTACGGTGATAGCGGTTTTGATTGAAAACGGTTGTGGTACCGTAGTGGCACCGCCAGTCCAGTGTGACGGGGGTATTACTGCCCATGGAGAGATTCCAGCACGACTAAGCACGCCTGCATGCCCAATTATAAGACCATTTTATACATGCGCCTTCACCTTGCTAATTAAAAACCACAGTATGCTAACGCATGAAAAGTATAATTCGACGCCGTTGTTTAGGAGGGAAGGCGATGCCGTAGTTATGGTCGGATCACTGGCGTCGGAGCCGGGGGGGGGGGTGTCTGGGGGCCCGGGCCCCCACACATTTCTGACAGGGGGGGGGGGGGGCTCGAGTATGTTTGGGCCCCCCCCCCCAGAATTTTGCGAATTTTTTTGGCATTAAACTACAGATCAGCCAATACGACTCTTTTTCATTATAAAATTCCATTTCCAAAGGATTTTTCTAATTAGTTCTAGATGAAAAGTCATACGTCTCAGAAACCCAGGGACTCAGTGCAACCGATCTGCTGAGAAAAGCATCACGGTTATCCTGTATGTGAAACAGAAGTTGACTCAACTAGCTACTGTATAAACAACTGTGCAAATGAGTAGATTTCCGATTGGACTACAGTACTGTATCGGTGAAGCAGGGGTGGCGGCAAAGGGGTACGAGGGGTGCAACATACCCCTACACCCGTCTGGGAACACACCCGTTTAATTCTGTCGTTAGAATATGTAAAATAATCGAATGATTCTCGCGTTCGAATTGTTCAAATATGTTTTCTGTATATAGCGTTTACATGAAATCAAGAAGTAGCAATTCTCACAAGCAAAATTAGACAAGATCGATATGGGCTCAATCTCCGAATGATCGAAAATAAAATCACAAGACATTTTTTAAGAAGGTATGAAATTCGAGGAATGGAAACCAGACTAGTTAAGAGCCAGGAGAAGTTCAGAATCAAGCTCAGAACACCAGGAAAGGTCTGCTTTCTGGAGCCCTTGAGCGGGCCCCAGACCCCACGCCGTACGCTGGCTCCCTCGCTCTGCTCGGTTACGATGTGTGTACATATATTTTACACCCCCTGTCAGGGAGCTCTGTCGGGGAAATCCTGGTGCCACTCCTGTGGTGAAGAATATTGAATTGATATCGACATAATGCAAACATAGAAAACATACAGTCTACCTATTTTTCATTGCACCCATTTGTTCTTCTCAGTAACTTTTCACAAAGTTAATAAAAGATGTAATGCCTTGAATTTTATGGGTCTATTTTAGATGATACTCTTCCAATTGAAAAAAATTAAATCCGTTTATATACCACAAACATAACACCGAACTGGGCCCAAGGTACTCACCTGAAATGGTCTGAGAGAACACCAAATTCCAAAATTTTCTCGGGGGGCTTACGGTGCCCTGCCCCCAACCCCCAGACCAGACATATTCGGGCCCCTCACTTTTCAAATGCTCCCTACGCCACTGGGTCGGATCGTCTGGGTCGCACGGGGTGAAATGAACATTTTTTTATTGTCTTGGACCTGCTGCATGTGCAGAATACGATAGCCAATTTTCCTTAATTAACTTTCCTATCTTATAGAAACTTACATCTATAATATAAATGGAGTAAGGGTGTGGCACATGGTGTGGCGGCAACCAAAATATGCTATCCAAAAGCCTTCAGACCATGGACACTGCCACTGTGCCCACTGCTGGTTATATACACTACATGTATGTGTGGCGATCGCTTCTCTCGTGAAGGACCTGTTGAAAACCCAGCCTGCCTCGGCATACAAGTGGGTTTCCCAGGACCATCCGTTGAGTTGCGCATTTATAAAAAATTGTCTGCCCAGCGCAGGTGTTGGGTCAGCTACAAGGTGCGGATAAAGTTGCCACACAACATATATTGGTGCGAAAAATTCCGAGAGGTGCGATTGTGGTACCATGTCACAACCTTCATGCCGCCCATGCTGGCAAAACACTATCAAGTAGTGAATGCAGCCATGTTGGCGTTAGACTCGTGGGAATGCATAAAATCCGTCTGTTGTGTGATTGACGGATACTAGTCATGTGTCTGCATGATCGGAACATTATTCCCACCCATACCGTGGCAGTGCACATGCATGTGAACACGGATCAATGCCTTTTCGAGTGGGGAGTCATCAGAGACGCTACTCGAATCAGTGGACCTACATCTGGCAAACGCGCTCATCCGCCATGTACGGATGCTGACCAGAAGTGTCTCGTATGGGGACATCAGCCAACTCCACATCCTCTATTAATAGATAGAGCGCGAACTGCCCTTTGCACCATGCTCAGTGAAATTTGCACCAACTCAGTGATATACATGACATCCATGGCTAAATGTTGCTCCCGGCCTTACAACATCACAAAGGGTGTAACCCCAGCAGAGGAATGGACCAAGGACTGCTACGTCATCAAAAATAATAATAATGTGAATCAAAACATTTGGGTGGCATCATCCCATTCGTTTGGGCGAACATTCAAAAAGGGTGCCAACATATTGAGAACACATCAGTTGAATCTGGGGCGAGACTGGGCCTGTAAGGCGTGGTCTGCACCTTGGTACCTTACAACATTTCCACCAGGCCTTGGGACAGGCCGCTCTTATTGCATGCTTGATCTGATTGTAAGAGTTTGGTATACCATGCTACACCAACCACCTACTCACCAACAGCCGCACCACCTTATCAGTGGAAGGCAAAGTTGTATTTAATGAAGTAACCAAGATCACCAGGATGTATGGATACCCTAGGCCACAACCCTGTGGTGTCCAGTATGTCAAAGGCAATCTATGTGCCTGTCTTAACTATGGGCACTCAAGGGATCGAGACCTGGAGTCTGATCCCCTTTGTGCACTTGACACTGGGGGCATGCTGCACACAAGCGTGTCAAGTCCAAATTGCAACCGGGCCAGCACAGGTGTTGTTGCAACTAGATGGTCTTCTGGATGCCCAGACGAACCATCATCAGAAGAACGAGAAGCTGACAGAGCACTTCCGTGTGCTGGACTGGGGATAGTACCAGATGGCAGACAAGGGCGCGAGTGCTCGATTCGCATCAGTTGAAACTAACGTATTGTTAGGTTTTGAGGAATAACATGACATATCATACATTATTTATTTTATTATAGAACAGGTTTTGCCGTGTTGAAACAATGTAGTACATAGTTCAATCTTCCTTTTATCATCAGACTATATCGTGACATTTTTAGGGGCCAAGGTGATGTAGTTGTTGAGACATAAGATTTGTGAAAATCAATTAGAAATTAGGGTCCGAGATTTTCGAACTGGACCTACATCTTATCTGTCATGCATACCAACCCATGTAAAAGTGGTCAAATATTGAAAAGCACTCATCTGAATAAACTGATGTTTTACAAGAGCTATCCTAAATAGCGGTTGGACCGTTTGTATAACTAAAAAATCAGTTAAACACTGAAACGGAGTGGGAAACTGGAAAACTGGTTAAAATGGTATGGAATGACAATTTTACAAAGTGAATCAGCACATTTTGTTATTTTCATGTATTTATTAATATCACAATTTCGGACCATGTAGTCATGCATATCTTGATCATCACCAATGGTTACATGAAAACATCCCGAACATAACATCTCGAACCTCATTATAGGACTTCAAACACTTCTGACGTCATTCTGGCATCCCAAGTGACGTCAGGTTTGGAGAATAACTCCATTTCAAGTAATTTATTTTTAATTGTGCATATAATATATACTCATTCGTTAGGTAAATTCAATCATATACTTCCTTATATAACATGATTGTCATCATACGAGTATATAGAAGCATTGCATGGCATCGTGTATGAAAGACAAGTTTATATTTAGTTTAATCACATGCCACACTGCATCATCGTTTATCCCGAAGAAGACTTCTTCACGTTGACCATAGCTTTGCACATGTCATACCTTGAAAAGTTGCATCATAATATAGATTTGGTTGCATGTCTGTGTTATATAATTGTAAGTTTATCGTTCTCGATACAAAACTTCACTCAAACTCTTTCAACTGTTATTGTACGTTCCCTCAGTGGACTCAGGTATGCCATTTGGTCGCCTCCATTCATTTGCCCTCTATTGTTCTTCTTGTTTTCCAGGAGGGTCATACACAATCAATATCTTCAGAGAGACTTTCGCCAGCAGTGTAGAGGTCGTGAATCAGAGAGAACTGAACTCCAATGAGACCATAGTACTTCGAGTATATTCGTCTTCAACCACGCTAGACGTGCAGCACTCACTTGTGGCAGATGACCTTGTACTGGAAAGGTATTCCACAATCCATGTCCGCGAGGGAGCAGAGATATATGGAACATTTCACTGGCATGGTGGTATGTATTTTATCTGAGAGCACGTTATGCATTCATAAACAGTACTCAGTAGATATTTTTTATATAATAACTTGGGCTTTGTGCATGTTTGCTACTGGCATCATATGAATCCGGTACTGTTGGTGGTAGTAGGTTCTAACAATGTAACATACATGTGTATGGTGTTGGTGTCCATTTGCAGATATGTTGTTCCTTTACAGGAAACCTAAATGGTGACCATTCAACTCATTACATGTTCCATGGTGATGTTGTGGCTTCACTGTTCAACTACCCATATGCCTATATAAATGGACCGTCAGTGTTCCTGCAGAAGAGCGGACATTTGTCAGGTGGGCGCCTCCATATCACACAGGGTGGGGAGTTGATTGTGTCAGAATCAGCAGTTGTGAATTTGGAGAACCAGTTCAATATATACGAAGGAACTGGCGCTGGGTACGTGTACAACTATGGGCGCATTGAAGTTCGATCTGGCAACCAACTGACAAGATTACAAGCTCGATTCTTCATGAGTGGAAGTCTGCACCTGTTCACGGGTCAGATACTACTGACGTTTAGCTCAATATCCGGAAGTATTGCATTTGAGGAGGGGACTCAGCTTTTATTGCAAGGCAGTGGAAGTTTCAATCACTATTTTCACGAGCAAGCGACACTAAGCGGTCCAGTTGAAATTGTGTGTTCTTCTGGGAAGACCGTCATCGATAGTCACCGTATCTCATTGCAAACGATATCTATATCTTCCTCTTGTATCCTTGAGATCAGTGAGAAGGTTGGTGTCACGGGATCAATAGAGTCGGTGATGATGACTGGAACAGCACAATTTCGCCTTGCAGTTTCCTCCACAGTTGAAATACAACACCTCGAAATATCAGAAAGAAGTTCTTGCGAAATTTCATCAGCTGCAACCATCGCGTGGTAAGTTTTTGCTCTTCAATTTCGATTTTTACATGCTAAAAGTTCAGGGTAATGCCATGCAAAGCTCAATATGCTGTTCCTACATGTGATCATTTCGTAACTATACCTTGCAGGTTGGAACAAGACATACAAAATTATTATACACCAAGCAAGTTAATTATTGACAACAATACAAGGATAACAGACATGTGGACGTACAGAGGAGGGGATATGGAAGTCACTGGACAAGCCACAATCGAAGCAGGTTGTCTTTGGACTGGACCTAACAACAAACGTGTACTGCGGTGAGTGAACAGTTTAACAGGTAAAGCCTGATGAATATAAATGTACCCAATTCGATGCATCACGTTGATTTAGTCAGTGTGTATTTATTTGAAAAAAAAAACGAATACAAATTCATATTTTGATATTTTATGGTGATTCAGACCGTTTTGTATTTAGTGTTCGAGTTCAAAATACTTGAAACGTTATCACTTTTTTCAGAGGACAAATAAACATTGCCCAAACATGCAGATGGGAACAAACCGGAGCAACATATCTTGCAGCGCATAGCGAGTTGTTTCTGCAGACGGGCAGTAGTGTCGAGGTGAAGTCATCCTTCACACTCAGCGGTGATGGACGGATAGAAAACTATGGAACTTTCCTCGTGAAACTGGTCCCGCCTTCTATATTCACTATTGACGATATCCAGTTTATCAACCATGGTCAGCTCCATATGGACTCAGCACCACCATCAACCTTTAATTTGGCAGGTGACCTGGTAAATGCGGGAACTGTTAAAGTTTTTGAAAGAAACACAATTCAGTTCCAAGCAGGTGCAAGGTACAACGACTTTGAGCCAGGATTCATTGAGGTGTTGAAAGGATCTGTTTTGGTAGCTGGTGGTGCGGTGAGGCCGCTCATTGTCACGACGGACGCATCCATCAAACTGGAATCCGGTGAACTGACCCTCAGCCACTCAGATGTAACGGGACATATCGAGATAACCGGTGGCACACTTAACATCGATAAAGGTGTAGATGCCTTGCAGTACAAAAGTCTGGTTCTGACAGGAGGTGAACTGTACCTGATTGGTCACTTGAGTCTGGGTAGTTTCACAATGAATGGTGGCGTGGTGAATGGACCAGGCTCTCTCATCATAGAGGATAACTGGGAATGGACACGAGGTACAATATCGAACTCACAGATAGGTACCATTACAGTCAAAGGTACCCTGAATCTACAGACCGAAGAACCAAAGATCCTCGGGAAGCACCTGACGTTGCTCGGTGATTCCACATGGCTTGATGTTGGCATCGTGATGTATATAGTAAACAAATTCACCGTTGGACCCGGAGTTACGTTGAAGATAATTTCTAATGCAGTTCAGTTCTCTTCAAGTGGTGTACTGGAAAACAACGGGAATATCAACATAACTTTGCTGGATGGCTACTGTATTACGGATGTGGTTTTGGACAACCATGCATCTTTCTGGATAGATGGTGGCCAATTAATTCTTCGCAATTCTGTAGTACACAGACAAGGCTCTAGGATTACATTGGGTGCTTCGAGTGAGCTGGTCATCTTGAATAGTGCCCAATCATTGTCGTCTGAATTTGTTGAGACAAGGAATGGAAGTTTAAAGGTAGAGTTTGATTCTGAACTGTCACTGTACTATATCAAATAATCTCGAATATGTGTATATATTGAATGTCATTAATTTGTGTGCTCGTCCTTACAGATATCAAATTCCGATGTAACAATTCAGAACGCCATTGGGGTTTCCGACGTTCTAATTCATAGAGCTGTTTTGAACCTGAACCACATTCAAGGAGTCACCTACAACTCTTTGGTCGTGTCCAGTAAGTTGTGTTAATCACGTGTCTGACACCAAGATAATGAGTATAAAATACTGTCCATCGTCGCATCGCCATAGCCAGTCTCATGTGGAATTTTTCATTTTATTTACAGACACCCCCATACGTCATGAAACTTTCGGCAGTTCAGCCATTCGATTGGCTGGAGCGAATTCACGAATTCAGGGTCGCGTTGAAGTCTGGTACCGAGGACGTTGGGGAACCATTTGTGATGATGGTTTTGATGCAAATGCTGCGAAGGTTAAATAAACATATTTGCACACGACAGTGGATTTTGATGAAATTTAATGTCTGTGATTCATGAGATTTTTCCTCAGCCTAATCTCATATTATTTGAAATATATTGATATTGTTTACTCGTTGAAACAACACAGGTTGTTTGTCGCCAACTTGGTCTCAGTGGGGGAGCTGTGAGGTACAATTGGAGATACGGCACCGGTCCAATACGTATCCGCTACCCCAGATGTACTGGGAATGAGTACCATATCGGCGAATGTCCAGGGGTTGATTGGACTGATCAAAGTCGATACTGTGGTCATTATGAAGACGTTGGAGTGCAATGTGATACAAGAGGCTCTATAATAGATCCTTATTATGGTAAGCCTGTTACTGATGCGGCACTGTGAAACATGTACTACAAATGTGTGTGTATACTCCATGTTGAGCAAAATATTTATATTGTTATAGATTATTCCGAGACAACAGTGACTTTTGCCAGCGTGGCTTCAGGAGGCTGGACGCATGAAATCACAACACTGAGCGTGGAAGACGCAGCCATGCTGCGCTTCAATGCTCCATCGAGAATTGGCGAATTATTGTTATCCAACAGAGCCACCATCGAGAACAATAACAATATGGTTGTCAACGGCAGACTGGAATGGTTGTCTGGAACCTTTGCTGGCGTATCTGTACAGGTACGCTCATCGAGGAATTATCACAAACCATCTGACACCTTGAAACATGCATCTCTCTCTCTCTCTCTCTCTCTCATACATACATATATACAACATTGTGTATGTACTTCTTTAGTTAATCCCACATTCATAGGTGTTGTACTTATGTAATACTATACAATTAATAATACCTTCCGACTCACAGGGCACAGTGAGAGTGACTGGCGAGGCAGCCTTTCTGCAACAAGAAGAGTCGGTACTCAGTAGGCAAACAATGATCCTTGAAAATACAGGGAAAATAGCCTGGATCACATATCTCGAAATCAAACAGGCAGCCGTTCTCGACATCAGCGAGTCTGCTAGAATTTCAGTTGTAGCTCATACCGGTGAGCAGAATTATGGTTCACTGATAAACACTATACATTTGGTTTAGCGATATGTGTGTTTCATCGTGTCCAACGTCTATATTCAGGAGGTATTTACCAGTGGACTCCTCTGGCTGGGTCTGTATACGTCCGAGGTCGACTAGACGTCAGTGGCAAACTGATTGTGGCAGCTGATTTCTTCCTGGAGGGATCTATACACGTCAACGACGGAGCGTCGCTGCTTTTCAATGGTCAGTGATTCAGGCTTAAACCACACTTGTATTATTCTAGTAGGTGTTTAATCAACGCGGTAGGTTAAACACCTGCCGGTCACGGCTGAGTAGTTTTCTGTATGGTTTAAAATAGAGAAACCCCTCGAGTAACAGGACTGCCGCTCACGACAATCTTGAATAACCCCCTGTTCCTCGGGGTTTTTCTATTTCATCCAGCGATACTTGTTCTGTCTGTAATATGAGTCAATTATCATTATTCTGGACACCATTGAACCCATATATGGACGTCATCATATCGTTCCAGAGTGTCGGAATGACCAAGCTGGCCTCGACTACAGAGGTACGGTCTCGCGCACAATCAACAACTATGAGTGTCAGCGGTGGGATTCCCAGACACCCCATGGCCACACAACCAAAGACGAGGAAATAGCAGATGGTAGCCTCCGTGAGGCGGCAAACTTCTGTCGGAATCCAAGTGGTGGAAATGATCCCTGGTGTTACACCACAAATAGAGGCAAACGTTCGGAAGCTTGTGCCATTCCGTATTGTGGTAAGATGTGAAAGTATGGAAGTTCACAACATCATGGCCAGGCCAGTTGACATTGCCCTTTCATGCAATAAATTCATGGTTTATGTTATTTTATAGGGACAGTCCATATATCTGGAGAACTGCATACGTATGGTAGTGGGTTTTTCACCTTTGGCAGCCCGACAACATTTTCTCCTGCAGCTTCCTTCACAGGTAAGTTCAAAACAAAAACATACGGCTGCACATCCCATGTTTTTGTTCTTTCATCAAATTAGCAATTTTCATTGACTGGCAAGCTATTGTCATGGTTTACTGTTCAGTCGTCATTCGTTCATCTCTGACAAGTATTTTTCATACAGTTTATGCTTCTTTTGTATCTATTCATCGCCTCTAATCCGACAACCTATTGGCATGGCCTTGGGGTCATCTGTCCATCCCTCCGGCGTATATTCCAGTGGAATGTTCCAAGAAGTATCTCAGCTAACGGAACCTTCCAATGAATCTGTCCATTTTTAGGTACCAACCTAGGACCTGGTATTCTATGGGCACGGTGTTGCGTCCGTCGTCTACATTTTTATGGTCAATGATACAAGCAAATCTTGCTGAAATTTTGAATAAAGGGCGTATTTCTTAATTTTTGGGGGTAGTCTTGGAATTTTTGTCAGAATGCTAGCTGTTTTCAATGGAAACTACCCAATTCTTCACTACAAAATAAAGAAACATATTTTCCTCCAAGACCACTCTGAATGAATTTTGACTATGAATGGTGATCCAATCGGATAGTCCTCACCAACTGATCTATATTTTTCTTGTCTTCCAGTGGTAAGACACATTCATACACTTTGAATGTTTATACAAGCCATTGAGTAGATCATTAAGATGTCGAATCAGCCTCCGGATTCAGCCTTTGGAAATTATTCTTGCACTCAAACAAGAGCTCTTTTGGTGTTTCCCACTTCTATAACCCTTTTGCTCTCCCACTACCACTGAACAGGCATACTTTTTTCCTTGTGATGTCTTACAAGAATAAACATGGAAAAATCAGATACCCTCGTGATTAACTTCCATCCACATGTTCTGCATTGCAGACATGAATTGATGGTCTGGCTTGATTTTGCAATGATATGCATGTGCCTCTCCCACGTTTCTCTGAGAGATGTAATCTTTGCTCTGATCATTGAGAGCGAGGCATTCTAGTCCTTTTCCTCTTTATGTTGCCTGTGTTCCAAGACCCTTCCTTGTTAGCTCATGCCATAAATCTGCTCAGTATCCAGAGATGTATGTTAAGGTGTCATGCTGATATCTGGAAGGCCATACCAGGAATTCCTCATTCACAGAAAGGTGTGAATAGCAGCCGGACTCAGGATGGCAGACATGAAAGATTGTAGATTATCAGTAGGGTGTGAAGACATGATACTATGTTACCATGATACTCTCCCAAAACCCAGGTTGATTTAGGAAAAGTCTGGTCCGCCGAGGATGAGCTTAACAATAGGATAGACAACACATCACAGTTGATTTTCATACTTGTTTTGATGTTTCAAAAAGTCGTTTCTAATAAAAAGGCATGTTGGTTCACAGCCGCTCTGAGGCGGCTGTATTTTATTTCGAGTTTAAAAGTAGCCTTGGTCCTTGGCGATGGCAATGGTAGTGGCAGTTTGGTTCACAGTTTTGCCCCCAAGAACTGGGAAGGAACTAGCAACAGATCCACAGGATACTCGAGAAATATACAACGTCCAACGATCCAGAGCTGAGCAGAAGTTTCTGACAGGCTCATATATACTGACGAGGTCCCTCTTGTACGATGGGGAAGTGTCCTCGTGCAGTGTGTTGTTGACCAATTATTCTGTAATTCAAAGTATTTTGTTTGGCGCCAGGGTTTGATACCAGGTGTACTGATTTGATAGTCTCATCACTGGTGGCAACTTTCACACAATCAAAGTTCTTCTCCTACTTCCAAAAAAAGCATAGGATTCTGGTACAAAATAATATCGTGCCAGCAAGTCATAGTGATAAATTCAGGTAAATGGTACATTATCTACATTCTGCTATATACTGGAGGTGCTGGGTTGCTATGCTTGTGTCTTGTGGCTGGAGAGCTGTTCCTTAGAGGTCTCGAGATTCTCTGCCATTGCTATTTCCCTCGGAAGGTCATTTTAGATCCTAATGTTGTCTGGGAGGAAGCTCTTCTGGGATGACTGTGTAATGGCCTATGGAACCTGAAACTTACCCCGGAGCTTCTGCCTCTGTTGGTCTGGAGGCTGGAATGTCAACAAGATCCTCCTTAATACGGTAGATCATCGTGGCACACGCTTTCCTCTTCTCTCCTCCAATGTGTCCTAGCCAATTGATGTGAGTTTGGCAGTCATGCTGCTGGACTGGCTGTAGTCCTGGGTGATAAATCTTGCAAAGCACTGTTGAATCATAACAAACTGGTGACAGTCCTGCTTTGTGTGTGGATCCCAAACGACACCATCATACTCTAGAGTGGGGTGGATCAAGGACTCATAGCGCTGTTTCTTGACCCCATATGGGGTGTCCTTCAGGTTCTTTTGGAGGAACGCTCATTCCCATCAGTCTTCTTCACAGTCTTGTTAACGGGGGGAGGGGGCATGATAACTTCGAGTGGAATTTCAGTCTAAGATACTGCGCCATCTCAAGTTGCTTCAGGAAGTGGCCATGTATGATGTATTGGCAGATGATCTGTGAGCGTTTGCAAGTGATCCTCCGGAATGTCTTTCGTGTCTTCGAGTGTCCTGATTCTGTACAACAAGCATGCATCTGTGAATAGTGTTGTTGTGGATCTTTGGACTTTTGTTGACAGGTCTTTGATACATACCAAAAACAGTGTTAATCCGAGCACAGTCCCCTTTGGGATCCCGGATTTGACGGTGTCTTGATGTCTTTCCTTCAAAAACGACTTTCTGGTCTCGGTTCAACAGGAATGAGTGCACCCATTTCTCACACGAGCGACATTTCCTGAACCCGTGCTGTAAGTTGCTCACGATGTTGTGTGTGTCAAGATGTGTCATCATTTATGACTGGAGGATGTGTGCTGTTGTTTTACACCAGATACACGTCAGAGATACTGGGCGGTAGTCTGATGCAGCGGCATAGATAGATAGATAGATAGATAGATAGATGATAGATGATACTTTATTAATCCCCTTAAGGGAAACTTGATTTACAGACGACACAGAATATGATGGTGGTAAGTGATACAAATACAAGACAAGCGATCACACACTGTACATTGACATTATCTGGTTGAAGTTGAATTAAACACACGTATGGAGCTTGGTACAAAGGAGCGGGAGAACCGGCTGGTGCGGCACCTGAGAGACTTGAGCCTCACCCCAGATCTAAGCTGCTGGTAGTAGAAGTCTAATGGATGTGTTTCGTCACCCATAATGCCATCAAGTTTGGATTTACATAGCTTATGAAATAGTTGTTGTAACGACATGAAATCATTTCCAGTCATTTTTCCACAGCGCCTGATGACACGGGATATGTTATTGAGATCATTTACTGTAGAATTACCATAGTATACAAGGATACCAAAAGTAATAATGCTTTCCACAACCGACTTATAGAATAATTCCATTATTTTGCGACTGACTTTAAAGTCCTTAATTTTCCGAAGGAAATACACCCGTTTTTGTAGTTTGCTACAGACAACCTTGTTATTTGGTTTCCACGTTAATCTGTCGTCAATCACATTACCAAGATATTATATTCATTTGTTATTTCCACTTGATCATTATTGATAACAATATGTTCCACAGGTCCACTATACTTGGTGAAATTAAATATCAGTTCCTTTGTTTTTGATACATTCAGTTCGAGATAATTGGATGAGCACCAGTTTGTAAATTCTGAGATACAAGATTTGTAGCTCTCCAAGCTTCTCTCCAAGGATCTTTTGACAGTTTACCAATCAGGGCTGTGTCGTCAGCGTACTTGATGATCTCGCAGTTGTGGTGACTGGAGCGGCAATCATTAGTGTATAACGTGAATAAGACCGGCGAGAGCACACAACCCTGTGGTGCTCCTGTGCTGATGACGAGCTCATCTGACCTCAGTGGCCCCAGGCATACTCGCTGAGGTCTGTTTGTCAGATAGTCCTCAATCCACAGTATGAGATGTCTGTTCACACCCATGGAGAGCAGTTTGTCCATCAAGATCGCTGGTTGCATGGTGTTGAATGCAGACGAGAAGTCTATCATGAGGACCCGGCAGTGGTTTCCAGGAGTATCCAGGTGCTGATACAGTTGATGTACCAGCATAAGAGTAGCATCTGCTACGCCGCGTTTCGCTCGATATACGAACTGGAGTTGATCCATGAACGGCTTCACTGCTGGGAGGAGGAATGACATGAGTACTCTCTCAAAACACTTCATCACCAGCGATGTCAATGCTACCGGACGATAGTCGTTGAGGACGGAAGGCTGGGCCCTCTTCGGCAGCGGTCGTATGTTGGAATATTTCCAGAGTGAGGGCACGTGGTGGTGGTTAACCGAGTCCTGGAAGATGCTACAGAAAACAGGTGCCAGTTCTGATGAACATTCCTTGAGGAGTCGTCCAGAGATCAAATCTGGCCCTGTGGCTTTGTTGGCGCGGGTTTGTTGTAGTCTGGTCCGCACGTCCTGCACAGTGATATCCAGTTGAGACCGGACAGTGCTGGTATCGATTTGTGTTTGAATGTCTGTGTGGATAGTCGCACGTTCTGCGCTGAAGTCATGCTTATCAAAGCGCGTGTAAAATGCGTTCAGTTCATTTGCAAACGTCTGGTCCTCGTCCTTTCCAAGTTGGTGTTCAGCCATTTTTGTTGTTAAGTGCTGCTTTCTTGTTGTTGATAAGCGATTTCAAGTCCTTGGTGACCCAAGGTTTGTTATTGGGATAGCATTTAACGGATTTCACAGGAATGATCATATCCTGACAAAAGTTAATGTACTCACTTATCACATCAACTTTGTCGTCCAGATTTGACGTTTGGAACACATCCCAGTCTGTGCAATCGAAACAGGCCTGAAGTTCACTGACGGACTCCGGCGTCCATTGCTTGAAGGTGCGGATGACGGGTTTGGTTTGCTTCAGAACTGGCTTGTACGTGGGAAGCAGATGCACAACGTTGTGGTCAGACTGACCGAGTGGTGGGCATTGGTAACACTTGTACGCCCCTGGTACATTACTGTAGCATAGGTCGAGGATACAGTCACCACGCGTTCACAATCAACGTACTGCACGTAGTTCGGAAGAACGTCGGCCAGTGAGCGTCTGTTGAAATCCCCGGAGATGATTTTTACTGCATCCGGATGGTCATCCTCCAGTCTGGTAACGCTGTCAGCAATAGACCCAACGGCAGCCTCAGAGTCAGCATCCGGTGGGATATATACAGCTAAGAGAAACACTTGCGTGAATTCCCTGGGTAAGTAGAAAGGTCTGACGCCAACAATCAGTATTTCGACGTTGGCGTTACATATTTTCTGTTTAACTGTCCAATTGTTACACCATCTGTTGTTAAGATACAAGCAAACACCACCTCCACAATGTTTCCCGGACGATGCGTTGCGATCAGAGCATACGAGTTGGAAACCATCTATCATCACACATCCGTCGTCAATATCGTCTTTTAACCATGTCTCAGTAAAGCACATGACAGAAGCTTCACGAAAATCACTATTGTACCTAGTGCATGCTGCTAATTCGTCAGTCTTGTTATTAATTGACCTAACATTGGCCAAGATCATAGACGGCAAAACTCCGCGGTACCAGCGTCTCCTATACCGGCGTCTCACACCTCCACGCCTCCCACGCTTGCGTGGATAAGCACTGATCTCAGGCGGAGTTGTGTGGCTGTTGACCAGCAGGCTGGCTTTGTTTCTGAGGCCCAGCAGCTCGTTTCTAGTGTAAACAATGGCGTTGTTACCTCCATTACCGCTCACATATCCATTCAAAACGGTGCATAAGACAAATATCACAAACAGACAACGACCAGTCCCTGTGGGTAGTAGTCCAGGCATCATCACAGATATGGCATGGTCTCCTTTTGAAGATCGGGATGACATTCGCCTCCTGACATTCAGCTGGAACGTTGCCTTATGTGTATGATGGATGAAGATGGTTGTCACTATGGGTACTATTTGGCCGAATGTCTACCTAAGCAGTCTAGCTGGGATCTCGTCATGACCCATTGCTCTGTGTGCCTGAGAGTACTTTGGTGCCCCCATTTGCATGGATCAGGATTTAGGGCATCTCCAGTGTACAAGAATCATCTTGCTGGTTGAAAACAGAGACAGACTGGTTATTCAGAATGTTTGCTTGCTCCTAAGTAACAGAGTGTAGGTGACCGTCGCAACCACAAAGGGAACCCACGCTGTGACTGTCTGTTTTCTGGGACTTGATGTAACCAGCTGTAGTTGTAGAATATGTAGAATATCACATATACGTTATTCCATAAAAATGGCAACTGTAAAAATATTAGAGTTTATAGGAAATTTGGTGACATTTGGTACTTCATGGAATGCGTGTGTCCTCGAAGCCAATCAATGTCGGTAAGCTTCAAGTCCCTCAGTCATACATATATATTGCTAAATAAACACTTGCTTTATGCAGGGCGTGATCTGCAATTCCAGTCTGGAAACCATGAACTCCGTGGTTCATCCACAACAAGGTCCCTAGTAGTTTCTGGGGGAAACCTGGCTGTCTACGAGGGAAGTGCTATTGTAGGTGTACAAGAAATTGTGATGGAAACTGGAGGAGTCTGTACTATCGAATGTCGAGAAATCACTTGTCAAGGACTACAAATTCCAAAACTAACAGTTGCTGGAGGCTCATTCGAAATAAACAGAGATGTTTCAATTGACCAGTTGCATATATCAGGTGGACAATTCAAAAGTCATGTTTCGGCTGCTGTGGAAAACCTTACTTTTGAAGGTGGAGTATTTGAATGCACAGCAGGACAAAGAATTTCCCTTACGTCAGTCAAATTCAGCTCAACAGATATGATCATAATAAGGAACTGTCTAATAGAAGTCCAAGATGTTTTGGAAATCATTGTTGGTTCTACATTGCAGCTAGAAAACACGATAGTTGTCCTTGCAAGCCAGAACACAGTTACGAAAATGCATAGTAATACTAGGATTGAATGTACAAACAGCCGACTAGAAAACAAGGGACAATGGAAGATATTCAATTTGTTCAACATCACCACTCGAGACGTATTCTTGTCTTGTCCAACAATCAATGATGGTTTAGTAGATATATATGGCACGAACTTACACATTGAAGCTGGCTTCTTGCATAAGGGCGTTTTGAATGCAGATGATAAATCCAAGCTGACAGTTACAGGACACCTAAGTGTTGAGACTAGTGCAAATTTGAACATCAGCGATGAGATCCATTTCAGTTCGGATCGACTCGACCTGAATGCATTCAGAGGATTCATCAGAAAACTTGTATGTGAATCGAACTGTGCACTTGATGACTTCTCACGTGATCAGGTTGAACAAATAGATGTTATCTCAGGAGAAACTTTGGTATCTGGTGTTGAAGGAATCATACCGAAATTGCATATCAAAGATGGTATCCTGAGATTTCGTGGAGAGATGCAAGTAGAGGTACTGGAAGTTACTGGGGGTCAGGTCTTCGTGCATGAAACACTGGGAGTTGCCAACTTGATCTGGATGGGAGGAACACTAGCCGGATCTGGAGAACTATCAGCGACATATGTAGACCTGAAGCATGGCTTTTCTCAGGTTGTAAATGACATCAACCTTGTCCTGATGGGTCCGCTAATCTGGGACGCAGACTTTCCCCACAAAGTAACACTTCAAGGTACTGCGAAAGTGATCAACAATATAGGAAACAATATCGATTGTCATGGTATTCTGGAAATAACAGGCGATGACCAAGAATTTATCAACTCTGGGAGTATGTCAGTGAAAGAATCGGGAACACTGACTCTGAACACAAGAACATCCAACACTGGGCGTATAACTGCTTCTGAAGAGAAGTCTTCATTGGTGTTCAAAGGTCATGTTGAAAATTATGGCACAATTCAAGTACACCAGACAATGACTCTCCGTGTTAGTTCCTTCACAGCGAATCCATCTTCAGAAACCAATGCTGGCTTAGAATTGTATGTGGAAGGTGATGCCAAGATTTTTTCATCATCGTTCCAAGCCACATCACTCAGAATAAATTCAGGTGCCACCTTGCTGAATGTGCCCCAAGACCGGTCCAACTTCCGTATTGAAAGCATCTATATTTCCGGTGGTGGCAATATACAGATTAGTGGAGATGGTCAAGATATTTTTCCCCTCCAACAAATATCAATACAAGGTGGTTCACTATATCTACGTCAGGAAGTGTTGGCAAGGAATATTTTGCTGAATGGCGGAACAGTGGACGTGGTTGCACCGAGTCTATTCAAACATTTTGATTTCAAAATGGGCACTCTTCGAAGTGGAATTGCACGTACAAATATCACAGTTGAAGAATGTGTGCTTTACGACTTCGGCACAAAAACTATTTCAAGTATTGAAATGACAGTTGATTCATACATTCACTGGCATGATCCAAGCAATAGATTGGATGAAATTACAGTCGACAATAACGCACATATCATCCTGTTGTCTGGCTCTAGCGTGCATCTAATAAATGAACGCCAAATTCGGTCTTCAAGTGGAGGAGAGCTGACCAACAAGGGCACAATCTCGTTTGAATCTTCAGTCGATAATTTCTTGAACATCGAAGTTGATCTAACAAATGAAGGAACATTGAACTTCGGACACCTGGATACTTTCATCTCAAGTGGTTACATTACATCACAGACACCGCTGGTTCTGAAATCCACAGGTGATATACAGCTCTTCGGAAACAGCAAAGGTGATCCTTTATCGCTATCATGCAGTCACTTGTATGTGAAATCCAGCGAGGTGGATATCATGGACACATCTCAGTTCGAAAAACTCACAATCGAAGATGAAGGATCACTGATCATTCACCATAGGTCACTTATCACATTCCACATTTCCAAGGCAGATGTCCATGGGAGTATCTTCTTCTCTGTCAATGTATCAGTCACTACTATGACACTTGATGGATCCATGATAAGTCTACAAGGCAACCGATATGGTGTAGAATTCGATCAAATAACTTTAGATGGCGCAACCACCTTCATCAGCACGGATGTTACTGTGCGAAGAAGCTTGTATGTTTCTGCAAACAACATTCACTTGTCACAGTCTACATTCGAATCAGGAGGAGCAGCTCAGTTTGTTTCTTCAACACAAATCAACTTTGACAGTGGGTCGGTTTACAGAATACCATTAGGTTCCAATCACGTGTTCGAAGACGATGTCACCATAGGAATAACAGATAATTCTTATGGCCAACTAGTCATAGAAGGGAACTTGACGATAATGCAAGATTTCACCAGCACTGCATCCACGATGCAGAAAGGCAATATACATCTGGTCGGCCGACGAAGTACTGTGAGAATTCACCAGATCAATGCCACATCACCTATAGAAGGAACATACAAGACAACAACTGGGAGGAATAGAGTGGTGTTTACCGGACCTGGTGAGAGTTCACTGAGTGATGACTCTGTACTAGTACCATCAGCATCATTGGTTGTACAAGGAGGTGTTTTGCATTTAAATACACCAGCACTGTTCCTGCAATCGAAGCTGGTAATAGATGGTGGAACTTTGATCATAGGGAATACTGAGTCAACAAGAACCCATCCATTTGATTCCATCAGCATCACAGATAATGGTGGTACTCTGACTATGACTGGACTTATTGCCATTAGCGAACTCACCACACACAATGGGGTCATAAGTGGAGATAATATCATGATTCAAAATCTGACATCATTCAGTGCAACAATAAGGACAACATTCATGCACGCATCATCAATGTTCATTCATGGGAACACTCAGTTCGAATCTGGTAACTTCGAAGTAGGTGAAAGGCTCATCCTACGTGAAGGTATCGACATATCCATTGAGAATGGAGGGACTTTCGAGGTGACAAATGCGGCAGAGATGGAGTTTATGGGAGACAACTCCATCCCAACAAGTACATCTGGAACACTGGTCAACAATGGTGAAATCAAATTCACATCCAACATGAACTACAATATATACACCAATATGAGCAACTCAGTTGGTTCTCACCTGACACAGCAAGCCGCATCATCTGTGACCTTTCATGCCCGGAACTCCTTTGATGGAAGACTTGTACTGATGGCCCACGCAGTTCTAGTGTTTGGCTCTGGAAGTCAATCCAGCTTTGCTTCTCAAGCAGTGGTGACTGGCGTATCAGCAGAATGGGATATCAAATCTGGTGCTGTTGTTACTTCGGCTGTGGCTGACATGGATGTTGACAAAATCATACTGGCCGGAGGTCTAATTCAAACAGGTAAGCATAATCAAGCATAGGCCTGAGCTGTACATTAACTGTTGTCAACTGAAATATCTGTTGCTGTAGGTACTTGTGTTACTACCTTTCAGAAAATAGTTGTCATGGATTCATGGAGATAAATGGCGGATCTCTGCAGTTACGAAAAGACCATTCCATCTGTAAGTTCTCATATCATATACAGCTTGTAAACTAAGGTCAATGATAGCAAGCATTTTTTATGCAGAATACATAGCGAAACCACAAATTATATTATTTAGACTGCATGTATTTCCAGCACGTTTGGAATTGAAGTCTGGTTGGATGATAACTGCATCAACGACAGCCATCAATGGACCAGCCATTCTCAGGAGTGGCAACTTGACCACTGAGCACGGAGCAACGCTATACTTCAATGGACAGGTCATGAAAGATCCATCAGTTGTTGAGAGTTCTTCTGGAACGATCAGTTATGTCGATCCTGGTAAGGCGCTAAAGTATATCACTGATTCTTGATAATCAGTGAAATGTTCCATAGAAGTACTGACTGCAACCGTGATTGTTTTCAGGTGACAACTGCCTGACAACAACATCCTGCTCTGCATGCACGGGACAATGTGCATGGCATGCATTGTCTCTGACTTGTGTGGCAATGACCAGACAAGGTGTAGCTACATGTTCAAGCACAACCTGTTCTGCAGGTGAGTTGCATTTTTTCTAAGTACATAACGCTTCACGTAAGAAACAGTTTGTTGCATCTTCATACCTGTGACTAAGGGTGGAAAAGCTTTGATGCTTCATGTATTAGTCCCCTTTTTTCAGGGTGTGACACCATACATGACGACAAAATGTGCACAGCTACCCAAGCTTGTCAGTGGTGTTCTCTCTCTGGATGTGTTTCAAACACAAACAGTTGCCCCGTACTATCCTCAAACCACTATGTTTGGACCAATATCCAAGGTGGAAGCTGGCACTCGGGTGCGAACTGGGACAAAGGCTCTGTACCAGATGAGAATGGCACAGCAATCATCAACATCGCTGGTGACTTCAGTGTTCAGATATCGTCACCCACGACTGTGAAGTCCATTATTCTGGGAACGGATTGTAGTTCAAATCTGTGCTCATCCAAGCCCACTTTACAGATAACCACCCGCTTGACAGTCGGTCAAAATCTCATTATAAATCATGCTGCTACAATGGCTATGCGAAGCTACAATATTTTTCTCACAGTTGATGGTTATTTCGAGAACAAAGGCACTGTAGCGACAGAGGATCGCTGGACACTTAGTGGCATGGGCACACTTATAAACAGTGGTCGTTTTGTCACCGGAAGTATTCGATATACACGAGATTTCTACATTAACGTGAATGTGACCAATACGGGGCTGATGAGCACCTTAACCGAGACATATTTTCTGAGATATACATTGTGTTCGACCTGTATTCTAAACAACCAGGTATCTGGCATGGTAATATTCAGAAGCAACTCTGCAATATCAGGAGGCCACCTGAACAACACTGGAACTTTTGTTGTTGTTGGTAGCAGTACTCACTCAATGTCGACACGCATCACAAATCACGGTGAAATGAGAGTCAATGAAGGAACACTGAGTCAAACTTCCACTATTGACAACTATGGATCAATTCTTGTCCACGCCACAATGGAAACACGAGGATTTCTTTCGTCATCAGCTGAATCGGTGGTTAATGCCAAAAAAATAGTATTCAGGCAAGGTTATCACAATATCAACGAAGGACATTTTGTATCAAACATATTAGATATAACATCGTCTGCCATATTAGATCTTGGGATACCCATTGGATGTGAGACTTTGCTCCTCAGTGCAGGAACCCTCAACTTGCACACAAGCTCTACAATACACTCTCTTCAAGTAGTGTCAAATGCGGGAACCATTACGGGAAATAACAACACAATGTATGTCAACGACCTCGTGATCAACTCCTACTCTTACATCAACTTTTATCTCAATTCAGTCAATGTGATGGTAGCTGATTTCTTCCAGCTGACTGAATCAAATAACATCAACTTGCGACTAGGGGTGAACACTAATATCACAACCGAGGAGTTGTCGGAAACAAGAATTGGGCGCACAGCAAACTTATACCTCCAAGATTCTTCCACATGTCTGTTCAGTAGTCGCGGGTCCATTAGAATAGGTGGCACATTGAATATGTATGTACCAACAGTCATGACTGGGAAAGTTGTTGTTAGTGGCTCTGGAACGTATCGCCTGTCCTCGAACTCTGAACTCAGTGGTGGCTCCATTCTTGTCACTAAATCAGCAACGTTACGTTTTGAGGGAAGCCAATCAACCCACACAGTATCTGGAGGAACGACTCTGCAAATTGATGGACATATTGTGGTGGCTTCTTTGGTCACACTCACAGACGTCAGCATAACAAAGCCTGTTGCGAAGTTGACAGCGGACGGTGGGAGTTCTCAGATCACCATCGAGGGAGATGTCGTCGGCATAACGCATATTAATAACCTTGTCCTTCAAAACTTTGGTCGAGTCACAATTGCAGAAAGCTCCATTCAAACAGACATCTATATTGACAATGTTGAAATCAGACATGGATATCTTACAATAAACAGGAACACCACAATCCATAAACTGGATGCAATATACAACACCTATTTCTATCTACATGAGAATTACACATACACCGTGACCCAACAGTTCAACGTGAATCAAAACACATATATACAAGGAACGGACCGTGAGAAATGTGTTCTACGTATTTATGGCAGAATGAAGGCTCTCGCCTATTTGCAGGTCACAAATGCAAAGATATCCATCATGATGTTAAGTTCTGGGAATTATCTGTATCTGAGAGATGGTGGAATGCTGCATATTGATTCCTCTGGTTACATGCAAGCAGGGGGAAATATACAGAGAGGCGGGAGTGGAGAACCAGCAGTGATCAACAAAGGATACCTCAAAATTAGGCAAGGAACCAATATTCTCGTACAGACAGATGTTGAAAACTTTGGCACACTTGATATCGGTGGTATTCTCAGACTTGACAGAGACAGTTACAACGAAGGACAGGTATTCCTGTCAGAAGATGCAGAGTTATACTTGAACGCGGGATCACACAATTTTCAAGGGGAATCTGCAGTACAATCAACTAGCGGTAATAAACCATTATAAGGCAGCATCTCATAATACCATGCAACTTTTACGTAATTAACGTTTTTTACGAACGTATTTCTCAACAAAGCTCTCATTCCAGGTTCCACTCTGAGAGTTGGGCTAAATGCTCAGGTCACATTGAACGGCACAAACAGTTTGCCTGATGACTTTCTGGTCGAGGGAATATTGAACCTACACAGTGATCTCGCCACCACACATATTGCCAGACTTGTCATCAGTAGTCGATACAACAACAGGGGTTTTTACTTCCATGGGAACGAGTTTAATTGTGACGTTCTAGAAGTCCGACATGGTGAGCCTTCTACTCCACATTAGATAACACATACGTACTATTATATGGCTCCGTCTCAAGAACAAGTGTGCAGGAATGAATCAATAATGTTTTTCTATATATATTTAGGTGTCTTTGATACTTCTACGTCTACAACAAAAACCGGTGTGCTCCATCTTTCATCCACATCCTATCACTCCTATCTACGAGGATATTCGATCCTCGTGTTGAGGGAGATTGACATTATAACTTCTCGAAACATATATGTTGGTACTAACTTGACAATTTCTGAAGGTAAGAAATAATCACGTTTAGCACATGATACAAGTTACTATATAGTGGACAAAAGACACTTTCTGGTAACTTTGAATTTCTATATCGATCATAAATAATTTTTGAATGTTGTCTATTTTTAATATTGTTCAGGAGCCTCCTGTAGTTCGACATACAGCAATAACATGTACCTTGAGAGTGGATCATCGGCTTCATTTTCGAACAATGGACGATTTGTAGTAGGTGCTGGAGTGACACAGAACATTCATGTCCCATTTCATTCAAGAGGAGAACTGTTATCAGCTGGAAATATTGATTTTTATGACAGTCACGAACATATGTTCCATGGCACCATACATATGGTGACTGGGGGTAATATTAACGTCAGATCTGGACAGTTGGAAGTAACAAGTAATGCAACATGGAGTGGACAGTGTACGGTCAATATGTACTCTGGCTCAGCCACTGTGTATGCGAAGGCAAACAACCCAGAAACGCGATTAGATCTTGTAGTGCTCAGAGGCTCGCACACGGCGAAGATCGACACGGATTCTCCACCTGTTGTTCACATTTACGGCCGTGGAGATTACCGGTATCAGCGGGGAGCTCTTGCAGTATCCTGCTCAGGAAATACTTGTGCAGCTGCAACAGTCGACTTGGAGAATTATGTTGATGTCTCGGTAGAGACAGCCAATCGGGTTGATGTTGATTTGATTAAACTGAATGGTGACAGTTCCTTACGGGGTCATGGTGTTGTCCAGGGACAGACCATGGAATGGATTCAAGGCACATTATCAAACGAGGCCAGTGTCACGATCACGGGAGTGTCCACCATCTCCAGCCAGGCCCATAGCATCTTGGAGAGCAACATGACGACCCTTGGGCCAGTTCATGCGTATGGCAGTCCTTGCACAAAACTGTCATTCCGAGATGCCTCAATGTGGATTAGATCTCAGAGTACTGTCATCACAGAGAACTGCCTGGAATTTGATTCACTTGATACGAACAAAATTGCACAGGTGCAGAATGATGGGAATATTGCTTTGCCAGTCTCAGGAGCCAGATTTGTGTCAGAAGCTGACTTCATCAACCATGGAACAATAGTTGCTAACGAAAATACACTAACATTCCATAAACTAATTAACAATGGACATATTCATCACCCAAGCACTATTGCATACAATGGTCAACAGTCAGTCTTTAGCAACATCTCTACGTATGAGTTGAACACTGACGAAGCAACTTTGGTTATCAACAACAATGCTGAAGTCACATGTGAGAGAAACAACTTTCCGTTCACCCTTGACGGGATCTCCGGAAAATTTACCGTTCCTGATGAGATCAGATGGTATGCTGCCAAAGCCATAATCACGAGTGGATTCACTCTGGAAGTGGATGGAAGTGCTGAAATTGACGTGTTGTTCCTCCAAGGTGGACAGATACAAGGACGAGGAGCATTGTCTGTGAAAAAATTGTACTGGACTGAGGGAACAGTGGCGATTAGTAGCATGACTTGCAGTGACAACTGTGAAGTAAGCTCCACCTCAGATAAAACAATCTCCGGTTCACATCTAAGTTTTGATGGAAATTCTACACTGTATGATGGAACAAGAATTAGTCTGGGTGCTGAATCTACCTTGTCTGTCACAGCTACAATGTACTTGCTGTCAGATGTGACCATCATCTCAGATGACCAAACATCTTCAGTTGCGAACACAGGTGATATATTTCTGCAAGGTGGATTCATTCTGGCAGCAGCACGACTGCACTGTGCTCTTCAGAACAACGGCAACATAACTGTCACTGGCGGTCACGCTGAACTTGGATGGAATGATTTCCAGTCATCTTATAATGGAACTGTGATGGTTTTGCCAGAGACGCAGTTGACTTTTACTGGAGGCCAGCATACTTTCCACATGGACTGTGAATTCACAGCACACGGGCTCGTCCGAGTGAATAACGAGAATGTAAACATACTAGTGGAAGACGGTGAGAGTTCTCTCGCAATGACTCACGTTACAGTGACTGCCGGGCTTCTGCATATTCAAAGAGTATATATGGAACCGGTTGAATACATCAAAATAACTGGGGGGATTGTCATTTCGGAGTCCCCTATTTCTGTTTCCACGGTACACATAAGTTATGGCGAGGTCAAGGTCAGGTCAGCCATGCAAATCGACACACTGTTTCTTGAATGGGGCACCTTGTCATCAGACAATAGACTGTCCCAGGTTGGCATAAACTCGACGTATTTCACTGCTGGTTATATTACAGCAACAGATGGGAAACACATAACTGTTGGGACCAAGGAACTCACTGTGACGTCTGGTTCAGTGAAAGCTCTAGAAGGTTCTGTGGACTTTATCGTAATGGACTCAGCCACGTTTGCTAGTCGCATCCCAATAAGTCTATCATCTGGTGCACAGCTAACAGTCAGCAACACTGCCACATTCGTTGTAATTGGAGGTGAGGTTGTGGAATCAACGCAGACAGACAGTAACTTTGTGAATGAAGGTAGAGTTGAGATTGGCCTGCTGGATGCCATTTCCTCAAGTGCATCCTTTGGATCACCTGTTCAAAATAACGGACAGATGCTGATAAAAAATGTGCACGTGACATTCAGCAATGGTGGCGACTTAGGTGCTGCTGGTGTGGTTGTTTCCCGCGGTAGCTCTGTGCATGTAACTGGTGGTTCCCTCACGATAGCAGATGAGACATTCGAAGATCCCACGAGCATTGCTGTAAGTGGTGGATCCTTGCTCCTTTCACCTGGGTTCTACAATGAAAGTCATGTCATTACTGTATCTTCTGGACAAGTTATACTGGCCATTGATGAAGACGGCATCGAAGTTGAATTCCCTGGCGAAATTATCCTACGGGGTGGCACTCTGAGTGTGATTGGTGAGGCTGAGTTCTCTGGAATACTCACCTTGTATGCTGGAACGATTTCTGGAGATGGTATGTTGGTTATTGGTGAAGAAGGGCGTTTGACTGTCACTTTCAGTGACTCTGCGAGTGATACGAGAACGATTGTTACCTCGCTCCTGGATTGTCACGGAACTTGTGAGATCCAAAGTCCTGTCTCAATCTCCAGTGGTGGCGTCCTAAAAATATCTGAGAATACGGTACTGGAATTGCAGGCATATTCCACCATCACTGGTGGTGGCCAACTGCTGAATATGGGCACCATAAACGTGGATGTTATCGAATCATTCCGGAGTCAAATATCGACTAACGTTGATAACTACTGGTTGATCAAAACAACAAACGGTCAGTTATTCCTTTCTACAAGTCAGAACAGCATAAATCTACATGAGACCAGTCAACTGTCAGGTCAAGATATAATCCTCGGAACTGGTGTACGCATTGGAGGTGTACTTGATGGCAGCATCAGCATAGATGGCAATGTGGAAATCAGTGAGCCCACATTCATCACCGGCACAGTAACATGGATTTCTGGAGGAATATCCACAAGCAGAGACTCATGCAATTACAACTACGGTCCTCCTAACTCGGTTGTGATTCCGCAGTGCATGGGTAAGTTCTTGCTCGTACAAGGGACTATGATAATCCAAAATGGAGGATTCGACAAAACTCTTGCTGACAATACGAGACTTGTGAATGAGGGAACACTTCGATGGCAATCTGGGAAACTGCGTGTTGGTCAGACTACAATTGTTAACAATGGCCATTTCATCGTAAACTCCTCTGGAGAACAGCTGCGCTGGGAGAAAACCCTGTCATACAGATACAATTTTCTGGTGAACACTGGTTCGTTCAACATCCACAGTCCAAGTGTGACAATGGAGACAACTATGACTAGTACAGGACAAGTGTCTGTCTGCCAGAACTGCCACCTGTCTATATCCTCTTTCACCCAGTCGATGGACACTGCCTCTCTGACTGGAGAAAGCTCAATGTTCTTTGGAACAGTGAGCATCAATGGGGGAACTTTGGACTGGAGTGGAACCATCGATGGAAACCTGAATATTAACAGTGCCAAGCTAACCACAAAAGGTAAAAATTGCTACCTCAAGTTTTCCTCCGAGAAATTCCCACTATAGTTTTTTGGATGTATGGTGATAAAATATCTTATTCTCTTATAGGGCCAATCACTGTCGACGGGACGATGAACCTTGCTAATGATCCATACACAGAGTTGAATATCTACAATGCCAACCTTTACGATAACATCACGGTGACGGGATCCATAACGTTCGCTGGTCGGTTGGTCATTGACTGGAATGGTTACACACCAGTCAGCGGGTCTACTTTCACTATCATAACGTGGTCTGGTAGAGATTATGGGCTGTTTGGAGAGGTGGCGAGTTCCAACTCAATTCCCATCAGTGCAGTGTATAACTCGGACAACTTGCAAATCGAAGTTGACTAATGACATTTTGGAGAAAAATCTTCTCCCATAATCAAACATTAGGACCGTATTGGATGCTCTTTATGCTATATTATGTTGGATCAAATGTTGTTGAATTAATTGATTCGATTCAATATATTGTTTGACAGTGTTTGTCAAATGTGGATTACTAATGTACAAGTAATATCTCACACAATGGTATTGTTGAATAAGTTCGAATGTTATGCTTTTTCCGTTGTATTTTTTTTAATATTTAGCTGCCCTTTTTCAGAATGTGGGTGTGAGCTTTGTTTTGATTTATTAATATTGCACTCAAACGCTATTTTAACCAACTATATATTTAGATTTACTGTAATGTGACTTTTTTTTTTCTGGCAGGTATTTTAATATCCCAATGTTAACGAGTATTGTAAATACATTTTATCCCAGTGTTAACGAGTATTGTCAATAAATTATATCCCAGTGTTAACAAGTATTGTAAATAAATTATAACTCTGTATATTTGTTCTGGTCTTTGTGTTTACGAGGGTAGTTTCAGTGTTGCTTGGGAACTATGCAATGAAGTGAGTTGCGATGCAAGAAGTAATATTCACAACGAACGATATTCGCAATAAATGTCGGGAGCTGAAGATGACTAAATTGTTCCGAGAGCAAAGGCTAAAAGCCATAGCCTACGTATTTCTGTTTGAAACCCATCTATGATTTGCGAAACCACCCGAAGGCTTTTCATCACAGCATTCCAAAAGTGATCATCCGCCTTTATTCGTACGTTATGACGTCAGACACCAATTGATGAATTTGTGAATATATCCATTTCGAACGTTTCGATGACAATCACTGTGGAATTTTATCTGATCTATCAGCCGTGTCGCGTGTGGTACGTGACTACAAAATGGTGAATTTTTTCATGACATCTACGAAATTCAAAGCTCCATATTGCCAGTTTATAGTAAATGGCAATTTCATTCTAAGCTTTTGAGCTCTCTCAAGTTCAACATAAAAATAAGAAGAAGTAACGAAGAAATCAGATTGTGCATTTGGGAATTTTTATTCCTTTCGGGCTTTGGTATAGTACTATCGAGCAATAGAAGACGAGGCATATTCATATAGCATTTTTTTTTAAAATACTAATGTTCAAAGGTTCACAATAAACTAAATTGCTATGAAAAAAATATTCGTCCGGCTCAAACTATTCCACTGCAGAGAAAAATGGCACAGAGTATCGTCTCAGTATTCATTGTGGTATACATAGAAAAAATTCTTCTGTCCAAGAAGTTTTTGAAATAACTTGTCCATATGGAATGGAAATCTAGTGAGTTAAAACTGACCTTATGCATTAACGACTGAATCTATCAAATATCTTTTTGTCTCCATGATAATATATCATAATGTACTTTCCGCTGCACTGGTTATACAGACAACATGATGACATATCATAATGTACTCTTAACTGCACTGGTTTGATGACTATACTGACAACGTGGTGACATATCATAATGTATTCTTGGCCGTACTGGTTTGATGACTATACTGACAACATGATGACATCATAATGTACTCTTGGCTGCACTGGTTTGATGACTATACTGACGAAATGGCAACATATCATAATGTACTCCTGGCTGCACTGCTTTGAAAACTGAAAACAAAACGACATATTTCATAATGTACTCTTGTCAGAACAGGTTTGACGACTATACTGACAACATATCGTAACATCAAACAAAGATATACATGTATCACAGAGTCAGCGTCATGACTCCCTGGAAGCAGTAAAGCCAATTCTTAGGCTTTCTATCGTCATCTTGTATGTAAGTTTTTGTACAAATACGCCGATGAATCCCCTATGAAGCCCCTAAGAGGACACACTTGTGCTTGAAAAAAAAAATTTCGCGTTCCCTCGCAAAGTTTTCGCGTTCGAGCGCAATCTTTTCACGTTCTTTTCGCGTTCCCTCATTACATGAAATCTTTGCATTCGAACGTGATCTTTCGCGTTCCCTCGCGAAGTTATCACATTTGAACACGAAAAGATCGAGTCGGACGCGAAAACTTGATTGTCCTAACGCCCATGACTTCTGAGAAGGTTTTGCTACAAGATCGCGTTCGAACGCGAAATTTTTTTTTTCTTGAATCTTGGTTGTGTCCCCTAAGAGGCTCCATATATCCCCGTGCAGTGATGGGAAAATATGCAGTTCAGTTGCTTGTAACTCATATCATAATGGCATATTGTACTGGTATATATGATACATGTATTATGGAGCCTGAAGTAGCCTATTCAAATTGAGTCTTCCGTTGCTAAAAAAAAAAAAAAAAGACAGCATGTGTCTTTGTTCAATTTAATCATGACGTAAACAGTTCATATAACGCTTTTGTTTTTATTATTTTGAATATAAACGCTTGTAATAAAGTCACAACTATGTGACATTTTTCAATAACAAAAATGTCGAAACTTTTGTGATGGTCTTGACTCTTGTAGCAACACGAATTGACGGTTATGAAATACCAAACGCGCCTTCAATGGAAGTAGTTGCGGGTTTCTCAAAGGGGGTTCGTATGTAAATTTGAAAGATTGGGTAACACACGTGTGTTGCTAAGGTGAATGAATTGAGTAGTCCGTCCCTCTGTTGCAAGCTAACTACAACGAGCGTGCTTTTTGTCCTGTGCTTTAATGGTGCGAAAGGCAAACGCCTCGATTCATGTTGTACCCTGTGAAAATGGTGGGGAGGGGGCGGGGGTATCATTGTCATTGTGCGGGCTTGTTCGGACGGAAGGACAGCGGGGAGACGGGGACAGGCGGTATAAGATGGACATTTTGTGACACCAAGTGCTCATGCCACCTCAAGCCGATATCACACCCGAGACACAGGAGCGGCTGTCATGGCAACGGGACTCGTTCCACCTACGGTCGATATCAGTAAATAGTTAGCGATATCATAGTACCATGCCACAATGATGACCGAATTTGGCTCCGTTAAATATGCCAGGATATGAATACAGCATGGGCGTTGAGATGACAACATTTCAAAGCCTGGGGATGAGGAAAATACATTAGGCCAACTCCACTGATATAGGGCCGTTTATGATGATCAGGTATGATTTGTTACTGGTATTTGTTTTACCCCGCAATGCATCTATTTACAGCATGTCAGCGACACGTGCCGCGAACGGAAGCTACACAGCCATCCCCATGATAACATCCAATCGGTTTTTGCACCGCACACTGGAGTGTTAGCACGATGCACAGGCAATAATATTGGATCGTTGATATACTGTGTATTATGGCGCATCATGTACATAATAATCGCTGTCAACATTGCAGTGCTAATGTGGACACAACAACGGATACTTTCTTCTGTGTGTGCGTTGACATTGGATTATATTCTGGGCAACTGAAGAAAAATCACCGTGATAGGAAAACACGCGTCATTAATATTGCGGATATTGCTGCATGATATTGTGAATCGATACATACTGATACATACATAGGCTACTGTATGGATGATACATTATGCATGTAAACACATACATGTTCAATGTACTGACAGAGGTGAGTGAAAATGTGAAGAAAAAAAATCATCTGTATAAGCCTTCACTATATTGCCATCGCCATGTATAATAGTCTTTTTTTTATAATTCACAATAATATTGCATGACTATTATGATAGGGTGTAACAAAATTGTACGCTTACTTGTATAACTACAGTTATCTATGAGAATGTATTCATAAGACAAAGTACATGCTACCGCCCGAAGGTGTATGGCCTGTGTCCAAATATGCAATCTTTATTGTCTTTATACGATACAAGAAACACCATTTGAAACAGTACACAATATTACAATATTACTCGCCCATTGATTTATTGCGTAACCTGTAGCCAGGAAGTATCACTTCATTTTCGACCTCTCTGGGCTTGTTCAACGATAAATCAAAGCCCTGAGCAATGGGTAGACCTACCCCCTCCCGCCGTTGCCAGGCAACCACGCCTGACCCGTGCTTTGAAGGGGATACCTCTGAAACGAGCGAAGCAATCTCGTTGCCAAGCACCACTCTCAAATGTACAAATCATTTGATGATTCCCCGAGGCAACTGTAAAATAATGGTTGTTAACCTTGCAAAATGATATTGAATAATAACTATTGTTAGCATATTCCACGAAAAACGATGAAGTGGTCGTTTATATGTTTATATCTTGCAGCTGATAAGCCGTATGTACATTTCTGACGTAACCCAGTAACATTACACTATACTATCACTTGTATGTACACAACACAGTTATCTATTCTTGGTAACGTGGATAAGTAGATTCTCGTGTGTGGGTAAGGGTCTTTCACACATTGACACTCACACTGCACTCCTTTGCTTATTTTACAATGAAGTACTTTACCAAGACGTTAGAAATACAACTGTGACAAATACGTCTTTCATTGAAATATATCATGAAATTTCGAAACTTGTGGCAAAGATTTTTTCAAAACGCCATCTGTCTGAATGGTTTGTATAAATATTTGATCACACACTTGAAATGGCTGTTACCAAGCCCCGAATGTGTATGCCTGTGTAAACGTGTGACCAAAAATATTCGTCCAGAGTTTGGTCATGAAGTGCTTATTCGTTGAACTCGTTGAAACAATCTCATCTCGGGAAATGTGAATTTGAACAATTATACAGAAAATACAACGACGACAATGTTATCGATGTTTTGTTTGGTTTCTGAAATCATTAGATGAATAATATTCTCATGAATCTCGAATCATGCAAGACGAATGTTTCAATGGGCGGGTTCTTCATATGCTATTCACAAGTACTCTGTGTCTTTACAGTCTTCATCGCCTGACAAACATCCCCTCTATTCTATCAAGTGACAAGAGCGATGTTGCCATGGAAACCGATGTAGCTGAGGGGACAGTCGCCGCACAGCCCACAAGGAGCACCTCCCTAGGAAGTGTACAGGATTTCTTCTCCGCCTCGCTGAAATTCCTAGAGAACCAGATCGGCTCAACCTTCCACATTTCTCGCAAGAGCGAAGAGAGAGTAGAGACAGAAGTGCATAGCTGTGCAGATAGAGGAGTTAAAGGACGTCGTTTTCGCCACAGAAGGAGCAAATGTAATACAGATAGCATTGCAGCAGAACCTGATTCAGCAAAGGCACCTAAATCCCGAAGGACGAAGAAGGCACGAGAGCATGTTCCGGTGGATGGTGTTGCGAAAAGTGCTGAAAGTGGCAATGGTGAGTGTCAGCCGAAGAGTACATCCAAACGAAAGCGTTGGATTTCCACATGGAGAGAAAAGAGTTCTGCGAGAAAACGCGGTCTGGATACACCGTCATCTGATGTCAGTGCAAAGGATATCGAAGTGATCAATGTTGAACCAACTGAGAACGTTTCAGGTGATCAGTGTGATGCGTGTAATGATAATGCTAGTGGAAAGGGGCAAACGACGGACACTGACGATTATACATATGACGATGATGATGATGAATGGGATGATGATGAATCATCGTGGGCCTTGGATGAACCGTGTCCTGACAAAGCAGCGAATAATGATGTGGATGCCAAGACAGAGGAGGGCGATGACGGTGATTGTGCAACACCACTTCCAGAAAAACCTCCAATTGCTGGCGAGAATGTGGTATCGGCAAAGAGTTCAGACAAACATTCCAAGAAGTTTGGTGGAAAATACTTTCCTCCAAACTACCGCGTACCACTTGAAAGTAGACGTTCAGTGGTGTTAAATTCTAGAACGTGGGATATCATGACGGGTAGTTTGAGGATGGCAATGGATACGGACAACTTCTTCGTTTGTGATCAGTTTCTCGGGCAGAAAGTAGCAAATGACATTTCCTGCGATCTCATGAACCTGCACTGCAAAGGTTACTTCAAGGCAAACGAAGAGAGGGACCAAATTTATGGAAATTCACTATACTTAGAGAAACCAAGTTCCAAATATCGACACGTTGACTGCCTTCTAGCACTTGTCTATAATCTTGCTCACTGCTATAGAAGCGACTGGAAGCATTTCGCTGCTGAGCTTTGCTTCTGCCGTCCAGGACAGGAACCACAACAGATCTTCGAGTTTGACGCAGGCGCTGACGCATGCGCAATGCAGGTGATTTTCTGTCCATGCAATGCTTCGAAAAATTCAGGAACTCTCGACAAGAACGGGAAGCTCACTCTCACGTCGCAGGGAGGAAAGTTCGATGTGGATTTACACTCAGATAGACTGGTAGCCTTTTGGGGAGATGTCATGCAATACAAGATAACGCCGGCCTCTAGTGATATGCTTCTAGTCATCATGTGGTTGTTCAGATAGCAATAAATTTCAAATTTCACGGTTGTTGTCTTACATTTATGTCTTACTCTACATGATTGATTTCTACACTACAATGAAATTATGTACCAATGACGGATCCAATATCCGTAGTACATGTAGCGAAAAGTTTTCAACAGAAATGTTGTAGCCAGGGCACATGATCACTATATGAAGAGAATAACAAGTATTTGAAGTTGGTGGTCAAAAGAGTTATTGTCGAAAGTCATAGAATTTTTAATAGATTTGAAAGTACGAATTAATGCCAGAAAAAAAAAAAAACAGATTGTACGTTAATGTGTATGATTATGTTTCCGAACCATGTAAGTCATGTATTCTGACGACATTATTGTCTATGGCTGCTTTGAACCAATGGTGTCAACAGAAATTGCTTTCAATGGATAATTTAAATTTAATTATCTTCATAATATACACTCGAAATATGTAGCATTATGATATCTAAGGTAATTTTCTCTTACAGTCCATACATTATCGAATGTAGCGCTATGATGCCCATACACGTACACCTTTTCAAGCGAGCAGTCGAAGTCCAAAACGTTCAAAGTTTTCCAAAGGCCACGAATCAGGCTAAAACACATACATTAGCTGGTATATGTTTTCCATGACACGTGCATAAGTCCAGTCATTACGACTTGGCTCAGTGTGGACAGAAGTAAGCATCATGGCCCTGACACTGTACATGAACTACCTGTCCCAGCCTTGTCGGGCACTTGTCATCCTCTGTCGGATGAACAACATCCCCCTGAAAGAGGTCATCCTTGAGGACGTCATGTCAGGTCAGTTTGAGCAGGGATGTTGTTGCGAGTTGTAGTGGGTGATTTAATGTGAGTAAATGGCTTCAAATGAGTGAAGGATAAAGCCATGCCCGCATAGATCTTCGACAAAGGGCATCTCGTCCAAATGTATATTTTCAAAGATATAGTACAATATGTTTATCGTGAAGTGAGTTTTGGAGTTTTAGTAATAGTTATTTATCTCCATACACATGCAAAATTCTGATATAGTGAAAATTGATACAAAATTAAGACATGGTTTTAAATATATACGGACAGCACTCCACCGCAATCATTATCTGGATTGTTTCCTCGTTAGGGATATATGTTGAATTCCATGTTTACACTCATTACCTTAATTGTTAAGACACCCGTAAGGAATGGTTCGTCAAGCTGAATCCCATGAGACGTATTCCAGTCATGAAAGAGGGAGACTTCTTGCTGACTGAAAGGTATGATACTCCCTGTATCTTCAAAATATTTTCATATTGTTCTCCTTGTGTATGAAGTGTCGCAACAGTGTGCAGGGGCGATTAGACCCAACTGAAGACCACTGAGTGATTGTGGTGCCTACTGGAAATACTAGGGAAAAGTTAGCGAAACTAAACTATGGGCGTCAGTTACATACAAATAACACACGGACTTTTGCCTTCCACTCCCTCAGTTTCGCCATGGCTGAGTACCTAGGTAACACCCGGAGCCTGGCGCCTCATTGGTTCCCGAAGGACGTACAGACTCGAGCTAGACTGGATGAGTACATTCTGTGGCACTTCTGTCAGGGAGGCATCCGTGATACCAGTCCACCATACTTCCTTGGACATGTAAGATGCTAGTTAATTATTTCAATATTTCAGTTTGAATATGCTGTATGATATTCGTGGCTAATCCAAAGATTGAAAATAAATCCAGTTTATTTCAAATAATTTTGATTGTAGGAGCTACACCTTCATGAATATACATGACTCAAATTCGAGATGATGAACTGGATATAGTCGTTTGTGCACTCAAATTTCGAACACTACCATTATGTTATCTAAACAACTGGTATAGTTGAAAATCAAGTGCAGTCTGCTAAACCATAAATCACAATTGTCTTCCAACAGACTCTGATCCCGATGATGACAGGCAAGCCTCTAGAACCCGAGAAGATGAACCAACGGGTCAAGCTCCTTGAGCGCAGCCTGACTCAGCTGGAGACCTACTTCATGACTCGCGGGGACTTCATCACGGGCAGTGACCTGACAGTCGCCGACCTGTTCGCGATCTGCGAGCTGACTCAAGTCACCAGTATAGGATACGACATCAAGAAAGGCAGACCCAAGCTGGCCGCCTGGTTTGACCGGGTCAGAGCGAGGCTACAGCCTCACTTCGATGACGTTCATAAAAAGATCCTGTCAACATTCGGAGCATCGACGAAACTGTAACATATCAAGTTATGGAGATTGTTATGTACATTAATACTCATGGATGGAGTACATGAATAAAGATTTAAATGCAAATAAATAAATTATGAATAGATGATAATGGTAATTTATTTATATGCTCAACATGCCGTACTGTCCAATACATTGTGAACCATGAAGAATTATACATGTTCAGCTAATACTTTCCCGAAAACTCTCTCCATAGCTATAAGTTGCCCTCCAGCATCCGTCTGCTGTTTCATGATTTTTTTTCGGGGCCATTAGGCCTGTTAATTTTAGTCTGCCTGAATCTTTTGTTCGTATCAGAGTAGTAAATATTTATAGTATATATATATATATAATGTTGTTCATTTTTACACTGAATCTCAAACTGCCAATTGGCACACCTCAGATGATCTTGGACGCTCAGACTCATGATCTGCAAATCAGACGAACAGATTGATAGAGTTTAGGCTTGTAGGAAGTTCCCAAGGAATTCATTATATTTTGATGAAAATGGTTTTGACGTGATATGGCACTGTTGGTGCTGAAGTCCGAGATGGCAACTCCGGCTACAAAATGCTTGACGATTTATGTACATTCATAGATCAGCTGTATATTATGAGTATAGAGGAAGTAAAATGGTATGCATTTTCGTTTTACCTTGGACTAAATCGCCAGGTTAACCAAATGTCCAAATTCAAGTGAGCGATATTCCCACATAGGATCCCACATATTAGAATGTATCGGTACATTCTATTATAACTACCACCTGAACCTAAATTTGTGTACATGTCATAAAGTTAACGACACGATACTGTGATACGTACGCCAAATCGTTTAAGTTATGTGTGTAGGACCTGAACATAATCTACACAACCAAAGTAAGTACAGCAATGTCTGAGTGGTCCAAAACTGAATTATATTCTCACGTTTAGGCCTATGTATCAACATAGTTTTGAATAGTCATTAGTCAACAATGCAACTGGAAAGTGATGTTTTACAATCATCGTGCACTAAATCCATCCATTGGGTAAATTCTTATCAGTCGAACAAGAAAAGTCACGGTTGCCGAACGGTTCAAAGAATACCGACGGAACTGAATGAGACCAAAATTCTCCACGTGTACATCATGATGAAGCCACCATTAGAGCTGAAGAACATAAAAACATGTAAGATTCTTTATGTCAATATCGAGAGTGGAACATCAACAAACAACTCAACAGCACGGCACCTGAGCATTGCAATGTTGGTGGTATTAAGTGTATCAATAAACAAGTCATCAACAATATGGAATAAACAACATTATTTATTTCAAACAGAAATAACCATTCATTATTCAACGACATACGGTGAATACATTTTTGTTTGACACATGAGATACATCTGAGTTGGGTAGTTTAAAGTTTCTGCTGTTGCAATACACCTCTTCCAGTTTCGGAGATGGCTTTATGCACGTCATCGAAGTGAGGCTGTAGCCTCGCTCTGACCCGGTCAAACCAGGCGGCCAGCTTGGGTCTGCCTTTCTTGATGTCGTATCCTATACTGGTGACTTGAGTCAGCTCGCAGATCGCGAACAGGTCGGCGACTGTCAGGTCACTGCCAGTGATGAAGTCCCCGCGAGTCATGAAGTAGGTCTCCAGCTGAGTCAGGCTGCGCTCTAGGAGCTTGACGGTTTCCTTCATGGTGGCGGGATCGACTGGCTTCCCGGTCCTCATGGGTATGAATACCTGGCAGATTAAAATGACCAGGGGGAAATCATATGTAAAAGCAAAGCATTTTTTGCACAATTTACGAGTAGATCCTCGCTGAAAGCAAAGGGGCCTACACCGCGTTTAGATCGCATGGTAATTGCTGGTTGGTGGCTTTTTTTCTTCCTCGTTGGGTGAAAGGGGATTCATGTATGAGAATGAAATGGCTAAAATCACACCAAAATGTGAATTTAACTAGGTACTAGTGGCACATGGTTTTGTCAATTGTGTTATCACTTGGCCACTCACATTTCTAAGGAAGTATGGCACGCCAGTTGTACGTATACCACCCATAGCGAAGTGCCACATCATGTACTCGTCCAACCTGGCCTGTGTATACGTGTCTTTGGGAAACCATACAGGAGCAAGCTTTCCGAGGTTGTTCAAGTATTTGGCCATTGCGTAGCTGTGAAGAGATAATAAAACTATATTATTTCACTGCTAAAAAATAAATTAAATTTCGGCGACCTCAAATTGGACCTCACATGATATTGAATGGTAAGTCTCCAGGCCATGTCCGCGCTGATATATGTAAATCGAACTCGTATAAATGCGTATGAACGACAACATACAGAGCTTATGGTGTTATGAACATATAGGACGTCATATATAGCAGATCTCTTGCTGGTCTTGGCGTTGACTTCAGGTGACCTTGAAAGGTAAATCTGGAGCTCGTATCTGACCTGGAATGTTCACATTGAACTCCGCATACGGAGCTGCTGCATATAAACCTTACGTCTGTATTATGAGCATACAGGAAAGTCACATACGGCGGATCTTCTTGTGACCTTGAACTTGACCTACGATGCCTCTGGGTGGAGGATGTGACGGTCATGTTTGAATTATCAAATTGCCTGACGCAGACAGAACTGCTGTAGATAGAGGTTCAATTGGTATCATAAGTTTATGTGAAATAGTATCTCTCTCATCTTTTGGTGACATTGAACATGGATGGTAAATTTCAAGGTAACATCTAACATGTGCAAATTGAAATCCTGAGACAAAACGATATTAGATAAAGTTGGTACTATGGGCATGAGAAAGTCAACTTTGGGGGGGGGGGGGGGGGGGGCGGGGGGTTGTGACCTTGACCTTGACCTCAGTTGACCTTGAGTGATTAAGGTCAAGTGTTGGGGATATTGAAAGTCACGCGAGGCAGTTCTTTTGGTGGCCTTGAAATTGACCTCAGATGACGGTGAGTCGGTGAGTGGTTAACATGTCCGATGTGGATTGAAAAAAAAAGCGATTTTGGCAACATTGCACTGGAACGTCAATATTCTATTGGACATTCGCGAGTTAGGCTTCTGTAGATTATTGTAATGGTTAATCTAATAAGCGAATTTGACTTTCTTATTCCATTTACTATTTGTAAATTTTGTACTACTTACCCCATACATTTCACGGGAAACGTATCGAGTTATTGGGCAAATTTCTCGCATTCCTACCTTTCAGTGAGAGTGAAGTCTCCGTCTGTCATCACAGGAACTTTTCTCATCGGATTCATCTTCACGTACCACTCACTCCGTGTGTCTGGGGTTATATTATTACATGTATTATTATAATAAGCCCTATCTACAAAAATAATGTCTGCGCAGGCCAATATACGGACTGTTAACGTGTTAAACTATTGTTTATTTCTGTGGTTGTTATAATTACATGGTTGTTTAATTGTAATATTTTATTTAGCTATATAGGTCATCATAACTGGTAGGGAACCGGCGGTTATGGTATGGCATAATATGCCGGAATATATCTACTAACCGGTCATTGCCCCGGCCAGGACTTCTTCATGGTCGACGTTGTTCAGTCTCAGTAGAATTATCAGAGCGCGGCAAGGCTGCGAGTTGTAATCGAGGTAAAATTTTAGTCCCATGTTGAATTTGTGAATCTTTCCGTTTCAATGTATACAAAGTAGCTCTCAAGAATACACTCCGTCAGTTTTGCGTGGGGTGGTATTTGGGTTAGTGTAAGTGTGTACATAAAGTGAGAGAATCTTGTTTTCATTTTTGGACCTGGACTTTATACGGACTCTGCATGAAGCAGATATGGGGAGCGATCATAACGCCCTTACTGTACTCAATATTCAATAGCAAATATGTCACGTTATGACTGACCTCCATCATAATGCAAACATATTGACTCCACACAGGTGTGACATCAAATATTTAACGATAGCTCGTTGCAAATTTACTCCATTTAAACTAGTGCACTATGAAGTTATTGCATTGAAGTGAATCATCATTTCTCCCATTTTGGTCTTATGGCGAATTGTGTGTTAAATATGTCGCAATGAATTTGGTAGAATTAATGAGGCAATAAAGTTGATTATCCATATTTTATTTCTGGTTATCAACAAGGAAGATACATGCACACATATCAATGCCTGGCATTTGTTTCACTATAAATACAATTTGTGCTACCAGGACATGGCTTTTGACGCAAAAAAAATCATGGCTTTCACAGTATCGTTGCACCAGATTACAAACTGCATTGTTCTATGTTGAATTGAGTGGGGGGTTTTTATTTTTCAAATGAACAATACACATATTACTTGACACGATTTGTGGAATAATGTCACAAGTATTTAAAATATCAGTGATTCAAACTATACTGCATTTTACATATTTTCGTTGCGTCACATATATGACACATTAGGAATATCAATTTTCCGCTGCAGAAAGGGATATTACCACTTCAATCTTTGATATACTGCCATTTCAATAGAAATATTTTTTCACCATTTCATGTACCTTGTAGCAAGCTTTGTTTCGATGAAAAAAAAATAAAAAATATATTTTGTGAAAATAGGAATGTTGTACACCATTGACCAGTAGGAGAATCTATTTACCACAATTGTTTTTTTATCAGATGGTGAACATGATGAAACGAAAATTTACCAACATTTCACGAGCATCAAAACATACTATGCTGGTCACCAGTGAATGTAACAGATCAGAGAAAAAAATCATAATTTTCAACTTTCTGTAATATGATCATCAACTCGAGAACAATTTGGACCAGTCAAAAATTCACCAGTTGCCGACCGGAAAGTCTTTTCCCAACAAATTCTTTTGAGGTTCTAACCTTTGGTCAAACTAAGAATTCTCAATGACTACATGCCATCTGATAAGCTATGTGTGCAACTGGTTATTGTGCATAGATCTAGCGAACTGACAACTACATAAACTTCGGTGCCAAGGATGAAAGCTAAATGCAGCAGCAAGTTTTGAGGCCCCTTTCCAGCTGCCCCCCCCCCCCCCACCCCTTTTCAGCCGACCAACCACATATAAACCGGTTATCTTCTCTTTTTTTCAGCAAAACAAACACAACTTTGGATTGAGTGTAATCTAATATTATCTACATTCGTAGTAAAAAATATATGTTGACCAAGAAGATAACAAGCTTGCTCACATGAAACCATTTCAGTTTCAGTTTTGAAGTCACAAGTTTCCAGACATAATAGGCTGGGACAGTGTGCCCATATCAGAACGACTCTTTGACAGGTAAAAAATAATATATCGGCAACTAAATAACAAAATTGACTGACACAGGCATTGAAGGTAGAGCCAGCAAATTTACTTTTTCACATTTGACAGTAAAAATACACATTTGATCACCAGCAGCAACCAACGATTGCAATGCAGCTATTCTAAACAATCAACAATTACGAATGAACTGGCTTTTTTGCTTCACGAAAACCACGGTTTACAAACACTGTTACAATCTGTCGAATATAGACATTTATACATGATTCACGGGTATAAAAATGACAAACATTTGATTTTTTTTTCTGTACAGTTCTCCACCTCGCATCAATCCATGAATTGGAGAGAGAAATGTACCGTAAGTATCAATTACATCAGTATTTGACTTTGTGATGCATACCAAAGAACGAATATGGCGGACAACTGCGTATCAACATTCACTCATAATTATACAATTAACACGCTTTGAAACATATACATCTTCATCTTTCAACAGAAGCGAAACATCCACTGAACATACATGTAATGGACCAGTTTGCAGGCTTTCAGTACCAAATCAATCGAAGAACATGTATCATTTGAAGGCGCAGGAAAGCTACAATTTATTGCACAAAAATACCACCAATTCGCAGTGAAAATGCAACATCCCAAAATTGGAAACTTTATCAAATGGCAAATCAATAACCGATAACAACTTCTTCAAAATTACAGAGAGTCCAGTGTGATTACTTTTGCTATATTTCAGCTCATCATAAATGGCAAAGCGATCCAGCACCGAGCACAAATTTTGATTCAATCCATAATCTTCAAACATAAACTAGCTTAAGAATATACTGCCAAGAATCACTTTCTGATCTCCATTCTACATTAATTTATTTTTATCCACAGCTAAAACAGATATAGAAACAGGCATTCCAAGGCAAGCTCAACACAGAAAACCATCCATAAAGTTACAGTTGTACATTTTATTAAACACACAGCAGTTAAACTGAAGTATCTGGCCCATATCCAACCACAATACCATTGTTATTTCATGTATATGTGAAGGTTCTCAAACTGCAGATATTGAAAACTGTATCACAGAATTTAGTTCTTAAAACAGCTGACCGTACAGAAGACATGAAACAGGAAGAATTGACAGGAAAAACCTTGAAATAGCTGCAATGCTGAGTGACATTATTTCTTGCCAGTTCACACTAGTTCAAATTTTCGTTCAATTTTTTTATTGAGTGAAGTTGAGGGAGGTTGAAATATAAGGGTAAACACATTGGACAAAATTCAGTGGACAACATACAACATTAACCAGTCAGTGACCATTACGACCAGATTTTGCGTACTCAACCAAAAATAGCACCTAGTTTTAAACATAAAATATCAGCATACATCAGTGCATACTAATGGACTAAACTGGAAATCACTCATTGTCCATTGCCGATAAACACAGTTGGAACATGTACATAATGTAGAAAATAATGAATGTTAATTTGACAGAAAATGACATATCATAACATGTGTATTTTACATGTCTGGTTTTCTCGTTTAATTTGCCAGTAACGTGATATCCACAGACATTTAATTAACAGAACTGTCATAGCAAAACCACTTATCAAATTTTACCACGTTTACTTAATCGAGAGCAGACAGTTTCAGCACATAATTGACATAATGTTGGTCAAAGTTTGACAAGTCGGTTTCGTTCCGTTTCGACAGAATTGTACATATTCATATTAATTTGCCATATGACTATTTAATGTACAAGGCTCTTCCGCGTTCCTTTCATCCTGATAATATAACTGTAATGAATGGAATTTCCATAATGATGAGAATTACTAGGCAATGCTTGGGAAATGCAACTATTAAACAGGCACTTATAATTCGCTACATTTTATATTGAACTGCATAGACCTAACTCATCAGACAGACATGTTGTGATATTTCTTTTTTTCTCTCCATCAATATTTAACTGGCTTAGTTTAAGCAGCATAGTACCAAGTGTGGGAAAACTGACAACAAAAATCAACCGAATAAGCTCTAAATACTGGGAGTCGAAGGCATTCTTCAGACCGATGTATCCCATATAAGGCAATTCAATACAAAATATCGTTTTGACTGGCAAAATATAATGCTTCAACAAAATCATCATCATTCATCTGAGCCAATGCAACACATACCGTCACGTGACAATCAACGGATGAAACTCCCAAAGATTTACGATTACTTATATATGGTATTATATAAAGTGATACAATGTAGGTGGGATATATGGCTGTGTAGTTGATTATTACACTCGACCCTAATACTATATCCGCTGTTCTGCAGTATTTTAAGTACTGACTCAATAATTAAAGTCATTTGACATGACACACTGTGTCGTGTAACCAACGCACACCTGTGTGATCACAAACTATTTATTAACAGTGGATGTGTGAGTTTTATATAGCGGTAGTGCAGTGCCTCAATCTATGCGTCACGATTCATCTCAATTATTCAAATTATCTCGCTAATTGGTTCCATACTAATGAAGATTACTGTACCCTCGTGGCTACGATCGTAGCAATTAGACAAATGGCTATAAATTATACACAAGTGAAATGCACACAAAAATCATCCACAGTGCAGCAGTTTATAGCATTTTCAGCACTGCTATATATTTCTAAATGTATATGGTATCTCGGAGACCAAATAACTTCCTCATGACTGGTATCTAGCAATACATATAAATATATATATCACTGGTACCGGTACACACTGTACTTGATAAACTTTCACAATGAAGTATCATGGCCTGGGTTTTTCCTGTATCATGACTCACAAGTCACAAGTATCATTCTGAGAGAGAATATTAAGTAAATTGATGAGGTTTCATGTGCGTTTCAAGCTTTTTTGAAAACATAACTTTTCAAGACGGTCAGCAACTTTCAAGCAAACAAGCAATCAAGCATCAATATTTTTTTTGTTTCCTGGCAAGAAGTCCTAACCTAGTGGCAATTTGCTGATAAGTTGAAAACTGTGCGTGTTTACAAAAGCTCCATCAAAGAAAAAAAAACTTTGATAAAAGTATTTCATCGCTAAATATTAACCTAAATAAGTCATGAATATTGTCAGATGAGTTTTTACCATATACACTATAATATAGTGTATATATTTAGGACACGATCATTCAGCAACAGCAAAGCAAGAATCAGTCCATGATCGTTACTGGAATTGATACAACACGCTTCACAGTACATGAACTAGTACGTAGTTGCGACTTACAAACTGTATGTTTACAGGTGAATTTCAGTAACAGCTCTAACGATATTTGGCATTTGTGTTTTTAGACCATGGGAGCTGAGAGCTCATAAATAGCGTACTAATGATAACTTGCAAACAAAACATTCCATCATTCAAACACAGGGAATTTTGACAAATGTACGTCACCCACAAACATCACAAATAAGTTGTACACAGTCATTAACCTTAACATACATCTTCGCCTAAAATTTTACAGCTTTTAGCTTTCGAACAACACCCTATTTGAATATTTTCGGTGAATTTTCAGCGAATTTTTCAGACTCAATGTTAGGCACATGGAAGAGAGAGAAACGATGCGACTAATTCGACATTTTCAGCAGCGTTGGCGACAGAAATCAGATGTTGGAATCTCCATTGTTCATCGTCAGGCCTGCTACTGTCAACGTTACTATGGCGGCGACGACGATGGCGACGACTTGCAGCGAATTATTGTCACGGGAATTCAAAAACCTAATCCTTTCGGAGGTGGGCAACCCAACTTTATCTGACACCAGGTGCGCCGGTGACCTAGCATCAACATGGCTCCCCCTCTTCTGGATGTGAGAAAGTCTTTAGAAGGTAGAGCTTTTCCCGTCCGCTTCGGAAGATGGGGTGCTTTTTATAGTGGTCTATAAGATCGTCTAAAGTGTCAAACGTTTGTTGGCCTATGCAGAATGAACCGTTTTCCTGTTGTATTCGAAAGTGTTTGTTTCTTGGCGTAGCCTTCAGAGTCAGAGTATATTCACCTTTCTGTGAACAGCGAAAACAAACAAGAAAAGGAAAATGTTAATTTGCTCGGAAAATATCAACAACTTCAAGTACAATTTTATACTGACGGCATGTATGTGATATTCAAACTAATTTTTCCGATTCATATATATTTAGATTCCGGTACCTGTTTGCATGATGCTAGACACTGATGTTTCAAACAAGTAATTTCAGAACCGATATATGTTTTTTTTTAAAAATCAAATGCTACATGATGTATTGGATATAGTACAAATTTGGTTCTACTTACGTTAGTTTCGCTGTCCCTCAACACAAAATCCCCATCGTCCGCAAACTGATAGAGCACCTGGTCACACTCGCTGCGACTGATGTTTCCGTAATACCAGTTCTTTTTCTCCAGCGGTCCCGCGACCCGATACCTCGTGCGGATACCACCGGAAGGCGTGCGACTGCTAGCGCCTTCATGTGACTGTCCACTCAGACTACTGTTCGACTGCGACTCGGGCGTCGTCTGCGGATATCCCGAGTCGGTGTGATGGTGATGGTGATTACTAGAAGTGATCGTTTGAACGTAATTCTTGGGAACAAGACCGACGTCGCCCTTGTGATTCCGCGCGCGCCACCACTCCGGGTCCTCGCGAGGTTTCTGTATAATATCCAGGTACTCATCCTTGTCGAATGTTAGTTCCTCACTGTTACTCCCCCGATACGGGTACAGAGTAACCACCGTCTCCAACGACTCCTCTGTGTCTGTATCACCATGGCAACTGGACGCGGGGTTCGCGTATGTGCTAAGGTCCTGGTTTTCGTCCTCCCGCATGACGTAATTCGAGGGGAACCAGCCCGACTGTCCATTATCTTTGCGGCCTTTCCACCAGCCATCGATGCTCTTTTCCAGGACGACTATCCGCTCGCCCTTGTGTATAGTCAACTCGTCATCCTGATTGGCGTCGTAGGTGTACTTGACAATGGCGAGGAGGCCATCGCACGGCTGCGACTCGCTATAGCTTCGGTCGGGAACTTCCTCCACATGCAGGTGCCGCCTCGTCTCGGCGCCTTTTTTCCGCGATAGCGTATTCCGCAGGGCGTCGATGATCCCAGGGCGGACTTTTTTGACGTAGTTGGAAGGCACGAAGCCAGACTGGTTGCGCGTGTTTTGGACTTTCCACCACTGCTTGCTGTCGTCGAGGAGGATGAGACGTTCGTTCTTGACGATGTTGAGCTCCTCGTCCTCCTGGGCGTGGTAATCATACTTGGCGACTAACGTCTCACCCATCTTACGCATCACCTCATCACTGAAACACACAGATATCACACTGTCAGATACTTCATAACATGTACATATGCACAGGATTCAGTGATAAACCACATGTATACAAATACAACATACCAACCAAGCCACGTCAATAGATTGAAAGGTTAAATTATACAAGTACACATACATCATTAAGTACCATATATTAATTGATTGTTCATGCATAAACCTGACATTTGATGGTTTTATATATGTAACAAAATATCTTTCCCTATGGAGCACTATTTCATAATCCATCCCACATACATCATATTACAGCACACCTCCTATTGTACAAAAAAAACATGACAAATACATTCGCTAGACCTTGCCATGAATAACACTACAGTATACAGCTATCCAATATCGTTAACACTGAGTCAGTACCCAGGCAAGCACTCCAAGCATTGCCATCAGACGTGATGCCTGCTGATCTACGCGATCTAGCTGATATCAGCCGCCATGGGCTGCCATTACACATTGCACACACATAACTCGCAGTGTTCACCATGTCCCAGAGCTAGGGGAAAACCAGCCACGGATCGCATCATCGGCCAAGTATGCACTGTGCCACTGTATCTCGACAGCTATACCGGTCAGTTGCGATCATTTCCTGTGGCTTATCCCTTATACCTATTTGGTGTACATGTCGATGTAAACAGAAGTGAACCATTCAGCACCCAATTTCATCCACTGAATTTTCTTTGAATTCATTGCCCTCGATGGGAGACACAGCGAATCACATTGTTCGGTAGCAAACAAATTTCCCATATCGGGAAGTGGGACGCACGGCTACTGACGCATGTGCCCCGTTGACTAATTCCAACATTAACCGATAACCCATAATACCAATTGGCAAGGTCCATCCAGCCCCCAATGACAAGAGAGCGCCATTCCTGTTCTTCTATTCGGTCCGCGGATGGACCCCGATGGCTGTTTGCTGGTGAAATCCTTTGGGACTTGGATTAAGGGTGACTCACGGCAGGCCCATAAATATCTTCTCGTCTGTTAGTCCGTCTGTCCGTCCGACTGTTTTTACAAGCGGGAGACATGGTCTTAGGATGACAGAGTGGGTGGGCACAAACAGTCAAGTCATCCTACTCAACTGTAGCTTTGTATCTGTCTGGTATTGAGTATTCAATGTGTTGTACAACACATACAATGTACATGTACTGTGTCCTACAATAACTGTACAAGTTGCAGCACATTTAAACCAGTAAATGTTTCGTTTCTATTGGGAAGCAGTATCATATCGAATATCATTCTGATATAACGGAATGTATAACCCAAGTAATGATATATACATGCATATACCATTTTGAATGGGATGGTTATGTAGGTGTATGTATAGTATTACATATACAATGTACATGTATGTTAGATGTTCACATGACTATATCCCAGTAAAATGTAATGTTATATATATACACACTCGAAATGGTAAATAATACAACAGCTATATTCACAACATGTACACAAACAAGGCAAAAACACTAATAAATTCAAAATTGAGATCAGTTTTCTTACCAGGCTTCTACTGCGCCAACATTACCACTATTCTTCCATTTTTCACTTTTCTGCCGTTTAATTCGCATGATTATTCCTGTTAGACAAACAGAACCGTCTCTAAGTGGCTTCAAACAGTAATTATGTGTTAATTAATCTCTTCCTTCAAAGTCACTAGACGATTCTTCCTGCATTTGCCGACGATCATCAACCAACAATGGTCTTTCTTCACAATCTCGATCAGTTGACGAAGTGAACCAAATATAAACCGTTATCTGTAAACGCCAATCGTTTTATGAATGAGCTCAGCGTGAATGTACACCGCATGAGCGGAGTGCTGGCCTATTGACGACGGGTCCATAGTCTGTCACAAAAATCCTTTTTAGCACACTATCGTGCAGACTGTCACCCCCCAATACACTTTATGAATGAACCATGACCTCTCAAGAGACGTACCTGCCCCCCCAACCCCACCAGCCCCCCCCCCCCACCCCCTTCCCCACCTGTACCGGTTTATTGTCAATCATGTCAAAATCTCTATGATCAAACACACTCATTAGATAAACAGAGCTCTTCTATCAAATAACCTCTCCCCCCCCCCCCCCCCCTCCTAATATTTTCTGACGAGACTGCAGCATAGACACTTTCTTCGGCCGTCATGTCCGTACATTTATTTATTTAGAAACCACCCTTTACCTAGAGGCAAGCGGCCTGTAACATCCCACTTCATAAATACAATTTTTACAACCTTTCGGCATGCGTTTTTCGCACAGACAAAAATCGGTTATGATTCACCGATGGATGTAGACGCCCCCAGAAAAATGCACTGAACCTAACCAAGAAAACTAGCATTACATAAACATTATATTCTTCTATCACAGTGTCTACATATGCCGCTTATTTGAGCGTATGTTGAAAGGTAAACACTGTTTTAATGGCAGCACAAAGGCGGCAGTTAGGTCAGTGCAAGGTTTATGGCCCGTCATCAGGCTCTTGTATTAACGGACCCCGGTCCGAAGAATACACAAGGGATACCTGAAGCTATTTGTCAGGTTATTCATCACAGTTATCGTTTTATGTCAGCCGTGGTATGAGTTCAGTGGCTCCAGACCGGCAGGCAATATATGATCTGTCATAGTCTCAATGGGATCAGCCAAGTCACTCGCTAATATTTTATGCGACAGGAAATCAATATTAATTTGGCAAATTCTTAATAATTAGCAACCAGAATAGGATCACAAATACATATTCAAGTACTTGTATCCAAGCAAATATTCTAACTGAACTCTGCTCATAATATCTGGAATCCATATTAACTGCTAAGTCCCAAACCATACATTACCGTACATTACCATAATTATATACTAGTTAGTAATTTATGCGCAGGGAAATTTAATAATTTATAATTTATGGACCGCAAAAGTCAGCAGACATGTAAATACAAATATTATTGTCTAAAGCACAGGTGGGAGTCTAAACGCCCCCACTTTTCCCACGCATGTCCCCCAGCAGGAAACCATCATATATCATTTTTTCACGGCATAATCAAAACAATTCTGAGAGGAGTCCCCACAAATGACCCAACTTATTGGTCCATAAACTCTCAAAGCAACCAAAGTGTTTTTCAAAGATGACTCAAGATGAAAGTGGCAAGATGAAGATCGTGATGACTTATACACCCGACATCTTCCAGACAGCATCTACATACAATACATACTGCCTTATATTATTTCAACAATCGAAGTTCATCTCCACTTTGTGATTTGCGTATTAGAGCGTATATGTTAATGCCTAGCCCCAAGCGAGGTATATATCATACAGTACAGTTAATGCTTTTTACCTGGACGAAGAGCTTTTCAACCGACGACGACGGTGGAACATTTTGCATTTCCGCATTTGTAACATACGTCAATTAAATTGGTGTATGGCGCGACATTATACCCGGAAATCCCAGTGACTATTCACACACACAAGTCGTTTTCTCAGGCACGAAAAGACACCAAGATATTCCTCGAATTGGCCACATCTTGAAGTATTCAATGGGATTGTCAATGACGCAGTAATTTCCAATATTCGGTCAGATCGTGTGACATATGTCCGTGCGGTAGTGAGAAACATACTGATTGCCAAACAAAGGTAGATCTTTCTTTATAAAATCTACGATGATGAAAAGAAATTCTGAAGGTAGGGGTGTGGGGGGGAGGTAGTGTTTTTAATGAGTCTCCTTCAATTTGTTCCCTTTTCAAATCGGAGTCTGTCGTCCAATGTCCCATGGTGCTGTTTTTCAGAAATCTGTCAACATATATCCATGTCGTATTTCTCTTGATGGGTTGCCAAGCGGTAGTGGGCGACGAACGAACAATACCGAAAGCCCGCAAGCCAGACATTGCTAGAAAAACTGTTCAGTAACGCACCGCGAGAGTGCTCAAAACTTGGTACTTGTGGCACGTTGTACCGTACTCCTAAAAACCCGTGAAGATTTTGAAAAGAAAAAGCAAACCGTTGAATCTCGCTGGAGATAACTACAATGAGCCATGCTACAAAAGAAACACATCATATTCTTGCTAATTGGTGGGAGTTCAAGACATCCATGCTGAAATGATGAGGGGGTTGGAGGAAGGGGGGGGGGGGGCTGAGACGGGGTAGGGTTACATACATGCGCGTGTGAGAAAGTACATGTACAGAGCAAAAAATTACATGGGCAGATGCATCCATGGGTGAGCAACAGAGAAGAGGTTATATTTCAGTGTAATAGTTCAATTCGCATGATTTTTCTGTGCACAGTCGAGAGAAAAAAATCCTGCCTACATCATTGTACACAGAGTGGCTGGAAAGTAAAGTTGACTTAGAGCAGTGGTAGAAACTAAATTTCAAGGGATGTGTCTGCATTTACTTTTACTTCTAAGTAAATAGACAGTGTCTGGGTCTGTAATTGCACATAAGACAGAAGGGGTAATGGGGGGAGGGGGTGGGGAGGTAAGGGGATATGTAGATTGTAGAATCTCTGGAAGAAGGAAGTGAGGCATTTTTGTCCTTTATGTCACCTGCAATAAAGTATCCAGTATTAATTTTGGCCACATAAATAACTCTCACTCTCAGCAAAATGAAAATTCCTGATAATACATGAACATTTCACAGATGAGGCTATGTTCAAAGTTCATAATTTGTTGGTACCAATCTAACTTATATAGTATTACATTGATTTGAATATAATCTCCAATGCTATCTAATACTGTAAAAAGACTAATTTTGGCGGCTATTAAATTTGGCGGTTGTGAGCCTCATGTTATTTGGTGGAGATTTAATTTGGTGGTTACAAAACCACTTGTATTTCTCAACATATATATAGTTAATTTGGCGGACAATTTAATTTGGCGGTTCCCCTACCGCCAAATAAATCGTCCGCCAAAATTAGTACTTTTACAGTATTCAGAAGCTATTGAAGAATAGAGCAGTAAGCTGATTTATATTGTTTACAGTTCTACCAAACTGTACGATAAATTTACATATTAAGTGACTCAGCCATGTTTAAAATGAACTTTTAAGCAGATCAGCACACACCAGACATCATTACTTTTGGTATGTTGACCTTAAAGAGACCCTGCTGTTGACCTCAGACGACCACGATCAAATCAACATCTACTTCATATTGATAGTGATCAGCTTGAGCACTTCAGCACGGTCTAGAGTGGATTAATGTTGGGAAATATGATTGATATAGCCTATAAAATCGGACACTATTTTGGTAGCTTGTGTTTTCTTTTCCTCGAAACATAATACATGTACATGATGCAAATATACGCTTTGTATATCGATTAACATCAACAATCTGCTTGAACAAATCTAGGTTCTGACTTTCATGTAGTACATTAAACAAAATGCATTGACCATTACATGTGTATATCCCATACCAATCTGAGATGATCACTCACTCACTCATATAAACAACTGCATAAACAAACTTCATTGACTACTCTAAACAGTAATTGGCCTATTGCTCCCAGTACAATGATTGAACATCACTGTTAAACATGCAGCTGCACCATTTACATGTAAATTCAATATACATTCAATCAGTATTTTCTGTTGCCAGCATTACATGTATGACACCCAACGACATGACAAGTCGGAAGTAATGGGTCAACCTCGAAAGCATTTCCTCAAAGAACTACTTTCTTTCATTCATATGAATGCAAATTCAAGGAACGTAAACCAATGTGATGACACACACTTTTTTGTTTTAAGCACTAAGAAGATATTGCCCATCAGCATGATCAGTCAAAATCAAAGCAGAAGGGATTACTTCAGATGTATTTTCAAACTGCCGACTCCTAAACCCGATGAGATCTGAGTGACAATATTTTTGTATTCAATTTCCTGATCAGATGTACCAATAATCAAGTTTGAAAATTCAATGACTGTTTCGGAGGCAATCAAAAAACCCACACAATCCGTGCTGTAACATATGTAACAGTTGTTCATTTCTTTCCAATTACAGTTTGAAATATCAGCTGAATTGATATCTTTCACAGTTTCTAATATTGTTATTACTGCTCCAATAAGAATGCAATTTAAAGTGTCTGGCATCTGGCGACACCATTTATTACTATTAGTTGGCATCAATCAGGTGATGATTAGGTATTGTGGGTAAATTCAGAGATCTCAAATGTTTGTAGGTCATTTACATTCACTGGTCATGCTGGAAATACAGTGAACTCCTGACTGATATTTCAAAGAATATGAATTCATGTCAGATGACAAGTGGTGTCATTCGTGTCAGCTTTAGAAGTGGTATCTTGTGCGGTCATTTCACAAACGAGTGGACCCTGAGTTTGATCCACCACTCATTGACACATTCAGGATATTTATGTTGACTGATAGATGTCCACACTGCATACAGTAGTACTACTAGTAACTGCAGTTCCACTCTATACCAAATATTGCGCCTAAAACTCCACATCAGAAGACATTCTCACATGGATATAAATGTGATATCATAAATACATTATGTACAGTGTTGGATAGGAGATAGATTAGAAATAACTCCATTCGTCCTGTCTTAGTGTTGGGAATTGAAATCTTTGAACATGTTTGATGTTTGAATTTTTTTTTCAGTCATTCAATCATCGGTTATTTCAGAAATCTAAAAATCGTACGTACAATCATATACTTTTACCTGCCATGACGTTCGAATAAATATCAATGACAAGTTTTGTGTGTCTAAACCCATTTTTCATTCTTTGTTCTGGTGTGTATGGCCGCCATGCAATGCATGTACTTTGCTATGAACACCGGTGAATAGAGACGAAAACTGTTTCCTGGATCTTGAAGCTTTCGGAAAATGTCAAGATCGGAGCATGGTGAGGACATATACGGTCATGTTTGATTGGAATAGTTGGATTTTCCAAAAACATAATTAACGCTTGATTTAGAGGTACAACAATACGTTTTCCCATGATACGATACATATCTCGATATAGCACTCGCGATACGATGTGTATCACGATATGTATTGCTGAAACTGTTAGCATGAATTCCCGCAGGGTACATCCAATGTTTGAGCTGAATGATAAACTGATGCTACAATACTATATCATCAATGTTCTTCATGTTTCATTGATTGATTGTGGTGTTATCCACATTCTTTTTATGGTTATGTTGATGGCGTGGGGGCTGCCATTTTTGACTCAGGAAAACGAAACAAGTGCTGTGATTGGTCAATGGCAAATATTTCATCTAGATTCAGCCAATAGCGAGGCGAGAAATAAAAGGTTTGCCATAGAGCTATTTTTAGCTCACTGTCACTCGAGGATAACCGCATGCAATCAGAACAGGTTTTCTCTTGCATACATCATTTCATGTATATCGTGCATGTTCGGTACATGCCTGGCGATACGATCCGCGTATCGTGAGCTCTTATATAATCGCGATTCATCGAACCACCGGTGTATCGTTCCACCCCTAGCTTGATTGAACACAGTTTCGACCAATCATCAAAGACAATTGATGATTGATCCCATCACTATCCTGTTTGTATATTTGGAAATTTTACTCAGTCTTTGGGGTTTGATTACAATGTTGCAATATACATCCACAATATAAGTCAGGTATTACATTTCGCCGCATTGCAGAATTCGCTAACGACGTTTTCAGGCCTTGTGTTGAAAACCAGTTGACCAGTTCTATCATCAGTCGAGACTCGGATATCCAACCTTTGTACCAGCAGTTTGTTTTCCACAAAACTTACTGTGTACAGCGCTGTATTGAGTCTATACATCGCTGTGCCAAGCCATTGGCTCGCGCCTGGCCGGGAAAATTGAAAATCTTGATCAAAGTGTTTGAGGCATAATTATCGTGCAGTGCATTCCAAAAACTGTGCAGTCTGTTCCAGCTAGCGTGCAGCGACATCGCTGCAGTCTTATTTGGGTGATTTCTATGAAAAAATATAATGCACAGGGATCGACATTAACACTGGCCCTCTGGCCCCACACCATATTTTGAGCCTGTGGGGCCAGTAGGGGCCACCAGATTCCCCAAGTCACTGGCCCCACTGGGCCAGTATAAAGTCTTCATTCTTTGAGTTTGTACTTAACAATGTTTCAGTACTTTTGAAAGCCTTTCCATCTTCTTTGTAAAATATACATCAGTGTTTGATATTCATTGATCATTTTGATTGATATTGAACTTCGAAAGTGGGGCCAGTAGATTATGGATGGGGCCAGTAATTTCCAGATGTTACTGGCCCCATAGGGCCACTGGTATCATATGCCTAATGTCGATCCCTGATGCAAATGTCCATTTATTTCAGCACACATTTATCGAGTTTCCGTTGATATCTCAGGCCGCCATATGCCATTGTGCGCATGCGCAGGTCAGAGGTCAGCTAAATATTTGCATACTAGGTCGAGGTCACATTAGCTGCCCATGCGAACGAACATGCGCAGATAATGTGACCTGACCTAGTATGCAAATATTCAGTTGACCTCTGACATGCTTATGCAGAACAGCCTAGAATATGGCGGCAGATGTCAACAAAAACTTCACGAAATACGTGTGGAAATAAATAGTGAGTTTTTTGGAATTTTCGGTAGAAATCGCCCAACTAAGACTGCAGCGATGTCGCTGCACGCTAGCTGGAACAGACCGCACAGTTTTTGGAATGCACTGCACGAAAATTATGCCTCAAATACTTTGATCAAGATTTTCAATTTTCCCGGCCAGGCGCGAGCCATTGGCTCGGCACAGCGATGTATAGACTCAATACAGCGCTGTACACAAAACAAGCTTTTGAGCTCTGATAATATTGAGTTGTCAAATTTTGGGATGTGGCGAATTTAGGATGGATAGCTTGTAACCGCTTTCTGTAACAGTAACAGATTAACTTGTTGAGGCCCTATAACTAACACTGTTCAACGGCTATTTTAGTGTATTAGGCCTACCATGAAATATGGTGATGTACCCTCTTTGTTCCTAGTCAGGCCCGTGCCCCTGTCACAGCGTAAGTGTCACTGTGGCAGTGCTCTGCCTGTCCTGTCTGTGCCTGTCCCCTGTGCAGTTGACTGGGCCTGTCTGTGCCATAGTGGGAGTGGGAACACTGTCACTGGGGCACTGGGTCTGGGAGTGGCAGTGGAACTATGGGCTATATATTTCCTGAGTTTCCCTTCAACTTTGACAAATATACAGGAATCTAAACTCAGTATTTGATTGAACCTGAACTGTGTTTCAATGATACATATCAGAGAAAGAAATCGTGAAGCGATGTGAAATAAAGACATGATTCATGAATTTGTTGATTGACAAAATGAATGAGAATCGGTGCTCAAAATGAAATGTCAAGTTGATAGCAAACATCACGATTGTAATTTCGCCTGGATTACAATCGTATGTTCTGATTCCGATCATTTTACCTACGAAAGGAATTTATGCAGATATTATAAAACACATTAATACACTTACAGAACCACAACTTCATTGGATATACGTGAAATATTTTATCCATTTCACAAAACTCGGAAGACACTCGTCGTCTCCATATTGTTATAGTCCCGATTGACTGTGTATTCATACGCACCGACAAATTCAGGATTCTCATTCTCTCAATTTTTCGTTTGAATGAATCAAATATAATGAGATTTTGTCTTGTTTTTACTCATTACCAAAACACCTACACCACTGAAGTAAAACATACACAATAATAAGCATAGGCTTGGCATACATTATGGAACTATATATGACGTAACCCAACTTCCTATTCGCGGAGCATTTCCGTTTAGTGGTGACGCGGTGTAAATAAAAATGTGTGGGTTGATGATGAATGTTGGGAAGATATTTAGTAGTTTAACACTGTTTAAGGCCCATAATAAGATCTAGACCTATAACGTTTTTGGTTAAGTAATTACCGACTGACAGTTTGCTAAGTTGGTCCAGATCTACAACTACAAGCTTGATGGAATTGTTGGCCATATATAGATCTACTATCACTGCTTATTTCGTACGTTATGATTTTTTTGTGTCAAAATATCCTCCACCTTCCCATGCCCCCTACCCGAGGTGGGCACCTGCCATGCCCTGGCCACCTTCCTTCAGGATTCTCTGAGATATAAAAAATGAATTGAGAACAATAAAATAGTTTTACTATTTTAACTGAAATATATCTATGCCCCGTCATAATGTAGGGGGCACAATTTTTCACGATAACGCCGATAATTTTTGAGATTTTGTCATTGTAAAACTTGGCAAGGATCGCGACTTGCATGTATTGTGGGAAGCCAGAGGCTTGTAATTTACACTGTCACGTTGGGTGACAAATTTCAAATTTGGAAATTACCGTTCAGTAAGGAAAACCTTAATCATAATTATCCAGAATGAAAAACCCCACTCGCTCAGGTACGAGTAGGTCTACATCTACAACTACAAGCTTGATAGAAGCTCGATAGAATTCCCACCCCAGACCTCCCACACTGTGAGCTTCGTTGCTTTAGGAGCCATTAGTCCTATCCACTCGGCCACACACGCGGTGTAATAATGCTATAGGCTATACATAACATTGGCAAGTGTATTACAATCTCCCAAACACAATTAAATATCAATCGAAAAACAAGTTCCACTGTGGAGCAGGATTAGGCTATACAGAGAAGAGGGCGGTAAATGAGTATCTTTTGGTATACAGACACATAATCGCATTTGTTCAGGCACAAATATAATTTGAAGAAAATCAGGAAGGTGAACCAAGTCAACACAAGTCATATTTAGGAAGGAAGGTGAACCAATATAATAACAGCACCATAAATGTTTTTCTCGAACAAGGCATGAGATTCAAGTTATAATTATATTTATACTGATTTTCAATGGAGGATGTTCAAATAAACATTCAACAGGGGGCAGCATTGTAATAATACGGGTCAGTTTTGTTGTCAAATTACTTACGGATATTAAAGAATTATCATCTGTAATCAGCAACATTGGAAATCACAGCGGTAAATTTATGATCATTTTGGCAACACCAGAAAAACGACTGCAGATATTCCTGAACACCCCCATTAGAAAGTGTCCCTGTTACCCCCTTGTAGCTTCCAGCATGTCCAGTGGGGCGACACAATTTCAAAAGCACCGTTCAGTAGAGAAGCAATTGAATATTGCAGAAATACAGAGTTAACCTGGATAAAAAAAGGAACCCAAGTCATGTTCACTTGGAAACAGACACGAGGTTTGAACGCTGAACCTCCCGCACCTTGAGCATTCTTCTTTCAAGCTTCGTCACTCCTATCCAATCAGCCACATGGGTGATATTAAAACTCAATAGCTCGAAGCGTTTCCCTCCCATTGATTACAAAATATGACCAATTTTTACAAATTTACTTTGGGGAATAATATTTTTGGTGGTACATGTTGTTAACACTTTTTAATATTCCTATATATTTTAAAAATAACGAACTCACAATCATGATGTAGCAAATTTTAACGCGTACAACAAACCTTTCATATGGCGTCTCTCCATCTTCCCAATCTTCGACATCCTCTTCCAAATCATCAGACAGATATTCACAATTCATTTCTATCATTCCTGGGTATCCACAATTTACAGGTTCACATAACGTGAGAAAGGTTATCTCTCGGCATTTATCGTACTTTCGATATGTTGCCATGCAGAATCACTCACGTAGGAATATCGGGCACGAATGGCTGTACATGTCATGTGCATGTTAGCAATTCCATCATGTTCATCATGAATACATTTCCTAACCAGTTTCCCTCACGTGACTTTTATCAAGTTTTGTTGAGTTTATTGGCATATGAATGATGAGTCAGGAAGTATAATCCTGCAGTGTTAGGGTTGACGTAAATAGCATGTTGCACAGTTGTCGTTATACTAACTGCGTTCTTGCTCTGACAAGATTTATAATTTGCAAATTGAAATGTCAAGGAATAATTTGTCATTTAGTTATTGAAAGTTAGTTGTAATTGAAGAATGCTGAAACTTTTGCAAAACCAGGAAGATATCATGTGTTTCGCATGCTCATTATGTCAATGTCATATTGCATTCAGTTTCAAGCATGATATCACCGTCATATGTACATGATCTACACTACCGGTATATATTAGCTGTCACCATGGTTACTGGCATCTCATGATGCCATACATTCATATATATATATATACATTTTCAGTGGAAATAGTTTGAAAATTATCTCCCAATTCCGTCATTTGCAAAAGTGCTGCTAAAGTTTGCATACATTGCTAGTCTTGATAGAATTATTCAAACAAATGAAAGATATGTTCATTATTTTCTCTCTCTCCCTCTCCCTCATTTAGAAACATGTCCATGTTTGGTATCGAGTTTGCCCCGCTGTGGATACCACTGGAGCGGCGATTACAGACTTTGGCCGTTCTACAATGGACCTTCTCCTTCCTATTCCTGGGACTGTTCTGTCTAGCGTTCATGGTCTACCTGCTCTTCACTCCACTGTACGCACTCCCTCTGCTGTACGCCGTGTGGTATGTGTACGATTTCAAGACAATTGAGAGTGGTGGGAGGAGATGGGAGTCTGTCCGGCGGTGGAAAATCTGGGAATATTACAGGGACTTCTTCCCGATAAGGCTGGTGAAAACTGTCGATTTGGATCCGAAGAGGAATTACATCTTTGGGGTTCACCCGCACGGAATAATGGCGGACGGACCATTCTGTCATTTTGCGACAGAAGCCACTAATTTTTCAGAGAAATTTCCAGGAATCAAGCCATTCCTTCTGACAATCAAATACCAGTTCTTATTTCCACTGCACAGGGAATATTTCATGACAACAGGTACATTATGATGAAGTACATCATGATAAGATCTTGACTTGAGATGTGTACATTATGATCATGATGCTATGCAGTATAAATATTACATACATGTATATGTGGTGCAAAATTTGGGCTTTTCCCTGCATATAATATCTGTAGTGCTCAACGTTCTCAACTTATTATCATAATGTTTGATAGCAAGCTAAAAAAAATCATAATGCACCCGTGCACTACATACAGTACACCATCACAAATACACTATAAAAAGTTATTTCTCTGTTTTGACAGGGGCCTGTTCCTGCAGCAAGGCAAGCATAGATCACATTCTATCTAAGGAGGGCACCGGTGTCGCGGCAGTCCTTATTGTAGGGGGCGCCTTTGAGAGTCTTGAAGCTCGACCGGGGAGTCTTACCCTCAACCTTAGCCGACGGAAGGGCTTCATTCGCATGGCTATAGAGCATGGGTGTGTTGAATTGCTTGTCATATGACATGTGTTTACATAATACATATGGTCGGATGTTTGCAAGTGGAGCAGTCAGAGTCTTCTCTTTCAAATCAAAAACATAATTAATTTTCGTACATGTAGTTTGGTTTCGCTGTATGATTGACCCACTCAAAGATAATACTGGAAATTGGATCTAGCCTTGTGAGGATGCCATGGTCAGTAGCAACTAGTTCCATTCAATATCGAAAATATATTTTATCTACAGTCATCACTTGAAGCTTGTCCAACTAATCAGGTTTTAGCTACTACATATATAATGAACCATAAAATTGTTCATGCATTTTGTTCTGACAGCGCATCGTTAGTTCCAGTCTTCTCGTTTGGTGAGAACGAGATTTTCAACCAGGCCAGCAACCCACCGGGCTCGTTACTACGCCGCATACAGATGGGAACTGCTCAGTGGCTCGGCTTCGCATCTCCGGTTTTCTTCGGCCGAGGGGTGTTCAACTATTCATTCGGGTTACTACCACATAGAAGGCCCATCGTGACTGTCGGTATGTAAGAAATTTTGGATGTAAAATTATCACCATAATTATTAGCAAAATATGTTTTCAGCTATGTCTGATCTCTCCAATGGAAATATGATTAGTTAACAGTTTATATACTAAACTCACTGAAGTGCTTCATTTGAACTAATTTGAATCTGTTGCATATTTCATAAAATGTCTCAATTCCCATAGAAACGAAAATAAAAAAGATTTGTAATGTCACTGAATGTCATGCTTGTAAATACATGTAAATCTTTTACCAGTGGGTTCTCCTATTGATGTTCCAAAAGACCCAAACCCCAGCGAAGAATCGGTCAACAAGCTTCATCAGGAATACGTCAGTCGATTGGAGGAACTCTTCGAAAAACACAAAGCAGACTGCGGTTTGACGCCAGACAAGCATTTACACATTCTATAAGAAGAAATGCTAAAAACTCTATTTGGGGACAATAAAAGTGCAAATATCAGATCATTTAAACATTCTATTATTAATAATTCAATTTGGTTGGATGAAGAGTGTATGTAGTAGAATATTGTACTACGAGGGATGTTTGTGAGTTTTTGAAGAATTTTGTGTATATTTTTCGGACTTTTGTGCAATTGTCATATTTACATTTTGAAAAATATGTGATTTCACGATCGAACAAGGCTACAATCATGTATGGTACTTGAAAATTTGTGTCACATCTTTGTGTGATGAATATATACCAATGTTCACAAATGGTTATAAAACGGGAAATTTTTGTGAAATTTTGTACTGTGTTTATGAATTTGGTATGTTCACCATGTATGTTCACCTTGTATGTATGCATTTATATTGCACATTCATTGCGTTGATCGTGTTGATGCATGTTTACAAAATAATGAACAGTATTTCCATGTGATAACTCAAAACCTGATCATTGCCAATCATTGTGTCCAAATTATTGTCCACTTTTACTGGTACTTGTACATGTATTGATAATATTATATCCTATCTATACATAGCTCTCCTCAGAGATTTGCTACAATTTATTGTCATAATAATCAACATACACGTACCTCAACTTTAGTCCAGGGGTGTCCTAGCTATTTGCAAAATTGAAGATATTGGTCAGTAGACACAATTCTGTAGAGAATTGCAGAATGCAGGTAAAATTTATATTGGACACAGAAATTGATCTCAAATGAAATATGTGGTACTTTTTGCCCTCTGGGGACAATAAATGTGTCTTGACCAAAGAATGTATTTGATGCTTTTTCATGGTGATAATATTATTAATACGAACAAATTTTAATCTTCATACATGTGTGGAATTATTTATTAACCCGACTCTAGTACCATCCTGACTCTAGTACCATCCCGACTCTAGTACCATCCAGACTCTAGTACCATCCAGACTCTTGTATCATCCTGACTCTAGTACCATCCCAACTCTTGTATCATCCTGACTCTAGTACCATCCCGACTCTTGTATCATCCTGACTCTAGTACCATCCAGACTCTTGTACCATCTGGACTCTAGTACCATCCCGACTCTTGTACCATCCTGACTAGTACCATCTTGACTCTAGTACCATCCCAACTCTTGAACCATCCTGACTCTAGTACCATCCCGAATCTAGTACCATCCCGACTCTTCTACCATCCTGACTCTAGTACCATCCCAACTCTTGTACCATCCTGACTCTGGTACCATCCTGACTAGTACCATCCCGACTCTAGTACCATCCAGACTCTAGTACCATCCTGACTCTTGTACCATCCTGACTCTAGTACCATCCCGACTCTTGTACCATCCTGACTCAGGTACCATCCTGACTAGTACCATCCTGACTCTAGTACCATCCTGACTCTTGTACCATCCTGACTCTAGTACCATCCCGACTCTTGTACCATCCTGACTCTAGTACCATCCCGACTCTTGTACCATCCTGACTCTAGTACCATCCTGACTCTAGTACCATCCCGACTCTAGTACCATCCTGACTCTAGTACCATCCCGACTCTTGTACCATCCTGACTTGTACCATCCTGACTCTAGTACCATCCTGACTCTAGTACCATCCCGACTCTAGTAACATCCTGACTCTTGTACCATCCTGACTTGTACCATCCTGACTCTAGTACCATCCTGACTCTAGTACCATCCTGACTCTAGTACCATCCTGACTAGTACCATCCCAACTCTTGTACCAACCTGACTCTAGTACCATCCCAATTCTAGTACCATCCCGACTCTTGTACCATCCCGAAACTAGTACTATCACGACACATAAACCGGGATTAAAATGAACCCCATCTGTCGCCCGATCTGTGTCAAAGCGTTAGACAGTCCAGCACCCGATCGGGCAATTTCTGTAGTACTTAGTACATGTAAGTGCAGTTGCAGTCACGATCTAGTCAAGGGTCCCAGATTTGATCAGCAGCAGCAGTCATCTCTCAAAAATCACAATTTTATGATACCCCACGATTCCCCCTGCTTTTGCCTTGGACCCCGCCGGACATTGTGTCGGAACAGGAATGGCCCAGAAAGGACATGGCAGAAACTTGTTCGGGCAAGTGAACAAAGCTTCAGAAAAATGGGAAACAGCACTGTTATCAAAAACTATCCAGCTTACTAGCATGCAATATTGTAACGTTACTCGCTACTTACAGTGCAACACTGTAGTGTTGTGGACACACAAGGAGTGACACGGTACCACTGTGATAGCACACAGGTTCTGGTGCACTCAAAATGCATTTGGCAACAGTCCAGTAACGGGGTATACCTCTATCTTGGAGTCCCAAACTCGTGAATTTTGTAAATGGTACAGGGCATGTCAAATTTAAGTAAGTTTGCATAGTTGGCTGCTCGCTGGAACCTGTGTTCCCATTCACCATGGGCTCCTGAGCCTTTCGACTCCCTGGGAGCTGCCCTGGGTGCGAGGATCCAGCAAGTGAAGAAGTCACGCCTTGTAGATTCACCTTCGTTGGGCAGGTGAACATCAGCAACATGACGCACACTTTCCTGAAACAAAAGCAAGGTGGCAACCAATGAGTGACTCGTTACCGGAGTAGGGCACAAAATCCATGATGTCAAGCACTTGCCTAGAGCTGGAAGAACATGTCTCCAATACCCTGTTTAGGGATTAGAGAAAGAAAAGATGATGTTCTATCCAGTCACGTGGAGGTACATTCTGAGGGACTGGGACCGGAATAGGATAGCTCAGACTCGCTGATGTACACCCTGGGTTGGCCACTAGTACTGTTTTCCACTTTGTTGGAGAAGAGTCGGTCTGGGTATGATGATGTTCGTCCACTTTCCGCAAATGGGTTACATGTAGCGTCAGAAGTGGGTTTATGCTTGATTGAAAAATGTAATCCGGCTCTGATGAGGCATGTTGCCATCTTTGTCGACCACATCAAATAGAGGAACATGTAGGTTTTCCACATGATTGATCAAGTCTCTCTTGGAGGTGCAGCCAGGGGATGCTGGTCATAGCATACTGGGATGCAGGTCAGTAGGTCCCGGGTTCAAATCTCGGCCTGGGAACCTGGTATTTGGGCATGGTTCACATCATTATTCAGTCATGAGTGCACAAACAAAATTTTAGAGAACGGACCCAAAATATAACCCCACGTATATAAAACCCCAAGTAATGGTTCACATATTCAGCCCGACTTCGTCATGGTGTAGGGAACAGAAAAAGCCGACCTCTTTTCACTCAATACCGTAAAGGATCTCACTAATCCAGAAAAGAGAAGGCATGCATCACACGATAACATATACACGATAACATCATCTATGTAGACCAAATACATTTCCAGAGGTACGGTAGCCCGCCCGCCCCCAGCAACCCCCCCCCCCCCAGGACCATCAGTCACTCGAAAAGTAGCTTGGGTGTTGCAAAATTTGAAGCTCTTGATGGAGCCCTTGATGGGTGATGAAGGCGATTTTGACCTTTTCCTGCTCCAAAATCTTAACCTGCTAATATCTGAAGGCTAGATGCAAAGCATCAAGTAGTGTGACCCATAAGTCTTTCTGGGCGAGGTCGATGAACATGCAGTGGTCAAACCAAAATCTCCAGGAACTGTCATTCATCACCATAATTACGGCACTGATGTTGGCACCCAGCAACAATCGACAATTGAAGTCGACCATGTCAAAGAATGATGTGATGTTAAATCACATGTTTCCTCCCAGGCGGACCATCTGTGAAGGAGTGGAAGTTCCCGTATGTTGATTCAATGGGCCTATAGTAATTCTTCAGAACAAGCATTCCGAATGATCCAGTAGGCTGACAGATAGGGGAGCCGGCAGCTGGATCCACGGTAATACATACTTGCAAATAATGATAAATAAATTTATGTTATAAAGCATCAAATCCACTTTTACTCTAAATGCTGTACATGAATGGAGAAGTTACTTGATACAGAAGTAAAATCAATTTTCAGTTTTGACTTGGACGTGTTCAGAGTACTCGTGTAAACTGACACTCATAAGTCACATGCGAGTTCATTCCACAACTTTTTCCACAACACTGAAGGACTTTGAGGAGGTTCTGCTCTCTCGATCCCAGATTCTACGATGAGGTATAGAGCTACAGTAAATCCTGGAGATAACTAGGGGGCGTGTTGTTAAATACCTTGTACTCAAGCACGGGGCACTTGTATTCGCAGAACTGGTGTCATGTGGTCATATTTACCGGTCCCTGATAGAATTCTCGCTGCAGTGTTATGAACTGTTTGGAACTGCAGTAGTTGTGTTGACGGTGATCCTAAGAGAAAGGAGTTGCAATAGTCCAGCCTTGATGCTATGGAAGCGTGGACCACACACTCGAATGACTCCTTGTCGAGATACCATCATAGATGCCTGAGGTTCCCGAGTTGGAGATATGATGTCATGCAGACAGATGCGATGTGGGTTTCCATTGACATGTGGCAGTCCACAATGACACCTATGTTCCTAGCTGAAAACGAAGGAGTGACACTGTAACTCCCAATGCTGATGGGAGGCACAGTGATTCTTCTGAACATCTGTTTGGACGATATATCCAGCACTTCAGTTTTCTCGTCATTCATTTTGAGAAAATAACTCGACATCCAAGACTGCACCAATGACATGCATAACTCCATCTGGCTAGCAGCGCCTATGAGATCCCGCACCATGCAGCTGAGATACAGTTGGCTGTTATCAGCATACAGGTGATAATCCATGGAATTCTGTCAAAGAAGTCACCCGAGTGATGAGGTGTAGATTATGGAAAGATCGGTCCTAGGACAGAACCCTGCGGTACACCACAGTCCAGCGTGGTTCCACCAAAGAATGTCTAAATAATCAGTATCGTCTGGGATCTGCCACTCAGGTAAGAGGTGAACCACTGAAGTGCTGTTACATTGATGCCGAGGCCCTTCAGGGTTTGTAGAAGACGTCCATGATGAACCGTGTCAAAAGCCACCGATAAATCCAGCAGCATCAGGATTACGGCCTTCTGCTTCCCGATAGAACATATGATGTCGATGTGCACCCTCAAAAGCGCCGTCTCTGTGCTGTACCCTCGATGGTAGGCAGACTGGAATGGCTCGAGGAGGTCGTTGTGGCTCATGTAGTTCTGAAGCTGGGACGTCACAGTCTTTTCCAGCAACTTGGATACTTCCAGATCTAATGAAGGAAGCAAGCACTTGTTAATGATCGAGGCTATGACCAGTATGAACGAAGGCGCTTCAAGCTGGAAGAGCATTGTTGGCAATGGGTCCAAAACGCAGGTTTTCTTCGTTTAGGCTATCAACTTTGCGACTTTGCGACCAAAGGATCCATGGCCTTGACTTTCTATAGGACACTGATCGCCTTGGTAACTGTGGTTTGCATACAGCCAGACAGCTGCAGACAGGAGAGTGATCCAGAAAAGCCATCATCCTTGGTGTATGTTGACACTATGATGGAATCTGCCTTCGGTGAAAACACCAGATCAAGTATGCGTCCATTTCGGTGTGTAGGCCCAGTGAAGACGTTAGAGCAAGAAACTAGGTACCATTTCTATCCTTGTCATCGCTAACATTGAAGTTGAAGTCCCATATCAGGATCAATGATGCAGAACCTGTGACAAGATTTTGAAGATATCCCGTGAACTCTTCCAAGAACTGTTTGACAGTAAAGCAGTTCTTATTAAGTGGAGGAGGTCTGTAGACCACACAGATCTGGCCACACTGAACGCCGGGGAGCATACATTCGACTGATTAAAAAGATGCATACTCTTCTTGTGATTTCATGCTCCTCATGCTGAGGCTGTCACAACAGACAATCGCTGTACCACCGCCACGGGAACCACGAGGATTGTGTTTGATGCCATTTGGTAGTAAAGCAACAACAACCGGTTTGCATACAGCCAGACCGGATTGTCTCTGTCTGCTCCAGACAACCAAGTCTCTATAAGACCAAGTATATCAAAATCTCGATCTACAATGAATTCCTGATTGACTGAAGCCTTATTGCAAATCGACCATGGGTTGAGAGAGCACGAGTGTAATTTCTTCTCAAGAAGCTGGGAACTCACCGATGATATATCTAGATCAACAGATGATGATGTTACTCGATTTTGCAAGGTCAAACAGATCAGATTATTTTTGTTTACATGACAGCCAGCTGATCGCAGTTCGCAGCATGGGCCCAAGTATCATATAATGCGCTTTCCTCTGTATTCAATAAGGATTGAAAAGGTGCGAAACGGATTGAATGGTATGCTTTCAGTGGACGAGTAGTAATAAGGCACAGTGTTATTACTTGGGCCGCAGCATGGTGCATTGTACCTTGGCCTGTTTGTAATCCTCACAACAATAGCTCTTGAGTAATGTTTTCAGCCAGGTCTCCCCCTTCGAGTCGAAGCAGTTTCACAAATGCGTAAGTCCTTAATCCTTCTGTAGTCAATGGTGTTTGTTTGACAGGTTTTCACAGAAGCTTCAATGCCTCGCCGGTGCATTCAAAGTGCATTGTTCTACATGAGTGACTTTCAATTCACTGCACATATAATCCAGACTTTCTGGGGGAAAATTCCAGATCGAGGTACACAGCATAAGTCAATACTCATTCCCAGTCCTTTCACAAACCTTCAGCTTCCAATACAAGGATTGCCACAAAAAACGTCACAAAAACGATAGATTGTCAGAGCTCTAAATCCATGCAGCATCTCGTAGTGTGCACGCCATGTTCAAGTCAAGAGTCTGAAGTCGAGTTGACTTGGTATCTTCACTGGGTATTGTACTGGGTTTTACCACCAGTGCCGGGATGCCTTGAGCATGGATTGCAAATAGCATTCCAGAGCTAAGCCGGTTTCCTGGGTAAAATAGATCATCATTTGTAAACGGTACAGTCGTTGCAGTCATATCAAGTGAGCAAGTTAATTCTGAGAACTCCCTGATGGACACTGATGCACCAGTACCTCGATAAGGTATTCCACTTACATGTAGGTTAATGGGAGATCATGTTCCCACCTGGCATGGTTGAATCCGCACCGTCAAAACCTTTCATCGTCCATTCTGATCATATTGGACCACATGTACTATATGGTGGCCACTTTGGAGTCCACCAAGAAGCACTGGTGAACAAATGGTGTCGGATGAAACCAGCTATGCTCCAGCAGCACGTGGTGGACTCAACGATCCTTGGTGGGATCACGATCTTGTGACTCTGTGGCCATGTACATGTACAACTCATACTCCGAGTAGTTCCGTCCTCCTGGACCAGCCCTATACTCAAGCTGGCGACCGGCGTAGCCATGCACCTTCAGTCGCTCCTTGAGCGTGGTGCAGTATGCGTGCATTCAGAAGTGAATGAGTTTGCCATAGTAAGAGCAACAATAGGGACATTGGTAGGGCCTGGACGAGTCGATGGGTACCCGAATTCGGGGCGGATCATACAATTACCCGGGTCGGAATTTCGTTACCCGTTCCTGAGAACAAATGAAGATATAGCTTTTGTCTTGAATATTTATGCTTAACACTAATAAAATCACAGAAATGACAGGAAAATCATCTGAACAAAATCTTAGTAGTTTCATGAGGTCATGTGATCTCTTTCAAACTTGAAAATAAACACCGATGACTGACGTTTAAGTGTTACAAATTGCTCCAGTGAGTCCCGTTCAAATTTTGATATATATTGGATGGGTTACCCGAGGTGGGTCGGGTCAGACCATAGGGGTACCCGGGCCGGAGTTCTTCGACTCGTCCGCGCCCTAGACATTTGGCCAGTTTGACCATGGTTTACTGTTGTAGTATAACCTGTCAAACTCAGCGTTAGATTGCACCATATCGGCACTGACTACAAAGGTGGACGCAATGATGTGGACGGCTGTCGTCAGCGCCTGGTACTTTGTCATGATACACATTACCAAAGATTTTGGTGATTGAAGTTACGGCCCAAGTATCATACACTGCGCCTTCCTCTATATTCAATAAGGATTAAAAAGATGACAAACGGATTAAATGGCATTCATTTAGAGGGCGAGTAGTATCAAGGCGCAGTGTATGATACTTGGGCCGAAGTTACCATCATAGATCATATCTACAACTCTTCAGTTAAAAAAAAAACGTTTTAAAAATGTAAAAGAAAACTCTTCAGGGCAGTCTTCCACAATATGCAGAATAGTTCCGTTGCTTCACCATAAAGTATTTTGAATTTGTTACTCCGACACACCACCAAATTATGAACATAAACTAGCCACCAATTTACCTGGGAATCAATCAGCATAATCTCCAGTCCCACCGCTCCCCACCACCCCTATCCCATGCTGTCACAATGTCGACCATGCAAGCACTCTTGACCCCGCATGGGCTAGATGCGTGGTATTTTTGTGTTTATATTGTAAGTGTGAGGAGACCCCGATGTAATCTACATATTATGACTACAAATCCTGCCACAAGTGCAGACAAATGCATGCATTTGCCTGACCTCGTGTGTGTTTTTTGAAACCAGTTTTTATACATTTTTATTCAACAACCCGAAACCCATATGTGCAGGCCTATATATGCAACATATATACATGTGGTTGCATTCACATTAGATTTCTAACAGCGTTAACAGTCTTTTATAGGCTATATTTTTCATGCAGTTATTCAGCGCATACAGACACAAATTATTGTAAAGTTATTGACTACCGTCCGCTCTTCGGGATCCTCGAGGATAGTCCTCTCTCATCCGAGTCCTTGCGGACGCGCATCCGCTATTCCGGATCCTTGCGGCAGGGCCGCTCACCGGAGGTCGCGGCGGACACGGTAACTACTTCAGCATTAACGGTAACCAGGTAACAGCCCACCCGACACTCCCAGGCCTACGGACACCGTTCAGAAACTGGTTCATCCCTACGGTGTTAACTGGCGGGGCCTGGCGAGCCGCGGTCTGCCTCGGGGACGGAACCCCGTACAGCCCGACATGCTGGCCAGAGCCTCTGTCACACGTCCCGGGAAGGGAGAGAGCTGGCGATCCACAGGGCCGAAGGCCCCCGAGTCAGCAACTTGTCTCTCCCAGCCCGGGCCTCCCCACGGAAATCGTCCCCAGGGCTCTAGGAGCCCACTACTCACAAACAGGGAACACAAAGCTCATGGCGAGCCTCGTGTGCGTCCTGTCTCTCGATCTTGGACAATCTCCTCGAACGAGTCGCTTCCATTGTATATATAATACACCAGAAACTGTAGGGCGCACGCGAGGTTTAATCGATCCATTGTTATAGTTTACTGGAACGTAAATTACAATACGTCGCCGTGGCAACGCACGCTCGAACGGAGCATGTCAAAACAAGGCCAAGTACGAAAAGGCCACATAAATGGCATTTATGTTTACAATCACCTGCCGCGTGCTTAGGGCAAAATCACCACATTATTGTCACAAAATACTGGTATGTAATTGGATTTAATAACTTTCTTTTTTGATTGACTATCACACCTACAGGTATCCGTAGAAATAGTGACACCATATGCTCAAGGTATACTCTGATTTTTCTAACTCGTTTACACTGTTTTTCGCTGACATTTCCGTGATGCTAAATACTATCATTCTATAACTTGGCATACTTCACCTGGGAGTCAAACGGCAATTTTCTACCGAATTTCAGACTTTTATTGCGAAAATTGAGAAAGTTAGCAATCTACCCCAATGTTAAATTTAGCCCTGTCATTCAAATTCTGGGTCCGCACACAATTTTGTGCATTTACTCGGTTTTGTAGCTGTGTAATCTTTCGAAATCAACACGTTTGTCTAGAATACACCTCATTGTGTCTTATTGTCCAAAATTACAATTATATTTCAAATCGCGATTAATGTAAACAAGACGAAATTCTCTAATATGCTCAGATTCTCGAGATCCCATTCTGGGTTGACATTTAACATTGAGGTGGATTGCCAACTTCTTCAATTTTTGCGATAGCAGTCTGAAATTTGGTAGCAAATTGCCGTTTGGCTCCCAGGTGCAGTATGCTAAGTTATGGAACGATAACTTTTAGCATCGCAGAAATATCGCCAAAAACCTGTGTAAACAAGTTAGAAAAATCAGAGTATACGTAAACGGAAGCGTATAAGGGCCACTAGTATTTTTTTATACTTTTTTAATTTCCCGAGTTATAGTTCGATAATATCAACTTATAACTCGATAACATTGACTCAATACCTATCTAGATAATATCGAGATATAAGTCGATATTATCGAGATATAGCTCGGGAAATTGACTTTTGGCCCTTCTACACTTCCGTAGGCCTATACTAGGCTACGCGCGATCAATGTATTTTGAGTTCAACTGCGATCAACCGTGTTGTCAACTATATCCGTTGTGACCCAAAGTCATGTGATTTTCATGAGTGCATTGTTTGGTCATATCATTATGTTGGCGACCTTTGGAGGTATACCAAGTAGTATTCAAGTATTTATTAGGAATCCACATTCAGTTCACACTGTTGAGGTGGAGCCAGTACTCATACACTGCTACATGGTGTAAATAATGTTCTACAATATCGATCGCGTACTCAGTTGATGTCAGTTTACTGGACTGGGGGAAACATACACCTACAGAAAACAAATTTAGTTTGGGCAGATCGACAGGATAAGGCAAAGATGCGTTCATTTGGAATAATCATCGGCCTGTTCTGGCTCGGGTTTGTCAATGCAGCGACCGGGGAATACACAGAAGGAAGCGTCTACATGAAATCAGGAGTAGCAACCTTTGTTGCAGATCACATGGATAATAACAGTGCAGCCTTCGGTTACTATAACAACACTCTGATGACCACGGGATGGGGTGTGTTTGAAGTGAGAAGCGGGGGCAATGACAAAATATCAAACAACGACATGATGTATGCAGCGGGTTATTTAGAGGGCGTTTTCACGGCTAAACAGATGTGGCAACATTATCAAAACGTTCGACCGTTCTTTCTCCCGAACGGGTCGCAATCACTCGATCCGAAGTTTAGGTCATTTCTCCAGCAGCAGGAGACGTGGACTAAAAACATGATTGCCAAATATCAGGACTCGGACACGTTTTGGCGCGCTATGGGTTACATCCAGTCCCAGTTGGATGGACTTTATGATGGCTATAAGAGCGTTGCGGACGAATCATGGGAACAGTCTCGATACATCGTTCAATTCTTGAATGCAGTTGGCGATTTGATTGACATTCGAAATGTGGTGAGCCCGCGTTCCAGACCAGACTACAGCCGGATGACGCCAGCGGAGTTACTGGATTACGTTCATCACACGGGCCACTGCTCAGCTCTCATAAAAGTCACTGGAGCCTATGAAAATCTCTTCATGTCCCATTCCAGTTGGTTCGTTTACGCTGCCACCATGAGAATCTACAAACATTATCATTTCAACCTGCAGGACTCGATGGTATCCGCGAAGTCTCTGTCCTTTTCTAGTTACCCTGGATTCCTCGAGTCTCTGGATGATTTCTATCAACTCTCTTCAGGAATGGTGATACTTCAGACCACAAACAACGTCTTCAACCACACGTTGTATGACATTGTCACTCCGCAGTCGCTTCTATCGTGGCAGAGGATGCGCGTGGCAAATCTCATGGCTGATAGTGGCAAAGAATGGTATGAAACCTTCAAGAAGTACAACTCTGGAACTTACAACAACCAGTACATGGTCATCGACCTCAAGAAGGTTGAACTACGAAAGACGATCCACGATGATACACTTTGGGTCGTCGAACAAATTCCAGGATTGGTTCACGGTGCTGATCAGACTCCAATACTGAGAACCGGGTACTGGCCTTCATACAACGTCCCTTTCTATGAAGACGTGTACAACATAAGCGGTTATCCAGAAATGGTCGCCCAAGCTGGTGTGGACATGTCGTACCAGCTCGCACCCAGAGCGAAGATCTTCCGACGCGACCAGGCAACTGTAAAAGATATCGATTCGATGAAGAACATCATGCGATACAACGACTATAAAGTCGACCCTTACTCTGAGGGCAATGCGTGTTACACCATCTGTTGCCGTGGTGACTTGAATTGGGCTATGCCCCAGCCAGACGGTTGCTATGACACAAAGGTTGCTGATTTGAACATGGCGTTGGCATTTGAATCCTTTGCGATAAATGGACCCACTCTTGGAGAAAATCTGGCTCCGTTTTCATGGACGGGGCCGTTCGCTTCAGATGTACATGAAGGCCTGCCTAATGTGTACAACTTCAAGTGGCAAACCATGAAGCCAAAGCTATGATTCACTTAATTGCATCAACAGAAACCACTTGTGTGATACTGGTAATATAGTGTTGCTATATATTTCTATATCTTGCCTAACAGTTCGAAATTATCAACTTTCCGATGGCTACTGGTAGTGTATATAATGGCAGTTTGAGGAAAATGCTACTGATGTATACTACTGAGCAAATACGTACTGTACAAACCTTTGAACATACGCATTAAATGCTAATTAAAGTATTTGTTTTGAATTCTGTCATTTGTATTCTCTCATTATGTCAGTTTTCATCTCTTTGTTTGCAATTTGGCCTTAGCTCACATGGTCTGATGTTCCAGAAAATATTAATTCTTTGTATCACTCGATCCGATGTGTTAATGTAGATATTTGTAGTCGAATATTCACGTGCATTCTGCAGTTCGATTAATTTGTATCACCTTATTTCCAATAATAACTTCGAATAATTGTATCTGATGAACGTTACATATCATCAGGGGTTGACCCACCAACAACAAGTCTTCCATTCACGTAAGTGTACCAGAATAAATATATGTAATCACAATATATGGATAACTTGTGAGTTTTCGAGCATGATACTTGAACGTAACACAACTCTAGTTCATCCAACGAACGTTCCATTTACATGGAAGTGACAAAATTAGATCGCTAACTATATATGTATGTAGATAAACATGTTCAACGATTTTGTTACCTATTTTAATAAAGAAAAATTAGCCCAAGGGCTAAGAAAGGTTACTGGACAATATACATTTTAGATATTAGCCTTTTGTCCAGTGACCTTGAAAATAATTTTTCAACAAATATATCACTTCTAGTATGTCCACAATAAATTCCTAAGCTGTAAAGTCGATAATAAGTGAGATATTAGCCATTCTGTGATCGGTGATGTGACCTAGAAAATGAGGTCAAAGTTCAAGTTCATGAAAAGATTCAGTATATATCATTCCTCTATTTTCGCAATTGATTCCTAAGCTGTAAAGATGATAATAAGCGACATATTAGCCATTTTGTTCTCTGACCTTGAAAATTGGATCAAAGGTCAAATTCTAGATCACCAAAATATTCAGCATACATCATTTCCTATATGTTCACTATGGACCCCTAAGCTGTGAATTTGATAATAAGAGAGATATAAACCATTTTGTATTCTGACCTTGAAAATAAAATGACTGGCCTTGAAATGTAAGTTTTCGTCGAAAACGGCCGCCATTTTGAAAAAAATGCGAAAATCAAAAAACTAAAAAATACCTCCCTCTCGAAATATTTTTAGGCATTTTTGTGCAAAATTTCAGAAAAATTCGATCGTAAACTTTAAAGATAAAATTGTTGACGGACGACGACGACGATTTCTATATCACCAAAATATTCAGCATACATCATTTCCTATATGTTCACTATGGACCCCTAAGCTGTGAATTTGATAATAAGAGGGATATAAACCATTTTGTATTCTGACCTTGAAAATAAAATGACTGGCCTTGAAATTTAAGTTTTCGTCGAAAACGGCCGCCATTTTGGAAAAAATGCGAGAATCAAAAAACTAAAAAATACCTCCCTCTCGAAAATAAAATGACTGGCCTTGAAATTTAGGTCAAATTCAAGGTTATGAGAATATTCAGAATATATCATTTCCTATATGTTCACAATTGATTCCTAAGCTGTAAAGTTGATAATAAGCAAGATATTAGCCATTTTGTCCTGTTGACCTTGAAAATGAGGTCAAAAGTCAAATTCAAGGTTACTAGAATATTCAGCATATATCATTTCCTATATGTTCACAATTGATTCATAAGGCGTAAAGTCACTAATAAGCAAGATATTGGCCATTTTGTCCTGTGACCTTGAAAATGAGGTCAAAGGTCAAATTCAAGGTCACAAAAATATTCAGCATATATCATTTCCTATATGTTCACAATTGATTCCTAAGCTGTAAAGTCGATAATAAACGAGATATTAGCAATTTTGTCCTATGACCTTGGAAATGAGGTCAAGGTCAAATTCGAGGTCACGAGAAAATTCAGCATATATCATTTCCTATATGTTCACAATGTATTCCTAAGCTGTAAAGTCGATAATAAGCGAGATATTAGCCATTTTGTCCTATGACCTTGAAAATGAGGGCAAAGGTCAAATTTAAGGTCACGACAATATTCAGCATATATCATTTCCTATATATCCACAATTGATTCCTAGTCTCTAATCTCAATATTAAGTGAGATATTAGGCTTAATGTGTCCCATTATAAAGCATAGGAGAATTTAACATGGAAAAGTCCCATTTGGGCCGAGTTTGGGCCCAAAATGGCCCACTTCGAGCGATTCAAGGGCAACGAAATTTATACATGTCACAGAGGTACATATGAGGAGTGTTATGCATGAATAAGAAAAAAAGTTACAGAACAGATTTTGAGAAAACGACATCCAAAGTCCAAAATTGGCCATTTTTCGACGAAAACGGCCGCCATTTTGAAATAATTGCGAAAATCAAAAACTAAAAAATACCTCCCTCTCGAAATATTTTTAGGCATTTTTGTGCAAAATTTCAGAAAGATTCGATCGTAAACTTTAAAGATAAAAATGTAGACGGACAACGACGACGACGACGACGACGACGGACGACGGACGCAACGCCACGGCAATAGGTTATCGGATCAAAGGTCCGGCAACCTAAAAATGTAGGTGCACGTCAAATAAATCAGCCTTGAGAAACATGAAAGTCGAACGTAATTAGGGCATGGTTTTGTGAGAATATATTTTGTCAGGATACCCTGTAGACTAGTTTGTCTAGAGCCAGCAGGCCGAAATTGAGCTCCGTTTTGCTCTACGACTCCTGGTGTGAATTTTCGTGCCAGATTGCCATAATTATGCTTCACACCGAAATCCCCCTAATGCATCTTGATGCCATGACGTCTAGTTATTTTTCGTCTTTCGTGAAGAAAGCCACTTGTAGGCACATTGCTGTCAACGAAAGTAAGTTGGCGCTCGCGTTCACTGACACCATCCAACATCGTAAAGGACAGCAATAGAGCGTGAACATCAGCAGGATGTTGAGAAGGATTGCCAAGGCCTCCATGGCCATTGCTGCAATCATCAAGGCTTCAAGTAGTGAGCCATCTGAGAGGTAAAAAAAGAAAATCGAAATCATTACGTTCCTTAAATTGAAGAGCTATGTTTTGTATATCAGATTGTATGTATGGTGTATACTACAGTATTTATTAGATGTATATGGTTCAATCAATTTTCAAACATTTCGGTTGCCAGGTTCATCTAGGTTTTCCTTCACGTTTTTCAGTTGTTTAGCGTCCATTACCACTAGACCAATATTGAGGATTCAGCTCGCATATCATTTTAGTCGCCAGGTAGCGAATGAACTTCAATGCAGTATGAAATCTCCTACACCATATACACGGGAAGAAGTTTACGTTTATGTATTATCTCCTATATTTGTGTTAGTAACTCATACGTATGTGTAATTATCTCATAGGCTACGTGGGACTCCTCATCTTATACTTATGTGTTAGTAACTCATACTTATCTCGCGGAAGCCTGCTGTTCATGTTCGTTGGCGACACAGAGGTGGCTCTCCGATCAAGGTTTCGCCGGGTCGCCTCCATCAACCCCTGGACATAATGTATATGGCTTTGCACACGACCTTAGAGGTTCTGCCACGGGTCCGACTTTGATGATATGCATCAATTGCTATCTAAAGCATTCCTCATAAATTCTCTTATTTGTATTCTCTCAATATACATGTTCTCTCAATATATTCTCTCAATATGTTAAAGATTGCTGTGGAACATATTTATTGTTGGTTGCACTCGGTCTGGTGTGTTAATGTAGATGTTTTGTAGTCAGTTTAACGGTATTTTAACACTTTATTTCCACCACTAACTTTTATTGTATCAGATGATGTTATAGAACATCAGGAGTGACCAACAACAAGTTTTTCACCAAAATTAGATCGCCACATCCCGGGCGCCACATATACATGTATTACATTACAAAACGGATAACATTAATTTTACGAACCAACGTTCCATTTACATAAACGCACCAAAAAATAGATCGCTAACTGCACATGTTACTCGTTGGTTTTCCTGATACAAACATATTCAGTATTCAACGATGTTGTCCTCTATTTTTTTTACATGCACGCCAAATACATATGTCTTTTGGAACATGAAAGTCGAATATTAGGCCTATTTTTTTGTCTTTTTTATGCAGAAAGCCACCTGTAGGCACATTACTGAAAACGACAATAAATTGGTGATAAAATTCATTATCCTCATACATGTGCTTCTTGGGGGGCAACAGATCAGGAGGCAGACGAGTATTATGTTGAGAAGGATTGCTATGAACTCCATTAACGTGGCCGCCCTCATCATGGAGTAGAGTGCTGAGTCGCCTGAAATGTAAATCACGTGAAAAAATAGAACCAGGGCATCCCTAAGACAGTCTAAGTTCGACTTTGAAGCGTTAACACAAACTGTCTTGTGCAATAAATCCAAAAACAATGCCTGTTTCTCTGTATGTTGCACGTTTCCAAAATTTTGACGCAAAATAAAAATGCCAACTCCGCAAAAAGTCACGTTCACACAAAGTAAAATTCACCCAATATTCATTAAAGACATGCTTTCTAGAGATACATGTTTTCAGATTATGTTCATGGTACATATAGGCCTATTTTATATGTATATGGTTCAATCAATTATTATATATGCTTCCGTTGCCATGGTTACCTGGCTCCCAGTGTTCCGCCACGATTTCCCATTCATCATAGTCGATCACCAACAGACCTATATTGAGGCTCAGCTCGCATATCACTTTAGTCGCCAGGAAGCAGTGTGAGATCTTCAAAATAAAATATATCATAATCAATGACTGGTGACAATATAAAATGGGTTTGAGAGTACTTTGATAATTTGTTAAGATAATGGTAAATTACATAGACATGGTAATATTGCTACCAAAGTCCTGCTTTCAATTCTGGCTGACAAAGTACAAGTAGCTCGGGCATAAGGGAATACCTGTATGCTAGCGTGTACATGCACTACTAGATATGCAAGCAACATAATGGTTAGGCCTTCAGTTATATCGTATAGAATATAAGCCTTTGAACCTCGTACGATATCATATGTAGGGTTCGGCGACCCCACGATAAAGAGGAATACCCCATTACTGGAGTGTCACCGAATGTCCGGCCTACCTGTCCGCACGTTCACGCTATAACCGTGGTGTCACTACTAGGTAGCCACCACGTCATAACGCTACAGTGCTTTCCCCTTTCGGAGAGACCTCATCCCCGAGGTCAGCTATATCCCACTGTTGAGCACATCACAAGCCAGATTGCGCGGCAGCCTACCAACCTGGCGGTGATGCGAGTCAACAGCGGGGGCCGACCCGGGAGCGACGCCGAGAGAACCCAGTGGTTCGAAAGGTACGGCACCAATGTAGGGTTCTTCGACGAAGAACCCTACATTGGTGCCGTACCTAATCTTCGACCCCACGATAAAGAGGTATACCCCATTACTGGAGTGTCACGGAATGTCTTATAAACCTGTCCGCACGTTCACGCTATAACCGTGGTGTCACTACTATGTAGCCACCACGTCACAACGCTACACATACTTGTCATTTGTCGGGTCTTCCCAGTTCGAAGTATGTATTTTTGTAAAATATTTATTCCTATGTTGATTTTTTATGAAAAAATCTCTCGTAAATATTTTCTCGAAAACAAATCCATCCATTTCACTTACCATTTTCTGATCGGTCTCCTTCTTTGTATGCATTTTCTCAGTTTTTTGCTGTGAATACAACGTTCTTGGATTCTTGATCCCAAATAGAACCCCTTTGGAATGAGAGAATAGCAAGTCACGGGGATGACCACGGCTATGTATGCATGATGGTAAAACCACATGGTATTTCCAGCTATATCCCGTAGTTATTATGAATAACATCCCCCGCTTGGCAACAGCAAACAACACTGTAGGCCTAAGTGGCGAGACTGGATTCCCTAATCAATGTGGCGAGACTGGATTCCCTAACGATCGTTAGTAAATCAGGCAAAAGGCACACGCGGTTCGCTTGAATTCTCTGTAATTTTCGCTATAGTTACGATTGAAATCAATACACACACATATACCCCGCTGATTATTACGCACATGAAGTTTCACTGTCCCCGGTGCAGAGGCGGGATCAAACAACACATGAAGCAACGTTTCGTCGCTAATACGTGGCAATTTACGTTTGGTTTGAGTATGGATAAGCTCGTCTAAAAAAGCCGAAAGATTCCCTCACGACTCTTTTTCTAAAAGTAAAGATTCCCTGGCGATCTCTTCTATATTCAAATCCACGTTTGTTATGTTAAACGTGAGTAGAGTATAAATATTAGCCCAAATGCAAAGAAAGTTTACTGGACAATATGTTTTATATTTTAGATATTACCTATTTTGTCCTGTGGCATTGACAAGAAGGTCACTGGTCAATTCAAGGTCACGAGAATATTCAGTATAAATAATTTTGTATATTATGTCCATGATTGATTCTCAAGTTATAAAGTATATAATAAACGAGATATTAGTCATTTTGTCCTGTACCTGAAAAGTGAGGTCAAATGTCGAAGTCAAGGTCATGACAATATTCAGCATATATTCTTTCATATATGTTCACAATTGATTTCTAAGCTGTAAGTCGATAATTAAGCGAGATATTAGCCATATTGTGCTATGAACTCGAAAATAAGGTCAAGCTCAAGGTCATGAAAATATTCAACATATATCATTTTCTATATGAGCACAATTGATTCCTAAGCTGTAGAGTCGATAATAAGCGAGATATTAGCCATTTTGTGCTCTGGCCCTGAAAATGAGGTCAAAGGTCAAATTCAATGTCATCAAAATATTCTGCATACATCATTTCCTATGACCACAATTGACTCCCACGCAATAAAGTTTATAAGAAGCGAGATATTAGCTATTTGTCACTTGCCTTTGAAAACTAGGTCAAAGTTCAAACTCAAGGTCAGGAGAATATTCAGCATATATCATTTCCTAATGTGTCCCATTATAAAGCATAGGAGAATTTGACATGGGAAAGTCTCACTGGGGACCCGTCGAAAAATCAAAATTGCCGCCACACGCAGACCGGCGATTCAAGGGCAACGAAACTTATACACGTCCAGGGGTACATGAGGAGAATTTTTTTTTTGAAACAAAAATCTCAAAAGTGGTCAAACAGTTATTGAGAGATGGCCGCCAAATTCCAAAATTGGCCGTTTTTCGTCCAAAATGGCTGCCATTTTGAAAAAAAATTGCGACAATAACAAAAAAAAAAGTAAATAAAACGAGAGGCCATAGGCCACACACTCGCCGAAATGCCCGCGTCATTATGACATCACATCAAATATATACTGCAAACTTGAACTGGATGTGCCCCGTTTCTAAATATTCGTGTTAAATCTTATTCATAGATGGTAAATTCTGGCTGAAAAACATTGCGCATAGGCCACATAATTTAATTTTGTGATACAAAATTCAATTTTGTGATACAAAATTCAATTTTGTGATACAAAATTCAATTTTGTGATACAAAATTCAATTTGTGATTCAAAATTCAATTTTGCCCAACAAAATCGAAGTTGACGTACCAATTCTCAATTTTGTGATGCAAAATCAATTGTGTGATTACAAAACTGATTTTGTAATTATTGGTTTCAATTTTGAGGGACAAAATCCATTTTTGTGACAAAAACACCTACTTTACACTTGGCGCCCCGTACCTAAAGGGTCCGACTTTCAATGATATGCATCAAATGTATTTGAAGTACTCATGGTTTGTAACACTCGCTCCAGTGTGTTAATGTAGATATATATTGTAGTCAAATACAGTATTCATATGTAATCCACAATTCAACTGCATTTTGAAACTTTATTTCCACTATTAAGTTCGCACAATTTATTGTATCACATGAATGTTACATAACATAAGAGGTGACCAGCGAACCACAAGTCTTTCATTGACTCGCTTACAAAAATGTACCAAAAACAGATCGCTACCCATATTATATTTGTATCACTCGTGAGATTTCAAGTAAGATACTGGAACATGTTTTCCTGATACATACACATATATTCCATATTCAGCAATTTTGTCCCCTACTAATTTTTTTTCGCATACATGTCAAATAAATCAGCCTTTTAAAACATGAAAGTCGAACGTAACTATTTTTTTATTTTTAAAATAGAAAAGCAATCTGTAGGCAGAATGCTAAACCCGAAAGTACCATGGTCACTATCCTCATACATTTTGGGCTGTCGGTCGGGAGGCAGCAGAGTATGATGCTGAAAAGGATTGCCAAGACCTCCATGATCATGGCTGCAGACATCAAATGTTCAAATGTTGATCCACCTGAAACGTAAATTATAGAACATGTGTATTGGAAGATAAAAACTGCATCATCACATTGATCTAACTAGACGTCAAGGCCTAAAGATGTCTTGGAGGCATTACGCTGTATTCCTATTTTCTAACAGCGTAGAAAGTAGCTTACTCAACAAAAAAGCTTAGATTAAGGGCAAAGATACCGGTATCCACAAAACAGTCAAAGTTGAATCCTGAAACCCTGAGACAGCCAAAATGAGGTCAAAAGTCAAATTCAAGGTCACGAGAATATTCAGCATATATCATTTCCTATATGTTCACAATTGATTCCTAAGCTGTAAAGTTGATAATAAGCGATATATAAGCCATTTTGTCCTGTGACCTTGAAAATGAGGTCGAAGGTCAAATTCAAGGTCACGAGAATATTCAGCATATATCATTTCCTATATGTCCACAATTGATTCTAAGTCTCTAATCTCAATATTAAGTGAGATATTAGGCATAATGTGTCCCATTATAAAGCATAAAAGAGTTTAACATGGGAAAGTCCCATTTGGGCCGAGTTTGGGGCCAAAATGGCCCACTTCGAGCGATTCAAGGGCAACGAAACTTATACATGTCACAGGGATACATGTGAGGAGTGTTACGCATCAATAAGAAAAAAAGTTACTCAACAGATTTTGAGAAAACGACCGTCAAAGTCCAAAAATGGCCGTTTTCGTCAAAAATGGCCGCCATTTTACAAAAATTGCGAAACTCGGAAAACTAAAAAGTACCTCCCTCTCGAAATAATTTTAGGCATTTTTGTGCAAAATTTCAGGAAGATTCAACTGTAAACTTTAAAGATAAAAATGTAGACGGACGACGACGACGGACGACGACGGATGACGGACGCAACGCCACGGTGATATATTAATGGAACATAGGTACGGTAACCTAAAAAGCCACTTTCAGGTAAAAGTTCACCCAACATTCAATCAAGACATGTTTTCTAGAGCAAATAGTCCCAAAGTAACGTCCGTTATACACTTTTCAAAGCATCGTTTCCGAATATCGACGAAAAAGATGCTAACTCAGTGAAAAACAAAGTATCCGGTCAAAGTCACCAAACATACCCTTAGAACGACCAGTCCAAAAAATATCGACCGATTCAAAGATATGGAAAAAGTATTTAAAATGCCGAAAATATTCACGTCAATGTCAAAGTTCACCCAACATACCCCTAAAAGATATAATCGTCTAAGGCGATGAAATAATGTCCGTTTCATTCTATGCTTGTAATGATGCTTTGGGGCATTTCCACTGAAATTAGTCCAAGATCAAAGTTCACCATAATACCCCTAAGACATGTTCGTCTAGGGCGACGAGTCCGGAAATACTGTCCATTTCGCTCTATGACGCACCGTTTTTGAGATATCACCGAGAACGAAACATGCTGTCTCGGCAAAGAAATTTGAGGTCAAGGTCAAGGTTCATCCATAATACCCCTTAGACATGTTTGTCTAGGTTGATGAGTCCGAAAATAATATCGGTTTCACTCTGCGATGCACCGTTTCCGATACATCGTAGAAAACGAAAAATGCTGACTCGGCAAAAAATTTCAGGTCAAGGTCAAAGTTCATCCATAATACCTCTCAGAGATATTTGAGTGGGCAAATGTTTTTAAGCCCTATCATAAAGTGTTACAGGAGTACACTCTGCACAGCTCCTATAAGGAAAAATTGTTTGAAATTTTGTGAAAGTGAAAGTCCCAAAATTTCAAAGACGGATTTTTTTCCGCTGGAAATCACTCAAAGCAAAGAGTGACTTGATTTGGGACGATAAATTTTCAAATGGCCGCCACACGCAGATCGGTGATTTAAGGGCTGCGGAAACTTGTACAGGTCACAGAGGCGTATAAGGGAATCTCTTAAAATGAAATTTTTGAAGCTGTCTGAACAGTTTCTGAGAACATGGCCACCAAAGTCAGAAATTGCCTGCTTTTTGTCGAAAATGGCCGCCATTTAAAAATTAGGCCAAGGGCCGAAGATAGGTTACCGGACAATGTTTAATATTTTAGATGTTAGCCAGGTCACTGGTTGAATTCAAGGTCAAGAGAATATTCAGCATATATAACATTAAGCATATATCATGTCCACAGTTGATTGCTAAGCTGTAAATTCAATAATCAGAGAGATATTAGCAATTTTGTGCTGTGGCCTTGAAAATGAAGGGGCAAAGGTCAAATTCAAGATCATTAAAACATTCAATGTATATCATTTTGTATATCATGTCCACAATTGATTCCCAAGCCATACAGTCAATAGAGGAGCTAGATATGAGCCAGTTTGTCCTTGGACCTTGAAAATGAGGTCAGATGTCAAATTCAAGGTCACGAGAATATTCAGCATATATCATTTCCTATATGTCCACAATTGATTCCTAAGCTGTAAAATCGATAATAAGTGAGATATTAGCCATTTTGTCCTGTGACCTTGAAAATGAGGTCAAAGGTCAAATTCAAGGTCATGACAATAATCTGCATATATGATTTCCTATATGTTCATAATTGATTGCTAAGCTGTAAAGTCGATAACAAGCGAGATATTAGCCATTTTGTCCTGTGACCTTGAAAATGAGTTCGAAGGTCAAATTCAAGGTCATCAGAATATTCAGCATATATCATTTCCTATATGTCCACAATTGATTCCTAAGCTGTAGAGTCGATAATAAGCGAGATATTAGCCATTTTGTCCTGTGACCTTGAAAATGAGGTCAAAGGTCAAATTCAAGGTCATGACAATAATCTGCATATATCATTTCCTATATGTTCATAATTGATTGCTAAGCTGTAAAGTCGATAACAAGCGAGATATTAGCCATTTTGTCCTGTGACCTTGAAAATGAGTTCGAAGGTCAAATTCAAGGTCATCAGAATATTCAGCATATATCATTTCCTATATGTCCACAATTGATTCCTAAGCTGTAGATTCGATAATAAGCGAGATATTAGGCATAATGTGTCCCATTATAAAGCATAGGAGAATTTAACATGGGAAAGTCCCATTTGGGCCGAGTTTGAGTTTGAAACTGAGGTCAGAGGTCAAATTCAAGGTCACGAGAATATTCAGCATATATTATTTCCTATATGTCCACAATTGATTCCTAGTCTCTAATCTCAATATCAAGTGAGATATTAGGCATAATGTGTCCCATTATAAAGCATAGGAGAATTTAACATGGGAAAGTCCCATTTGGGCCGAGTTTGGGCCAAAATGGCCCACTTCGAGCGATTCAAGCGCAACGAAATTTATAGACATCATAGAAGTACATATGAGGAGTCTTATGTATCAAAAAGAAAAAAAGTTACTGAACAGATTTTGAGAAAATGGCCGCCAAAGTCCAAAATCAGGCCTTTTTCGTCGAAAACGGCCGCCATTTTGAAAAAAAAGCGAAAATCAAAAAACTAAAAAATACCTCCTTCTTGAATTATTTTTAAGTATTTTTCTGCAAAATTTCAGAAAAATTCGCCCGTAAACAAAAAAGATAAAAATGTGGACGACGACGACGACGGACGACGGACGCAACGCCATGCCAATAGGTTATCGGACCATAGGTCCGGTAACCTAAAAAGAGGCGAAGATCTAAAAGCTAAAAATTAGCCTAAATGCTGAGACAGGTTACCGTATAATATATGTTTTATATTTTAGGTCACGAGAATATCCAGCAAACATGTATATCATTCCATATGTGTCCACAATTTATTGCTAACCTGTAAATTCAAAGATAATAGCATTTTTAGTTTAAAATAAGATCATCAAACTATTTATTATACATCATCCCCTATATGTGCACAATTGATCCCTAATAAGTGTAAAGTCGATGATAAGCGAAATATTAGCCATTTTGTGCTTAACTTTGAAAATCAGATCAAATGTCAAATTGATGGGCATGGAAATATCTAGCCTATATAATTTCCTACATGTGCACAATTGATTCCCAAGCTATAAAGTCGATAAGAAGCGAGATATTAGCCATTTTGTCCTGTGACTTTGAAAATTTGGTCAAAGGTCAGATTCAAGGTCGCGATGATATCCAGCATATTTCATGTCCTATATGTCCACAATTGATTCTTAATCTCTAATCTCAAAATAAAGTGAGATATTTGAAAAAGTGTGTCACATTATAAAGCACAGGGGAATTGACATAATTGAATTTTTTTTTTGACATTTTCGTGCAAAATTTCAGAAGAATTCGACCGTAAACTTTAAAGATAAAGATATGGACGCCGACAACGACGACGACGGACGGGCAGACGGACGTACTTACGGAACTGTCCTTGTGTGCCTTTTACATGTTAAACTTCCTATCTAATATAGGCACACAAGTTCCAAATTAGGCACACAACAAGAACATTTTTGTATAAACCATGGTTGTGTTCCTTTTTGCAGCTTTAGCCACACAAGCTAGCCACACAAGTATACTCTCGTTCGCCCGGCTAGACGGGCGTCGGGCGCAACGCCAATAGGTTTTCGGACCAAAGGTATGGAAACCTATTGAGAATATCTTGAATCTGCCCCTGGCTCAGACCCTTGTCATAGGGGGAAGGGGGGGGGGGCTATGGGTTTTGACTACGTTTCCTGAGATGGTCGGACCGCCACTGACCATTTTGTTTCAAAAATCCGCTTTACGATTTGTGTTACCGTACTTTACGATTTACGCCGTTTTTACTTTACGTTTTGGGCTCTGCTTTATGATTTACATCTGTTCATTACTTTACGATTTGATTCACTTTTCGTTTTGCGAAATCTAGCCACTTTACTTTTGCGATACTTTGCGTTCTGTGGGCCCATAACCACTGTAGGAACCCCCAATCGAAGCGATTACCGTAACGCGCGTTACGGTAATCGAAAACATGGCGGAAGGTGAGTCGGTTTGTTTCGTCCGTGTCCATTCCCAGAGGAGTCGCGATTTGTTTCCTGCACTTGCCTCATTCATATGGGAGTTTGGACAGTGTTTAACATTCAGACAGTTGGCCATTTGTCTCAACTTAACGCGTGCACGTTTATTGTGTCTGAGAAAATTTGTCATTGGATTACGGAAAATTCATCGAGTTTGGCTACTGAGATTACCGTTATTTTTAGCACTGATTACAGTAATGTGACTTGTCAAAATAATTAGTTCAAGTGATATAAGTAAAAGTAGTGTATGTTGCCTCTTCCAGTGGTTAGGACTCACAATTTAAACTATACTCTTGATTAGGACAGAGTATAGGCAATTTGAGATAAACTAATATACAAGCAGATTTTAGGTGAATGTACATAGCCAGGAGAAATACCCACAGGCCAAAGTACACTTGAATAGACAATTGATCATTCGTATAACAGCACATGTTATATATTTTACAGCAAAGATGTCCGCCACTTTTGATGAAGGGGTAATTTGTTTCAGTTGGATACCTGACGGGGGGCCCCTGGCTTCATTTCTGTCGGAAATTCGGGAAATCCACAGGTGAATGTAAATCGGAAAACGTGAAATAAAAATGAGGTAATTAGGAAACATTTTGATCGAAAATGACTCCAGCAATAATCCATGAGGCCGCGTAGTTATAAATAGCATATCTCTGTACATCAAAATCGTCTATATTCATGAACGCAAGTTGAACAAGATTCTTTCACTGGCATCATACGGCTTTAGACTTTTTGTTCATGCTTCATGATGCGTCGACACTAACACTGAAAAGGTATTGACAACAATTCGTGGATTCCGAAGCGAAACTTGTGCAAAGATATGCAGGGAATGTAACCGTAGAATTCAGAAATCCATTATTTAGTTGCAGTACAGCATTACATAACATGCGTAGGTTAGTGATCGTAATATACATTGTATATTTAACAGATATTGGAATGAATCTATCTTACATCAGCGTCGATTGGAGTGTGTCTACTCTGTATTGAATTATCGTGTTGCACACTGTGCCCGTACACAAAGCACACATGTGTGATGACAATCGACTGTCATCATCCGTTAATTATGTTATGTGAAATGAAAAATGTTCAGTGACATGATGTATAGTTTCGAAATACATATACTTAAATACGAACATGACAGGATAATTGCGTGCCTGTGGGGAATGGGGAGTACACATTCAGAGCCAGAGGAGATATCAGAACCCCCACAGAACATGAAACAAGGGCCACTGGCCTCGAAGGAAGAGCTTCGAAAATGTTTGCACAGAACTATTTAAAAACCCTTGAATATTATATTTGATTTGGTACATATATGTTGTGGCCATATTGTAACTCTACTGGGCAGAATCTATACCTTGTTGGGCCAATAAATTTGTCATGTAACTATTTTCTTGTCATGTAACTATTTTTATTGTGGTCAATAATAGACTTAACTAGTAAAACTAATGATAACCTATTCGGTTAGTCATGACTGGATAGAACTTTTTAGGGCCCGAGTGAGTCGGAAATTTCCGAACCGGGTACCTGTGTCGTCTGACCCGACCCGTCCAAATATATAGCAAAATTTGAATGATACTCACTGAAGCAATTTGCAACACGTAAACGCCAGACATTGATCTTTGACACATATTATTTGTTTCGTCAGTAATTACCGGTATTTTCAAATTTGAGAAAGATCACAATGTCATGACCTCATAAAACTATCGTTTTTTTTTCCTGATGATTTCCTTGTCATTCTTGTGATTTTACTAGTGTTTATCACAAATATTCAAAACTATATCTTTATTTGTTCTCAAATACGAGTAACAAAATTCCGATCCAGGTAATTGTATGACCCGCCCCGAATTTGGGTACCTGTCGACTCGTCTGGGCCCCAGAACCTTTACATCGTTGAACCCAATAATAAATGTTTCTTGTAATAATTATTTTTATTGTGGCCAATAAGACTTAATCAATAAAACTAATGTTACTTATTCCGTTACAGCCATGAAATCTCTACAAGTCAGAAGCTTTACCTTGTTGAACACGTTTGAAAATCACCCGACTATTTTTGGGACCAATGTGTAAGATTTTCAAGGTTCTGATTATGTTTTTCTGATTTAGGAGGCACAATGTTTTTTGAGCTTTAGTCTTAGATTTAAATTTCTTTATGGATTTTTTTTCAGTGTTTTGATTTGTACTGCAGAGACATTTCAGTAACTTGTCTGCATTTCCAATAATTCATAACATGCATGAAAGCTTTTTTCATCAATGCGATCATGTTTCTCCTTGCCCAGATGTTGGTTTGAAGATCAGCGTACATGTTGTGTCAGTGTGCAGTGTGTAGTGTCAGCTGCCAAATACTGAAGTAGCCCAGGCACACCCCCCACCCCGAATCGCCGCTCGTGTGACTGCTATCAAAATCACTGACAATTCTCGTCGGCAATATGAAACTATCATAAACATGATAAAAGTGCTAGATCTAGTATCCATTTGTTTCTGCTTATTTTAGGAGGAAACTAAGTTTTTTCCCGTGCAAAAGCTCCGCAAATCTGCCAAGTTGTTTCCGACTGTTCCTTTTAGTCAAATCTCGTTGAAATCTCGCTTCACTTCAATGGCATTTTTAATTAAATTCCCCCATAAACAAGCTTTCGGTGGTGATATTTTTATGAAGTATTACCAGTGAAGTAGGAAAGAGTCATAGAAAAGACCATTTATTTGGGTCGTAACAAGTATTTCCACAAATACCGCACTCAGTTGGACGATCTCTTGGCGGCTGGCATTTTGACCTTGACCCTGCAGCTAGTCCTATCTCTGAGACAGAGTCCTATGTAAGCAATGACAAGAATTTACCGACGGAGTGGGGGATTCCCGCGCCAACAAACATCGGGTTATATTCGACGAATAGAACGATTTACCCTTAAAACAACATGTGAATCATGATGAGGGTGATAAATGTACTCAATTTGCTATGTTCGAATAAGCTGTTAAGCGATATATTTCAAAGAACATTGAATTAACGTCAGATGACAGCAAATATTGCAAATCACCGCCTTCCCAGGATGTTCGCCTTCCCAGGATGCTTTGCGAAGAACCCCTTTAATTTGGATTTTTATTTTAGGCGGAGCCTATATGTTTTGATAACTCGCACGATACAATGAACGCAGAGAAAGATTTCCCGATATAGCTGACACAGCTCATGCAAATAATCCGAATTCAAGGCCAGAAAATATATAAATATCTATGTACTCAAATATTATATGGATTTTAGAAGGTGAATAAGCCTGTTGTAGATGAACGGCATAGGAAGTAGCCAAGTATGTACAATTATAGTACATACGTACATGTATGCATTAGCCCCGCTGTGACTGACCGCAATGTCTTCTCGTGTTTATTAGCCAGTAGATGATGCTACATTCGCGTACAGGACACTTTGTATTTGTGAGATAATGAGAACAAAACGTATTAGCCAAATCCTGACAATTGTGGTTATAATGAATGTTTGAGAATGAGCCATGGTCACATAAAATATTACTTGCTAAAATCTTAATAATTTTACAAATTAAGGAGATATTTTTAATGAATTGCAATCAAAAAGGTGATTATCTGATTGGAATACACAGAGAACCTAAATATAATTGAAGAAAATATTGCCCCATTGCCGTAGATCAACAGCAATAGCAATATTCGACACGTAATGGAGCAATGCATGGGAGTGTTTTCTGAATGAACAGATAGCAATTACTTTGTTCCTGTTCGGGTTTAACTCAGTATTCTTTGCATGCATACAAGTCATGATATACCAGGGAAAAAAACTCAGAGAAATATCCGAAGATTACGCGCAAACACATGCACATATTCATATATTTTGGGGTTTTTTCGAAATTGAAAAGCAAAGTCAAAGTCAAAGAATGGTATACCGTTCTGTATACCGTAGGCATCAAATGTAGCGTTCTGATCGCCATTAGTGCTATTAGTGGCGACACAACCAGCACGATGTGTGGAGCATTACTAGTATCCGGTTCAATCTGATTAACATGAATACATCTCAAGTTATCTTCACTTTCTTATCAGACTGTGGGGAGGTGTTTAAAACATATATGTGGGAGTATATGATAAATCTATCTAATTTAATCTAGCACTATTTGACTGCATATTATACATTTGACCATATCGCTTATTTATCTCAATAATCATTTCGCTATTGTCCTGGAATAGGCCAAAATTATTGTTGTGTTTATTTCATTCACTTCTAGGATCATACAGACTAATTCCCTACAAAAATTTGTATTTACATACCACTAATGTCCAAGTCAATAACATGTGTCTTCTCCAGCAAGATTCTGATTGTTTTTACATCAATGTACATTAGGTGTACATCATGCCTATTCTCAATGAACCACCAAAGACTTTTTTTTCAAATAGTAAAGGGGCATACCTTGTCCATGATGAGGGGTGCAACTGTGTACACAAAACTTTTTCCTAAAACATTTTTCCTAAAACATTTTTTCTGTTGCATATGTGCCAGATTATGTCCAGTTGTTCCTGCTTTAACTATATCTTGAATCTTTCTTCATAGTGGTTCTTGTATATTCCACTGATTTCTTCTTTGGAAAACATTGTCGGCAAAAAATTAAAATACTTCTGTTGATGTCAAAGGTCAAGTGTCACCTCATACATGTACATCTCCTGTCCAGTCTATGTGTGTGATATTCAATGTGTTTACGCCTTTTTAAAATCTTGTTCTAGTTTGCATTCACCAATAAACCTTGCCCTCACCTGATTGGCTGAGCGTTTGACAGTCAGCTGAAAGCGGGGGGAGGCCCCATTAAATTGTAAACACAAAAAAACCGCGAGATGTAGCGGGTGGATTATGATAGATTATTTGATAATGTCGCCATATGTCAGACACCTAATTGCGTTTATAGAAGGACAACAACACACAGTAAGTGGAAATCAAGTTTATTTCAGCATATAATGCAAACTTTGGAGGAAAAAACAACAACCGTTATAGCCGGTTATAGCGGGAATCTCGTAGGGAATTTTATGCATGGCCTTACGCGTAACTCTGTTACGCTGCGGAATTACCCTGCAGCAATTTTTTGGGGCAGTACGCTAATTGGCGGGACTCGCTCACGTGGTATTTGCATATCATTATATCCACGTGTATTTCATAAACATGTGGGTGTGTCCGCCAAGACAGCTTCCCGATTGGACAATTCAGTGACTCTCTGGCTGGCAGGCCGACTGCCGTGACTGCTTATCGGGGCCACACGAGAATTGAATTTGCCCACTGGAATATGGAATACCACCACTAACACATAATTATTATGTTGCCGTATCAACTTGTTTTTCATTGTTGCAATACCATACTGTATCTATATATTGTGCGGAATGTATATCCAAAACTTTGAGTGCATATGATTGCAAGAAAGCACTGTTCCAGTGGAGATCAAAACGGGAGTGGTGATGGGTATGAAACGGTGACATACAAAAAAAAAACGGTCGGAACACACGTCTCCTGGGATTATTATCGCTAATAACTTATTACATTAACCATGATTAGGTACACGGGCGTCATTTTCCTCCCAACGGGCCCCGGGCCCTCCCAATTAGCCACAGTTGAATAGCCTGTTGTGGTTCCAAGTGGCACTTTCAAGAATGTAAACAAAAGAAAAAATTCAAAAATCCACAAAAAAAAACATCATAGAGGAAGAGCCCTGTAGTCGGGCATGTACGGGGGGTCCCTTTGCACCCCCCCCATGATCCTCCAAAACCAACTTTTTTCTCAAGGTTTTTTAATACTAATAAACATTACATATGTCTCCGGTTGCGCATCCATTGCAAAAATTGGTTTTCGGGCCATTTTTCAAAATGGCCGCCCCGCGAAATCTCGAATTTTGAGATTGCTTCACTTTAAGCTGTATAGGTCTACAAAATAAAATGTTTGTTACCTTTTGCTGCTCATTGTAGGGGCCTTGTACATTGTACATGAGAAAACAGTGGTTAAATAAACATTTATAATATGAATATGTCCATAAATCCAAGATGGCCACCAAATTTAGATAATTTTTCACTAAAATGTCCATAACTTCGGACTGAGTCAACATAGGATGTTCATTTTGGGGTCTATACCTAGGTTTTCATATACAGGGAATCCATTTAGACCAAAATAAATACAATCAAGGTATTTCTTTTGATGCATGCATCCAAGATGGCCGCCAAATTTAGATAATTTTTCACTAAAATGTCCATAACTTCGGACTGAGTCAACCTAGGATGTTCATTTTGGGGTCTATATCTAGGTTTTCATATACAGGGAATCCATTCAGACCAAAATAAATACAATCAAGCTATTTCTTTTGATGCATGTACACCTGCACACATGGTACACGCTACACATTCATTTAGATATCTCTCGAATATAGCCCCCTTTACACCCCTATGGACTCAATTGTGGATCTTGCTTGGATATTTCTGATAGAGACTTTTACTGATTTGCAATCCCAATAAATCCTTGAACAAATAGAGCTTGATTTGATTAGTTTTGTTATTTAACAGAAATCCAAGATGCCTGCTAAACACACCCCGAAAATTCAAGTTCGTAACTAATTGTGCTATAAAGATGTGTGATACTTACTTTCAAGGGTATTTTGGTATGTAGATTCCATTTTTGGTGTTATTCTAGCTATATAATATCAATTTAAAATGATAACAGCATCTCATTGAGATGGAAAGCAAATAAAAACATATTGTTATTTGAGTTTATTCATACACTTATGCATTACGCATTACTCACCAACATGCTTGGGATACTTTTTATATCACAAACAGAGAACAATAATGTAGAATATCTTCATTGGCTATCTTAACACATGAACATGATGGAACATGGTACTATGATATTGGTACTGCTATATTGGATGAATTGACATATTAGTTGATGATGTCTTCACCATTGCCCTGCATTCTCTTGCAGTACAACAACGTTGTCTTGAGCTGTCCGACATCACTTGCATTACAACTGTTCAGCCCCAGGAGATTGGCAACCCGTACACGAAGGTGTGTCTAGATCAATGAATGAGACTAGATCAATGAATGGGACTATTGTGGCAAAAGTGATGTAGAATTTTCCAGAACTGAGATAGAGGATGTTGAGTGGTATGATGTCGGACAGCTCAAGACAACTTTGTTGTACTGCAAGAGAATGCAGGGCAATGGTGAAGACATCATCAGTTAATATGTCAATTCAGCCAATATAGCAGTACCAATATCATAGTACCATGTTCCATCATGTTCATGTGTTAAGATAGCCAATGAAGATATTCTACATTATTGTTCTCTGTTTGTGATATAAAAAGTATCCCAAGCATGTTGGTGAGTAATGCGTAATGCATAAGTGTATGAATAAATTCAAATAACAATATGTTTTTATTTGCTTCCCATCTCAATGAGATGCTGTTATCATTTTAAATTGATATTATATAGCTAGAGTAACACCAAAAATGGAATCTACATACCAAAATACCCTTGAAAGTAAGTATCACACATCTTTATAGCACAATTAGTTACGAACTTGAATTTTCGGGGTGTGTTTAGCAGGCATCTTGGATTTCTATTAAATAACAAAACTAATCAAATCAAGCTCTATTTGTTCAAGGATTTATTGGGATTGCAAATCAGTAAAAGTCTCTATCAGAAATATCCAAGCAAGATCCACAATTGAGTCCATAGGGGTGTAAAGGGGGCTATATTCGAGAGATATCTAAATGAATGTGTAGCGTGTACCATGTGTGCAGGTGTACATGCATCAAAAGAAATAGCTTGATTGTATTTATTTTGGTCTGAATGGATTCCCTGTATACGAAAACCTAGATATAGACCCCAAAATGAACATCCTAGGTTGACTCAGTCTGAAGTTATGGACATTTTAGTGAAAAATTATCTAAATTTGGCGGCCATCTTGGATGCATGCATCAAAAGAAATAGCTTGATTGTATTTATTTTGGTCTAAATGGATTCCCTGTATATGAAAACCTAGGTATAGACCCCAAAGTGAACATCCTATGTTGACTCAGTCCGAAGTTATGGACATTCTAGTGAAAAATTATCTAAATTTGGCGGCCATCTTGGATTTATGGACATATTCATATTATAAATGTTTATTTAACCACTGTTTTCTCATGTACAATGTACAAGGCCCCTACAATGAGCAGCAAAAGGTAACAAACATTTTATTTTGTAGACCTATACAGCTTAAAGTGAAGCAATCTCAAAATTCGAGATTTCGCGGGGCGGCCATTTTGAAAAATGGCCCGAAAACCAATTTTTGCAATGGATGCGCAACCGGAGACATATGTAATGTTTATTAGTATTAAAAAACCTTGAGAAAAAAGTTGGTTTTGGAGGATCATGGGGGGGGGTGCAAAGGGACCCCCCGTACATGCCCGACTACTGCTCTTCCTAAAAAGCTCTGGCTTCTGGGGCCCTTCGCCGGGCCCCAGACCCAACGCCGTATAGGCTGCTCCTTAGCTTTTCAGGGAATTGATGATTGATAGAAAATTATGTTCGCTATTGTACCTTCTACTTTACTGTGCAGAAAAAATTGCGAGCACATAATATACACCACACCATGATGTACCACAACATTACCTATCACAATATATTCATATTCGGGAATTTCGAAAGTTTGACCACCCCCCCCCCCCCCCCCCGTGGAAAAAATATCAGGTACGCCACTGATTTCTTTATCATTTTGTCCTAACTACCCAGTATGTATAATATAACGTCGTTGTGATCTATTTAAATAATCGTCGCTGTGAATTGACAAGGAGCTAGAAGAAAGTGAATGTAACATTTTATGTTAAGTTGTTGCCACCACAGGCACTTGGAAACCATTTAATTGAGGGTACAATGTGTTATCAGATAGCACATTGAACCCTCAAATAAATGGTTTCCAAGTGCCTGTGATCTAGGGTTGTTTTTTGTTTGTGTTTTTGGGATGCATGTATTAATCATTGCATTGTTAACATCTTCGTCAATATTTGTGGCACTTCCAATTACGATATACTGACAGACCGAGGAGCACACTCGGATTCATATACAATAAAAATCAAATATAAAGAATATTGTATGTGTGAAGAATATCGTTCACGGCCGATATCAAGCCGAATTAATCTGAAGCGTCGTGTGATTTAAAAGGCCGGCAGATTAGTTCAATGATTTATTCCGATGATAGGAGTCCAATGTCTCAGGTATTCCACAACATAAAGGCCGTACACACTTATGTCAACGATACTCCCAGTCAAACTATAAATATCCTGTATACTCCGTTCTTGTTATATCACAGTTTATATATCCAATTTATATATCGCAGTTTGAATTTAGTCCATAAATATTCTATATGTTACTCGTCCATCTTTTGAGCACGTTTATTCAATTTTGAGTCTCAACTCTTCTGCGCGGGGCCGACAGGGAAGCGCGTGGAAGTTTTCCCGCCTCGTGTATGCGGTGTTGTGATTGGTTGGTGTATGCTGATCTCACCGGGAAAGTGGAATTCCCCGGTGCGTGTCTTGACTTGTATGGTCTGTAACTGTACACGTGATGTGGGTGTTATGCGTGTCATGTTCTATGTTTAGAAGTCAGTGCATGTGAAGGTCAAGGCCGAACTTACTGGGTCGCATGTACTGTATAGCGGGGCCGAAAGTGCACGTGATCTGACCTGTGTTTGTATATATGGTTCCGGGAATATTGATGTCTGTGATCGTATAGTGGATATGTCCTGAATGTAAGTCATGTAAATAATGTGTGTGTTGCTATGGAAATGTTGTGCGAGGGAGGGACGGGCGGTTACAGTCACTAAAATCACTACATATGGCTTAATCAAGATATTGGAAATATTGAGGTATGTTTATTCAAACGACGCTTGACTGACATGTCAAATCAGACTTGACCAGGCATTGTGAAATATCAACCAGAACTAAACTTCCTTTATAGAGTGAATATAAACATCACTTAAATTTAGAAACATATCTATCATTAGATGTTTACTGGAAACACAAAGTTGCACTCACTAGATTCAGATGTGTCAGTAATAAGTTAGCAAATGAACGCTATAGATATTCAAATTGTGAAATGTCCGAACGAAATTGTAAATATTGTAAAGGACAAGCTGTTGATGTTATCGAAGATGATACTCATTTTCTTCTAATATATCCGATATATCCCTTTATTCTACACAAAGAAATTAATGACTTGTAATTTTCATTTTTTCAGCTTACCAGTGAGAAGCTATTGTTGTGGTTTTTCGTCCGTCTGTCCGCCGTCCGTATAGCAAATAATTTTTTTTGGCCTCGCTTTTTTTATTCCATTGTTTTTCCCGATTTGGAGGCCATTTTTTGCCGAAAAATGGTTAATTTTGTACTAAAACATTCCCCTCATGTACCTCTATGATGTGTATAAGTTTCGTTGCCTTGAATCGCCGGTCTGCGTGTGGCGGCCATTTTGATTTTTTGATGGGTCAGCGAAAAAAAAAAGGGTTTGTCCCGAATTAAGTCACTATTCGTTTTGGACCATTTCCAATATGTTTTTTTTTTCCTTTTCATCCATTGAAAAAAAATGTTGACTTGGAAAATGAATCCGAATGTGCTCCTCTTTCTGTCAGTATATCGTAATTGGAAGTGCCACAAATATTGACGAAGATGTTAGCAATGCAATGACTAATACATGCATCCCAGAAACACAAACAAAAAACAACTCTAGATGACCAGAGGCAGCCTTGCACTCAGTCTGGCCGGGTTTGTATTTTGCTAGGAAAACCGAATGAGCGCGAGCGTGTGACCAGAGGTAGTAACGAAACTCAACTCTAGGTGGCATAGGGTTGAAGATTCCATCATCTACTATCTCACAATGAGCAGTAGCAACAACTATGATAACATAAAATGTTACGTTCACTTTCTTTTAGCTCTTTGTCATTTCACAGCGACGATTATTTAAATAAAACATAACGACTTTATATTACACATACTGGTTAATTAGAACAAATGATAAACAAATTACCCCTTCATCAAAAGTGGCGGACGTCTTTGCTGTAAAATATATAACATGTGCTGTTATACGAATGATCAATTGTCTATTCAAGTGCACTTGGCCTGTGGGTATTTCTCCTGGCTATGTACATTCACCTAAAATCTGCTTGTATATTAGTTTATCTCAAATTGCCTATACTCTGTCCTAATCAAGAGTATAGTTTGAATTGTGAGTCCTAACCACTGGAAGAGGCAACATACACTACTTTTACTTATATCACTTGAACTAATCATTTTGACAAGTCACATTACAGTAATCGGTGCTAAAAGGTACGGTAATCTCAGTAGCCAAACTCGATGAATTTACCGTAATCCAGTGACAAATTTTCTCAGACACAATATTGTCAATAAACGTGCATGTGGTAAATTGAGACAAATGGCCAAATGGCTGAATGTTAAACACTGTCCAAACTCCCATATAAATAAATCAAGTGCAGGAAACAAATCGCGATTTCTTTGGGAATGGACACGGACGAAACGAAGCGACTGGCCTTCCGCCATGTTTTAACGTGCGTTACGGTAATCGCTTCGATTGGGGGTCCCTACAATGACGACGGATTCAATGCGATGGCATTAGATTATCGGACCATAAGTTCGGTAACCTAAAAATTCAGGTGAAGGTTAAAGTTCATCATTTTTGGGCTATTACCCATGAAAATTTTGCCTAGGGCGAAGAGGTACACGTTCTGCAGCCATTGTCTGAATATTTTTTAGGTTACCGTACCTTTGATCCGATAACCTATTGGCATAGCGTTGCGTCCGTCGTCCGTCCGTCCGTCCGCACAGCCGTCCGTCCGTCCGTAAACAATTTTATCTTTGAAGTTTACGGTTGAATCTTTCTGAAATTTTGCAGAAAAATGCCTAAAAATATTTCCAGAGGGAAGTAATTTTTAGTTTCTTATTTTCGCATTTTTCCCAAAAATGGTGGCCGTTTTCGACGGAGAATGGCCATTTTGGATTCATCAGCCATTTTCTCAGGAACTGTTTAGCAGCTTTTTCCTAATTCATGCATTAAGGCGGTTACACACCGAAGCCGCGCGACCGTTTTACGGAACCGTTTTGTGCTGTCCGTTTTTTAACGCCGCGCAAACTATGATAGAACTCAGCTTTCCAAAGGGGAGTGTGCACATAGGTTCCGTTTTAGCGCTCCGCTTTTTAAAAAATAGAACAGTGTTCTAATTTTTACGCCTTACGTCCGAAACGCCAGCGCAATATATGAATCAAAAATGCATTTAGAGGTCAAAATATTGCTATATATGACTACTAAAATTGGTCACTCAGACATCTTGGATCTTAAAAACAATGCTTTTTCACAAATGAATGCTACCTTGACTCCTCATTTTACTGTACATGGAAATCCACACGAATGCCTGTCTATTTCATACATCATAATGAGAAAGACGACAACACATAGGCCCTACTTCACGGTTGCAAGTAGGCTATATATTGGGGTAAACAATGACAAACAATATAAAAATCACATTCAACTTCGTCAAATTGCTCTTTTGAAATGCCAAAATAGTTCTGTATTTGTCTGGGTATTCTTCCAGTTTCCGCACCAGCCTATATTCACCAAGGTGGTTCAGTGGATAGATACAAAGGATTCATCAGGATGCACAAACCCCAAAATTGGTGTCTTCTTGTAACTCTATTGGCCTTCTCATCGTCCTTTGTTAACCAGAAAATACTTTACATAGCCTATGACCGCGTGCTGAAATTGCAGGCGGAGGACGTACATATTTCTTTACAGACATTCGCTAATTTCTAAAAACAAACGTCAGTACTCGGTGTGTACAGAAAAAACGGTACCGCTCCTAAACTGACACGGCCGTCAAGAAACGTTGACGTCGCCGTGAACGGTCGCGCGGCTTCGGTGTGTAACTGCCTTTAGACTCCCCCTATGTACCTTTGCTATGTGTATAAGTTTCATTGCTCTTGAATCGCCGGTCTCTCAATTTTTTGGCTGAAAACGCGTTACTATCCATTTCGTGCCATTTCTAGGCAAAACAAAATTTCACCCTTTGAAAAAAAAATTTGGACTAGGATAATTTTCAGCTTTTTTAAGGTAAATGGATTCGTGGTCGCCAATCGTCAATTATTTGGACTTTGATGGTCATTTTCTCAAAATTTGTTCAGTAACTTTTTTTCTTGATGCAAAACACTCCTCATATGTACCCCTGTGACATGTATAAGTTTCGTGCCATTGAATCGCTCGAAGTGGGTCATTTTGAGCCCAAAGTTGGCCCAAGTGGGACTTTCGCATGTTAAATATCTATGCTTTATATTGGGGCACATTTTTCCGAATATCTCACTAAATATTGAAATTAGAGATTAGGAATTAATTGTGGACATATGGGAAATGATAAATGCTGAATATTGTCATGACCTTGAATTTAACCTTTGACCCCATTTCCAGGTCGCAGGACAAAATGGCTAATATCTCGCTTATTATCGACTTTACAGCTTAGCAATCAATTGTGAACATATAGGAAATGATATATTCTGAATATTGTCATGACCTTGAATACAACCTTTGACCTCATTTTCAAGGTCGCAGGACAAAATGGCTAATATCTCGCTTATTATCGACTTTACAGCTTAGCAATCAATTGCAAACATATAGGAAATGATATATTCTGAATATTGTCATGACCTTGAATACAACCTTTGACCTCATTTTCAAGGTCGCAGGACAAAATGGCTAATATCTCGCTTATTATTGACTTTACAGCTTAGCAATCTATTGTGAACATATAGGAAATGATATACTCTGAATATTGTCATGACCTTGAACTTGACTTTTGACCTCATTTTCAAGGTCACCGGACAAAATGGCTAATATCTCGCTTATTATCGACTTTACAGCTTAGCAATCTATTGCGAACATATAGGAAATGATATATTCTGAATATTGTCATGACCTTGAACTTGAGTTTGGACCTCATTTTCAAAGTCACAGGACAAAATGGCTAATATCTCGCTTATTATCGACTTTACAGCTTAGCAATCAATTGTGAACATATAGGAAATGATATATTCTGAATATTGTCATGACCTGGAATACAACCTTTGACCTCATTTTCAAGGTTGCAGGACAAAATGGCTAATATCTCGCTTATTATCGACTTTACAGCTTATGGATCAATTATGAACATACAGGAAATGATATATGCTGAATATTGCTATGACATTGAATTCGACCTTTGACCTCATTTCCAAGGTCAGAGAACAAAATGGCTAATATCTCGCTTATTATCGACTTTACAGCTTGGTAATCAATTGTGAACATATAGGAAATGATATATTCTGAATATTCTCAAGACCTTGATTTTGACCTTTGACCTCTTTTTCAAGGTCCCAGATGGAATGACTGATATCTCGCTTATTATCAACTTTACAGCTTAGGAATCCATTATGAACATATAGGAAATGATACATGCTGAATATTGCTATGACCTTGAATTCGACCTTCGACCTCATTTTCAAGGTCAGAGAACAAAAAGGCTAATATTTCGCTTATTATCGACTTTACAGCTTAGGAATCAATTGCGAACATAGAGGAAATGATATATTCTGAATATTGTCATGACCTTGAATACAACCTTTGACCTCATTTTCAAGGTCGCAGGACAAAATGGCTAATATCTCGCTTATTACTGACTTTACAGCTGAGCAATCAATTGTGAACATATAGGAAATGATATATTCTGAATATTGTCATGACCTTGAACTTGAGTTTGGACCTCATTTTCAAAGTCACAGGACAAAATGGCTAATATCTCGCTTATCATTGACTTTACAGCTTAGCAATCTATTGTGAACATATAGGAAATGATATACTCTGAATATTGTCATGACCTTGAGCTTGATTTTTGACCTCATTTTCAAGGTCGCAGGACAAAATGGCTAATATCTCGCTTATTACTGACATTACAGCTTAGCAATCAATTGTGAACATATAGGAAATGATATATTCTGAATATTCTCAAGACCTTGATTTTGACCTTTGACCTCTTTTTCAAGGTCCCAGATGGAATGACTGATATCTCGCTTATTATCAACTTTACAGCTTAGGAATCCATTATGAACATATAGGAAATGATACATGCTGGATATTGCTATGACCTTGAATTCGACCTTCGACCTCATTTTCAAGGTCAGAAAACAAAAAGGCTAATATCTCGCTTATTATCGACTTTACAGCTTAGGAATCAATTGCGAACATAGAGGAAATGATATAGGCTGAATTTTCCCATGACCTTGAACTTGACCTTTTGCCTCATTTTCAAGATCAGAGCACAAAATGGCTAATATCTCACTTATTATCAACTTCACAGCTCAGAAATCAATTGTGGACATACTACAAATGATATATGCCGAATATTTTCGTGTCCCCGAATTGACCAATGAGCTTATTTTCAAAGTCAAGGGACAAAAGGCTAATATCTAAATATATATTGTCCGGTAACCTGTCTTAGCCCTTGGGCTAATTTTTTAGTTATTGTCCGGAAACCAAGTACCAAAATCAACACTGATTTTTTCCTCATGGACGCCCGAGCCAGCTAATAAAAAATATGCTATTTCTGAGAATATTTTCTGAAATGTCGTTAAAATTTGACCTATTATCTGGGAAACTATGGGCGTAAGAAAAAATAGAAATAAATAAGGAAATTATTTTTAAAACAATAGAGGCATTTCTGCAGGTCATATTATATCTATGGTATAATAATAGGCCTATGATAGATTCAATTAGTTTACTCTGTGTGCTTCCGTTGCCATGGTTACCTGGTTTCGCGTTTCCCCATCCATTAAGGTCGATCAGAAACAGAAAGAAATTGAGGATCACCTGGCCAATTATTTTAGACAGGTCGCCGGTTGAATTCTCCTACAAGAACAAATGTTATGAATGTATCAATATCAATGATCGGTGATGATATATCATGAGTCGGAGACTGTTTTGATAGGGCGAAGTAATTTCACCATAGATATAAAATAAGGATTCTGAAGAATAATGCTTCAAACAACAGCTACATTGTTGACATAATGATTAATTGCATGAACGTACACATGTATATTACTACCAAAGTCTTGCACCTTTGTCTTTCACTTCTGACTGACAATACGTCTAGGGCATTAATATATGTTTGCTTGTGTGTACATTTCACTTTATAAAATAAGTTCCGTGAGAAAATGATGAAGGTGTACTTTTGTGTTCTGGGTGACCCTGTACTGATCAGGGTAATGGTATACTGCTCTGGGTGATGGTGTGACACGAGTTGGAATTGGCTTTTTTAATTTATTGTAACGGTTTTGGGGCGTACCCAAAAGTTTCCCCTAGGTAATTCTGTTAGTGTTTTGTGATATTATGGTTGAATAACCGTTTATTAAAATGTATATGTGTTTAAAGGTTCATACGGTTCCGTATTGTTAATGTTTAAAAGGTTTTCCGTCTCGGAACTTGGTATATTTGTGATGTTGGTAAAGCCGGAGACGGATCCGGAGACGGAGACGGAACCGGAGACGGAGCCGGAACAATGGAGTACAAAAACGTAATGACGTTATTTCCGGAAGGTCATGTGACCAGCCTCGTTTTCGGTTTAAAAGGTGACGTGTCAGCCACTGATTGGTTCTAGAGTGTTTTTAGAAATCCGGAAAATATCAGTGTTTTGGCGGACTATGACGTCACAATAGGTTGGTCACGTGACGTGGGTCTCAGGTCTATAAAAGCCCCCGCTTCACAGCGGACGGCGGAGTTGGTGTCCTGACGTCGACCTGTGCAGACCCCTTCTCCCATAGCAGCGTACTCCCTTGTTCCGGATAGAGTCATCCAGATGATAGCAGTTAAGTATTCCGACTGTGCACTTGGAAAATAAACATGAAAACTTCAACCGAGTTGTTTTTCCGTGTTCGTTAGGGAACTGGAAGTTATAATAAAGTTAGTTCACCGGAAAAGACAGTAATACGGAGTAAAGGGAGATAAGACCACAGTCGGTTAAGACCAAGTTGTAACGACGTCTTAGGGTGATCCAAGAACCCAGATCACCAAGGAAGGAGACGGAGACGGAGACGGAGGTGGAATTCAACGGAGCAACTACGGAGGCGGTATCGGACGGAGCAGTTGCAGAGACAGGAACGACGAAGCAGTTGCAGAGGCGGTACCGGACGACGGAGTTGCAGAGGCAGTACCTGACGGAGCGGTTGCGGTAACTGGAAGTGAGAACACTTCCGAGATACTCCATTTCAGGTGCAGTCGCAGGTTGCGGTGAGGCGGAGCCAACCGGAGCAGTTTGCAGTGCGGCGGAACCTGGCAGAGCGGTTGCAGTATTCGGAAACGGCAACATTCCCGGATTCTCTATTCTAGGTGCAGTCGCAGTTTGCAGTAACGCGGAAAACGACGGAGCTGTTGCAGTAAAGCGGTCAACCGGCGGAGCAGTTGCAGTACCCGGAGACAGAAACGCCTCCGGATTCTTACGTTACAAGTGCAGTTGCAGATTAGCAGTCGGACAACGGTTAAGAGGTCCATTCCAGACCACGCTACCAACCTTAGAGACTTCTAGCCGGAATTCAACCGTACAGCAGTAGCAGTTTCCCTGAGTTTTCTGTTTCAGCTCCGGTTAAATAACAACTCACCCACCTCCCTAGAAAACCGGTTTATCAAGACGTCACAGAAGGGTGCAAACCCGATACAACTTTTTGGTGGCAGCGGTGGGATCATCTGCAGTATGACTACTAGACGGGGCAAATTGGCGGAACAGCAGCTGAAGACAGCCGTGTCGGACACCGAGCAGCCTGTAGGAGCAGTAGGAGCTGAGCCATTGCAGATGCCGGTTGCGGAAAAGGAAGCAGTTCGTCCTGCCGAGCGAAAGCTGTTGCAGCCGGAAATGCAGAAAGCAGTTGCAGAAGAGCCCCTTCGGGTTCCTCAAGGAGTACAGCCTGCGGAGCAGTTAGCAGAGGCGGAAATTAACTTTCCGGACCAGGCTGGCGATCGGGAACCGGATGCGGAACCGGAAGGCGGAGAGAATTTAGTCGACAACCTGACCAGATTGTTGGCGACCCAAATGGAGGTGTTTCAGCAGCACCTGGCAGTAACCGGAAAGCAGCAACAGGCAGAAGCAGTACAACAACCAGCACCAAGGGCAGGAGTAGCCAGATTAATGACATACGACGGAACTGATCCGTGGCCGGAGTATGAGGCTCACCTCCTTGAATACGCTCGGTACTACCGTTGGACAGCAGAGGAAAAGGCGCTGAACTTATGTGTCAGTTTGAGGGGTAACGCCCGCAGCATACTACTGGATCTGTCCGCGGAGCAGAGACGCAGCTTTGATACGGTTGTGGCGGCATTAAAACAGCAGTTTTGTCCGGAGGAGAAAACATTTGTTTTCCAGGCGGAATTGCAGACACGGAAATTGCAGCCGGAAGAGGAGCTGTCCGAGCTGGCCAGAGACATACGGAGCAAGACGCGGCTAGCTTACCCAAAAGCGGATCCGGCAACAGCAGAAGTGCTCATGAAGATGCATTTCTGCAACAGTCTGACTAACCGAGATATGCGGTTGTCGGTATTGAAAAGCCACCCGGAAACGCTGTCGCAGGCCCTGGCTTTCGCTACCGAGTATGAGAGTATTATGAAGACGGACAACAGCAGACCAGCGGAGCGACACCGGACGAGGCAGCTGAACACGGAGCCGGAGTGGAGCCAGCCGGTGAACGAATTGCGGAAGCAAGCCGAGCAGACTCAGCAGCAGTTGGCGGATCTGATGACTCAGGTCAAGGAAGCGGTTAGCCAGCAGCAGCAGCAGCGCAGTTCCCGAGCGGATTTAGAATGCTTCAACTGTGGCCGGAAGGGGCATTTTGCCCGAGACTGTAGGCAGCCGAAGCAGCAGCAGCAGCGGCGTCAACCACAACAGCAGCAGTCGCCGCGACAACAGCAGCAGCAGCAGCCGCAGCGGCAGCAACAACTGCAGCAGCCACGACAGCAGCAGCAGCAGCCGGAAAACTAGAGCGGGTCGCGGAAAAGGGGAAATCCGGGACCCGGAAGAGAGGACACCCCCATAACCGGCAGGTGGTTCACGGACCCGGTCCCAGGGGCGAGGTGGGCATGTGTGTGACAGCCAAAGTATGCGGAGAACCAGTAACGCTGATAATCGACACCGGCAGCACTGTCACAATGCTCAACCTACAAACCTGGGAACGGATCCGGAAGCCCGGAATGAAGCTGAAGCGGTCGCCGATTCGTCTTTCGATGGTTGACGGAAGTAACATACGGACGCATGGCCGGAAAGAACTCCCACTCAACATCGCAGGAGTAGCTGAGACCGTGACGTTCGAGATTGCAGACTGTGAAGACGAAGGAATACTGGGAATGGATTTCATCCGTTCCCGGATATCCGGCATAAATTTCGACCGAATGACCATGCAGATGGGCAGCCAGGAGGTGTTCCTCACCATGTTCGAGCAGACCAGGGAGCCGTTTCCGATCAACGCTGTAGCAGATTACCAAATTCCGCCTGAAACGGAACAGCTGATAATAGGACAAGCAGAGAGTGTCCGTGAAGCAGAAGGAGTACTAGAAATGCCGCAGGAGCCTATTGAGAAAAGACCTTGGCTGATCGGGAGAACTTTATCCCGGATAAAGCAAGGAACAGTCCCGGTTCGAGTAATCAATGTGATGACGGAGCCGGTAATCATCAAGAAAGGAGCGCAGTTGGCGACGATGACCACCTTAGCAGCCGGTTGCAGTGTTGTGCCGTTGGCGGAGCGGAGCAGGAAGGTGCAGATTTCCACGGAATCGGAGGCCGGGCGGAATTGGAGCGGGTACGAGAAGCTGCGGCAGTTAGCAGAGCAGACCCAGGATGCAGTGCCGAGTCATTTCCGCGAGAGAGTAACCGACCTCCTATTTCGGAATAAGCCGACCTTCAGTAATGATGCCGGAGAACTGGGGCAGACCAACGAGGTACAACATCAGATAAACACGGGCAGTCACCGGCCGATTAAGCAGCCAACCAGACGAATTCCGCCAGACAAGAGAGAGCTGGTGAGCAGTCTGATTCAGGAGATGAAAGACAAGAACGTCATTGAAGAAAGTAGCAGTCCGTGGGCTTCCCCGATTGTTCTCGTGAAGAAAAAGGATGGGACCACCCGGTTCTGTGTCGATTACCGGCGGTTAAATGCAGTCACGGAGAAAGATGCTTATCCGTTGCCGAGAATAGACGACACCATAGCAGCCTGTGCAGACGCCAAATGGTTCTCCACTCTCGACCTGACCAGTGGCTACTGGCAGGTCGGGATGGATGAAGACGCCCGGAAAAAGTCGGCCTTCTGTGTTCCTGGCGGCCTTTACCAGTTCAAAGTCATGAGTTTCGGCTTGTGCAATGCTCCGGGTACGTTCGAGCGGTTGATGGAGAAGGTGCTAGGCGGATTGTCCTGGAAGACCTGCCTCATATATCTGGACGACATCATAGTCTACAGCAAGACCCTGGAGGATCACATCCGTGATCTTCAGGAGGTGTTCAGCAAGCTGAGAGAGGCAGACCTAAAAGTCAAACCGTCAAAATGCAAGTTCTTCCAGCCGGAGGTGTCTTTCCTAGGTCACATAGTCGGCAGAGACGGTATCCGCACCGACCCGGCAAAAATGGAGGCAGTACGGAAGTGGCGGACACCCACCAACCTGACGGAGCTGCGCAGTTTTCTGGGACTTTGCTCCTATTACCGGAAGTTCGTGCCGAAGTTCTCCGAGATTGCAGCGCCGCTGAATCACTTGACGGAAAAAGGGGTGCAGTTCCGGTGGCAGACGGAGCAAGAGCAGGCATTTGCAGAGCTGAAGAACCGCCTAGTTTCGGCACCGATACTCGGGTACCCAAGGGAGCAAGGCCGATATATCCTGGACACGGACGCCAGTGACACCGGGCTGGGAGCAGTACTATCACAGAAGCAGGGCAACCAGGAGCGGGTGATAACCTACTTGAGCCGCAGCCTAACCAAAGAAGAACGGAGATACTGTGTCACCCGGAAGGAGCTCCTGGCGGTTGTGTTTGCGGTACAGAAGAATAAGCAGTACTTGCTGAGACGACACTTCCTTCTTCGCACAGATCATGGCAGTCTTACCTGGCTTATGAATTTCAAGGAGCCCCAGGGGCAGGTAGCCCGGTGGATTGAGCTCCTGAGTGAGTTCTATTTCGACATCGAACATCGTCCGGGGCGAATCCATAATAACGCGGATGCCTTGTCCAGATCCCCATGCAGCCAATGCGGAAAAATCGACTGGAAACAAGCCAAGATAGACGCCTGGAACTACGGAGAAAGGATCCGGCAGACACGAAGTGAAGAAACTCCTCAGCCCAAGCCAAGGAAGGGGGGAAGCCGGAAGCGGTCACGGAGATCGGGCGGTACGGTATCCCGATGGAGATACACACCGACCAAGGCAGAAATTTCGAGTCCGACTTGCTGAGAAATGTTTGCAGAATCCTGGGGATTCACAAGACACGGACAACCGCTTTCCGACCTCAGTCGGACGGTTTCATTGAGCGATTCAACCGGACGCTGCAGCAAATCCTGAGCCTGTACGTAAGCAAGCGGCAGACCAACTGGGATCAGCTAGTACCGTTGGCGATGGCAGCTTACCGGAGTACCCCGCAGGAGACAACCGGCCAGAGTCCCAATTTGCTGATGCTGGGCAGAGAAGTCAACACTCCGGTAGAGTTACTGATTGGCAGGCCTCCGGGCGAATCGACGGCAGAAGTAACAGAGTATGGCAGTCAGCTCCGGGAGCGACTAGAAGCAGTATACAAGGCGGTTCGAGCGAAATCTGGCAGAGAGATGGAACGGCAGAAGAAGCTGTACGACCGGAGGAAGGTCGACCATCAGTTCCAGCCAGGAGACCGAGTGTGGATGGCGGTCAAAACACGGAAGAAGGGCAAGGCACCCAAGTTGCAGAGGAAGTGGAGCGGTCCAAAGCTAGTGCTGAGCAGATTTACCGACGTGACCTACGAGATTGCAGAGAGTGAAACTCGGCAGAAGGTGGTTCACTTCGATTTGCTGAAACCGTATAATGGTGTCAAGCATCCGAGATGGATGAAGCGGAGAATGGCGGATTCCTGGAGGCAAACGGAGCCGCCGAAGCAGAGTAGTGTTCCGGAGACGGAACAGACGGTTTCTGAGTCGGATACGGACTCGGAGTAAAATCGCAAAGGACGCAGAAATATGAGAAGACGGAGTGAGCTGTAGAGCAGGAGAAGGAGATAGCTGAGACCCTGGTAAAACGTTGAGTTCCGGCAGAGAGCGACCGCAAGAAGTTGGAACAGTGAGCAAGTGCTGGTTCCGGAATCAGGGCGGAGAAAGGAAGCAGAGCGGAAAGCGGTGCAGAGACCGGATAGAGACATCCTATAGGTTCTGACTGGGTTGAGCACATAGTCAACCAGTCCAGGATAGCGGCCAGGGGTCCAGAAGAACCTGGGTTAGCGGTCTAGTACCTCCAGAAGAAGCAGCTACACGTCTTCCGTATTCGGAGAATTAAGACGGAAAAGTTTTCCGGCTGTAGACATCCAACCGGAATTTCCACTTAGCAGAGACAGTAAACCGACTGCAGATTGACAGAAACGGAGAAACATCACCCCAGATAGGAAGGCGCCTCCTTCTGGACAGAATGTATGCAGTTTCCAGTGTCGACAAGCAGTAATACCAGTGAGCAGATATGCAGTTGACGAAACAGTACAGATGGCGGAAACGCCCAACTTGCAGTCTAGATGTTCGTCTGAGAGGCAGATTCAACTGGCTGAGACTCTATTCAACCTTCCTGATGGCAGAGATACTTCAAAATTGCAGATACTTCGCTCGGAGAAGCAGTTGAAAGGGAGCCGGAAAAACCCGGAGAAGCCGGTTGAGCCGGAGACGGACACCTCTCGGTTAACGGTTGAGTTTTTGCATAATTGTGACGTCACTCCTGAGGCAGCCAATCAGCGTGGAGCTTTTCAAGTCACGTGAGCAGAAAGGGTATAAAAGGGCCTTGAAATCGGGCTCTGAGAGCAGTTGAAGAGCAGACCTCGAGCTGTGCACATCGCTGTTAAAGTTTGGCGGAATCGAATCAAGTCCAGCATTTTCCGGCAGCAGCAGATTTTGCAGTGAAAAACGACTAAGTGTTTCCCGGAAGACCACCAGTCCGGAGAAGCGGTGCAGCAGAAGCGGTGCAGAAGCGGTGCAGTAAAAGCGGTGCAGTAGATCGACAACTTCAGTTTCCCGGCTTTCCGGAATGGCCTACTCGGCGTTCCTTGGAAGACAAGATCGCGGCCGGAGCAGAGATTGGGCAAGCCCTCAGCCCCTGGATTATAGCCGGCTGTGTAAGCGGTGTGACCGGATGTTCGAGAGTGAGACGGACAGGAGACGGCATGTGTGCCCAGCCCAAAGATATCATTGCTGTTTGTGTGCCTTCTACGGCAACCGGGCGAACGACCTTAGGCGGCATCTCCGGGAGATGCACGGCTGGAAGTACCCTTCCGGGAACCGTCCTCCTCAGGACGAGGCAACCCTCAACCATGTGGGAACCTTTGATTCGGCCTGGCGGGGAACAGCAACGCAGTCCCGGCGAAAGCGGTTCCGGAGATTCTGCACACAGTCTCCCAGGGAGAATCCAGTTCCGGAGACTTATGCGGACCAGCTTCCGTTCGGACCTGACTGGGATGCCGGAGCAGCCGCCCCCATCGGACAACCGGAGCAGTTAGATCTACCGGAATGGGCCCCGGACCCGCAGGGCTGTCTCCGGGCCGCCGAAGAAGACCAAGCGGAGGATTGGGAGGCGGAAATCCATGCCAGAGAATACCGGCCTCCATCTCCCACCTCTGAACCGGAGACGGATGAGTCGGAGTATGTGACGGCAGATGAGGAATCCTGGATGGAAGCGAAGGCAGTGTGGCAGTAGCGGAGGCAGATGGCAGTGTGCCGGTAGCAGAGGCGGATGGCAGTGTAGCGGTAGACGGAGGCGGTTGGCAGTTTGGCGGAGACGGAGAAGAAAGAAGCGGTGGCAGTTAGCAGCAACAACAACACGGAAAAAAAAAAAAAAAAAAAAAAAATATTATTTATCCAAGAAGACCACCAGGAGGAGTTGCAGTTTGCTGAGCAGCCAATCATCAAGCAGATAAGCCAGTCACGTGACTTCCAGAGACTATAAAAGGGGCAGATAGCTGTTACCGGATGCAGAAGGCAGTTTGCTGTAGCTGAGTCAACATCGTCTCAAAGCAGAGAATCAGAATGCCGAAAGTAAAGACAACACCCCGCAAGCCCCGCCCTCACCGGTGTGGAGACTGCAACCTAGAGTTCAAGAGTAAGCACACGTTGCTCCGGCATGTCACAGAGCAGCACACGAGTGAAGTCACCGTCTTCGCCTGTCCGCAGTGTGACCATTGGAGCAGACGGAAAGAGGGGACACAGAAGCACCTGCAGTCCCGACACGCAATGGACGCGAACCCGATTCGACTAAGGGTTGGCAGAGAGCAGTTTGAGGAGAAAAGCCTCCGGTCCAAGACGACCCCACGGAAAAGCAAGAAGCCGGTAACACGGCTTGACCAGTTGTCGGATACGGAGTCGGAGTCGGGAGGTTCGGTTTCGTCCCGGACCCGGTACCGTTCCGGTACCCAGTCGGTGGCCACACTAGCAGCCGACGTTTCGTCCACGGAGGCAGGGAGTAGTTCGGAAGAAGAAGCAGAGCTGAAAATCATGGCAAGTGAAGACGAGTTGCAGGACCCGGAGGATCCGAAGCCGGTTAAGCCGCCGGTGACCCGGAGTTCTTCCCGGAGCACCTCCCGGAAAAACAGCCCGGACCCATCTCGAGGTACCGGAGCAGATCGAGACTGCGGACAGAAGCGGAGTCGCAGCCGTTCGCCGGATAAATCCGGCCGCCATCAACGCCGAGAATATAGGAAGGAGAGCCAAGAGCGCGCCAAGGACCGAGGCGGAGAACGTGGCCGAGAGGAGAAACGACACACCCCACCCAAGTCTTCAGGAGGCAGCGTCAAGGGAAAAGGCAAGGCGGTGTATGACTACAAGTTCCGGCTGTTGGAGGAAGGTTCCAGCGGAGCAACAGCAGAAGTTGGAGTGGCGGACATTGCGGAAATGCAGAGCAGAGACGATGAGGAAGACCTTTTCCGGAGCCCACCTCCGAGAACGACTAGCAGTGGCAGAGCAGTGAGCAGCGTGATTGTCCGGCCCGGAGGCGGAGCAGAAAGCAGATCCAGCGGCCGAGCCGATAGCAGAGCAGATAGCCGAGCCGATAGCAGAGCAGATAGCCGAGCAGATAGCAGAACAGATAGCAGAGCAGATAGCCGAGCGGACAGCGGACCCATTGGCAGATCAGGAGGCAGACCGGAGACCAAAACGGAAGGCGGAACCCGGAGTAGAGCTGGCAGTGAGACGAAGACCCGAGGATCCACGGAGAGAACTTTGCCGGCAACCATTCAAGCAGTAGCCGGAAGCAGAACCAGTTCAGCAGCTAGGGATGACGGAATGGAGTCTTCCGCGTCTGACCGAAGCCATGCGGACGTGCAGAGAGCCCGGAAGAGTATCCTGGTAGACCAAGCCAGAGCTACACCCGGAATCCTGTCTCCGGTGGAAACCCGACCTCGACAGTCTTCCAGTGATCGGTCCGGAAGGAGCCAAGTCCGAGCACCAACCCAGAGTCCACCCTACACATTCTACCCGTTTGGCGGTCCTTCAACTCAGCCGTGTCCGTCCCATTGTTTCCCGGTGAATATTGGGGGACGGAGCGCTTCCGTCTTTGCGCCTGCAGTCCCGGAGCACGCCAGATACTATGCAGTACGTTGGGGACCGGAGCAGTGGGGGCCAGCCGAGATGAGAGACTCCGGCGTCTACGTGGAGACCATGGAGCAGAGAGAGTCACCGTTTGGTCTCGTCCCGACCCGTCAGATCGTCCGGATTCCAGATTGGTCCATCCGGGACGAACGCCTCAGGAATGGGTTCTACGTCCCGCCCCAGTGGAGCCTCCATGATCCCGATCTTCTCCCGGTTGATGCCAGAGGAACAAGCTTCGGACGACCGTTGGTACCAAATACCATTCCACCTCGTCCGCCGTCGGAGAGCAGTTCGCGCCGTGATACTGGTGTATGTATATGTGTTTAAAGGTTCATACGGTCCCGTATTGTTAATGTTTAGAAGGTTTTCCGTCTCGGAACTTGGTATATTTATGATGTTGGTAAAGCCGGAGACGGAGCCGGAACCGGAGACGGACCCGGAGACGGAGCCGGAACAATGGAGTACAAAAACGTAATGACGTTATTTCCGGAAGGTCACGTGATCAGCCTCGTTTTCGGTTTAAAAGGTGACGTGTCAGCCACTGATTGGTTCTAGAGTGTTTTTAGAAATCCGGAAAATATCAGTGTTTTGGCGGACTATGACGTCACAATAGGTTGGTCACGTGACATGGGTCTCAGGTCTATAAAAGCCCCCGCTTCACAGCGGACGGCGGAGTTGGTGTCCTGACGTCGACCTGTGCAGACCCCTTCTCCCATAGCAGAGTACTCCCTTGTTCAGGATAGAGTCATCCAGATGATAGCAGTTAAGTCTTCCGACTGTGCACTTGGAAAATAAACATGAAAACTTCAACCGAGTTGTTTTTCCGTGTTCGTTAGGGAACTGGAAGTTATAATAAAGGTAGTTCACCGTAAAAGACAGTAATACGGAGTAAAGGGAGATAAGACTACAGTCGGTTAAGACCAAGTTGTAAAGACGTCTTAGGGTGATCCAAGAACCCAGATCACCGAGGAAGGAGACGGAGACGGAGACGGAGGTGGAATTCGACGGAGCAACTACGGAGGCGGTATCGGACGGAGCAGTTGCAGAGACGGGAACGACGAAGCAGTTGCAGAGGCGGTACCGGACGACGGAGTTGCAGAGGCAGTACCTGACGGAGCGGTTGCGGTAACCGGAAGTGGGAACACTTCCGAGATACTCCATTTCAGGTGCAGTCGCAGGTTGCGGTGAGGCGGAGCCAACCGGAGCAGATTGCAGTGCGGCGGAACCTGGCAGAGCGGTTGCAGTATTCGGAAACGGCAACGTTCCCGGATTCTTTATTCCAGGCGCAGTCGCAGTTTGCAGTAAGACGGAAAACGACGGAGCTGTTGCAGTAAAGCGGTTTCCCGACGGAGCAGTTGCAGTACCCGGAGACGGAAACGCCTCCGGATCCTTACTTTACAGGTGCAGTTGCAGATTAGCAGTCGGGCAACGGTTAAGAGGTCCATTCCAGACCACGCTACCAACCTTAGAGACTTCTAGCCGGAGTTCAACCGTACAGCAGTAGCAGTTTCCCGGAGTTTTACCGTTTCAGCTCCGGTTAAACAACAACTCACCCACCTCCCTAGAAAACCGGTTCATCAAGACGTCACAGAAGGGTGCAAACCCGTTACAGTATTAATAGCTATTTCGTCACATTTGTCATTAAAAATGATCAGAATTCAATTACCTGATTATTTCATCAAGGGGATAACGCCCGAAATATTGCCCTCAGCAACCGTTACGGTGGTTGCTATGGGCTCAAACTTCATGAATATGATAATTTTTGGTCCAAACAAACAATAATGGATATGTTTTTCATGTAATAATGAAGATTTTATCTTTTTAGATAATTCACAAAATTGTATCTTTTTAGTTACGAGTGAAGATCCCTAGCAACGGCATTGCTATGGGCAATATCTAAGGGATGGTTGATATGGCGATGTTCAACTCCACACATTTACGGTATATTTTTCTTTGTAACGCCACATAAAGATAGATTTTGTGATAATAACGAATCCAGATTTAGCATCCAAATATAAGTAATTAAATACTAGTAGTTATACTGGTGTGACGTCATGAATACTCATAATAATACTTAACTAGGTGTTAAATTTGGCGGGAAATAATTTGAATAAATCTCCATAACTCTGGAACGAATGGATATATCAACATGCTGTACAAACCACACTAGTTCACACGATTCACTCTTTATTCATATGCCATAAATAATAAATTTTCTATTTGAACCAGACTCTATCTCTGAAGTCGTTTCTGAATTAAATACCACTTGTTTTTAGTTTGATTACCCAATATTTGTAATGTAATATCTATATGTATGGGACCCAGGTCCACCACGGCGTCAACCGAAACTCACCGGCGCCCCTACGTATCATCACGTCGCCAACACGGCGTTCACACGGTGCATGCCGGAAAGAGTCACAGACCCGGTGCATCCCGGATGTTTTTGACAGTCCAAAACCTCCGGGCTCGACTGACGGTCACCTGCGATACACCATTTTCAATCCCGGAGCATCTCGTCACATCCCGACTCGTCCCGACGTCAACACGGCGTCAACACGGTACAGAACCCGTTCAACCTCGGTATTCCTCCGGGATGCACCTTGCTCCACCGGCACCTATATGGGACTGTAGCTTTAAGGCTCAAGTATTCACCCAGAACACCATATATTTCTGGTATTCCAGATATAGTTAAATAAAATCCAGTATACTCCTAATACCCCCCGATATGGTCATGCTACATGAGATCAGATTCTAATTCCTAACGGGGGCCTATGTATACATATATCGTGTAAACCCATCACCAGAAGCAGTACCTGATCAGTACAGTTTTTCCGGAATACCCGGAACAATTTCTCACGGAACGTATTCCCTACAGTGCATGTGCACTACCAGAAATATAATGATGCAAGCATCGTCAATGTCTATAAATGGCAGGATACGGTATAACTTCCACTCAGTTTCATTTCACATAACGGAAGCGTTGGAACCTCGTTCCATATCGAACGATTGTCATTTGTCAGGTCTTTTCATGTTCGAAGTACAATTTTTTGCGAAATATTTATTCCAATAATTTTTTTTTTCTCATGAAAAAGGCCAAAATAAGATATCGTAAACAAATCCATCCATTTCACTTATGCCCTACCTTGGTCTCCTTCCGATGCATGTTCTTAGTTTTCCTGTGAATACTCTTGGATTCTCGATCGAAAGTTTAACTCCGTTCCTCGAGTTCAGGAGCCGAGGAATGGTATGTCACGGTGATGAACACTGCTGCTATTATGCATGAGGTAAACCACTGTGTTTATTTTTTAGCTATGTCCCGTAGCTAGTATCCGCGACGTCTCCTGCTTAGCAACAGCAAACAAAACTGTGGCGAGACTGGATTCCCTAACGATCGTTCGTGAAATCGTCTACCGCTATCTGCTTTCAGGTTGGTGAAATGCGACATTGGCGAACAGCAAACGCAGTTCCTTACAATACCGTCATCAGGGTCATGTTCGCGGCAGTTACGATTAAAAACAACAAACACATATAATACCCTGCTGATTTTTACGCATATGAAGCAACCTTTCGTCGTCAATTAAAGGTATATACGTGGCAATTTACGTTGGGTCGTATGGCTTTGTTCGTGCAACAAAAAGGCAGTTATTTTGTTACCTTGTTATCTTATCAACAGGCAAAAAACTGCCTTGGTCTTAACCACAATCTATACTGTACTATAGTTGGAATTATTTGAAAAATATATGCGTGTATAGTTTGGGAATAAATTGCTACTACTACTTAGTGCGTATGACTTAGCATCTCATACGTATGACTTAGCATCTCATACGTATGACTTAGCATCTCATACGTATGACTTAGCATCTCATACGTATGACTTAGTATAGTATCTCATATGTATGACTTGGGATAAAATTTAACCCAAGGGCTATGAAAGGCTACCGGACAATATAAATATTTTATATATTAGCCTTTTGTCCCGTGATCTTGAAAATAAGGTCATATAGTCAATTCAATGTCACGAGAATATTCAGCATGTATTCTAGTATGTCCACAATCGATTCCTAAGCTGTTAAGTCGATAATAAGTGAGATATTAGCCATTTTGTGATCTGACCTTGAAAACAAGGTCATGAAAATAGTCAGCATATATCATTTCTTTATGTTCACAATTGACTCCTAAGCTGTAGAGTCGATAATAAGCGAGATATTAGCCATTTTGTGCTCTGACCTTAAAAAAAAGGTCAAGGTCAAATTCAATGTCATCAAATTATTCAGTGTATATCATTTTCTGTATGTCCACAATTGGTTCCCAAGCTATCAAGTCCATAGAGAAGCCAGATATTAGCAATTTTGTCCTTTGACCTTGAAAATGAGGTCAGAGGTCGAATTCAAGGTGTTGGCAATATTCAGCATATATCATTCTCTATATGTCACAATTGATTCCTAAGTTATAAAGTCGATAAGAAGTGTGATATTAGTCAATCTGTCCCGTGACTTTGAAATTTAGGTCAAGGTCAAATTCAAGGTCACGAGAATTATCTGTATATATCATTTCCAATATGTTCATATTGATTCCTAAGCTGTAAAATCGATAGCGAGAAATTAGCCATTTTGTCCTGTGACCTTGAAAATTAGGTCAAAGGTCAAATTCAAGGTCATGAGAATATTCAGCATATATCATTTCCTATATGTCCACACTTGATTCCTAGTCTCTAATCTCAACATTCAGTGAAATATTTGAAAAATTGTGCCCCATTATAAAGCATAGAATTTAGCATGGGAAAGTCCCATTTGAGCCTAGTTTGGGCCCAAAATGGCCCACTTCGATCGATTCAAGGGCAACGAACCTTATACATGTCACAGGGGTACATATGAGGAGTGTTATGCATCAATAAGAAAAAAAGTTACTGAACAGATTTTGAGAAAACGACCTTCAAAGTCCAAAATTGGTCATTTTTCGACGAAAATGGCAGCCATTTTGAAAAAAAATGCGAAAATCAAAAACCTTAAAAAATATTTCCCTCTCGAAATATTTTTCGATCCGATCGTAAATCCGATCGTAAACTTTAAAGATAAAATTTTTCAGGGATGACGGACGTACAGACGACGGATGCAACGCCACGGCAATAGGTTATTGGACCAAAGGAGCGGTAACCTAAAATTAGCCCAAGGGTTAAGATGGGTTACTGGACAATATATAATAGCTATTTTGTCCCGTGGCCTTGAAAATAAGGTCACGGTCAAATTCAAAGTTACGAGAGTATTCAGCATATATGATTTCCTATACGTTCACAATTGATTACTAAGCTGTAAACTCAAAGAAATATTAGTCATTATGTCCTGTGGCCTTGAAAATAAAATCAGAATATTCGGCATATATCATTTGCTGTACGTCCACAATTGAATCCCAACTTGTGAAGTTGATAATAAACAAGATATTAGCCATTTTGTCATGTGAGACCTTGAAATTGAATTCAGAGGTCAAGTATAAGGTCATGACAATATTCAGCATATATCTTTTCCTATATCTCCACAATTGATTCCTAAGCTGTAAAGTCGATAATAAACGAGATATTAGCCGTTTTGTGCTCTGACCTCGAAAATGAGGTCCGAGGTCAAATTCAAGGTCATCAAAATATTTGGATACATCATTTTCTATATGTCCACAGGTGATTCCTTAGCTGTAAAGTCGATAACAAGTGAGATATTAGCCATTTTGTGCTCTGACCTTGAAAATGAGGTCACTGGTCAAATTCTAAGTCCTAACAATAATCAGCATATTTCATTTCCTTTATGTCCACAATTGATTCCTAGTCTCTAATCTCAATATTAAGTGAGATCTCAGGCATGATGTGTCCCATTATAAAGCATAGGAGAATTTAACATGGGAATTTTCCATTTGAGACCCGTCGAGAAAATGAAAATGGCGCCACACTCAGACCGTCGATTCAGGGGCAACGAAACTTATACACATCACAGAGGTATGTGAGGGCAATCTTTTAAAATAAAAATCTCAAACTGTCTGAACAGTTTTTGAGAAAATGGCCGCCAGAGTCAGAAATTGGCTGTTTTTCGGCAAATATGGCCGCCATTTTGAAAAAAAAAATGCGAAAGTCAAAAAACAAAAAACAAAAATTTTAAAGATAAAATTGTGGACGGACGACAACGCCGACGACGCCGACGCTGATGGACGACGGACGCAACGCCATGCCAATAGGTTATCGGACCATAGGTCCGGTAATATAAAAATTAACTTAGAATCGTAACTTTAACGACACGCTGATGACCACGGGATGGGACGTGTTAAGTGAGAAGCGGGTGCAATGGTAAGATATCAAATATTGACATGATGTATGCAGCGGGATATTTGGAGGATGTTTTCACGGCTAAACAGATGTGGCAACATTATCAAAATGTTCGACCGTTCTTTCTCCCGAACGGGTCACAATCACTCGATCCGAAGTTTAGGTCATTTCTCCAGCAGCAGGAGACGTGGACTAAAAACATGATTGCCAAATATCAGGACTCGGACCCGTTATGGCGCGCTGTGGGTTACATACAGTCCCAGTTGAATGGACTTTATGATGGCTATAAGAACGTTGCGGACGGATCGTGGGAACAGTCTCGATACATGGTTCAATTCTTGAATGCGGTTGGTGATTTGATTGACTTTTTTTTTCTTTTTTTTTGGTTTTTAAGATTTATTAACAAAATTCACATACAAAAATGTTCATATATTGAATGCTCCTATCCTATCCAAAAAAATGAGAAAAAGAACATGCATCTACACACATTATGTAAATAGTTGGCATTTTGCACTTATACACTTTACACTCTACATTTATTATATACACTTCTGTAGAATATTTATGACTGTTATGGCCCGAAACCCGCCCCTGACACATTCTCCCACTCGACATACACGGCACAGATTCATCACATGACTTCATACTTACTTACCTTACGTCACCGAGCATGCACCATCCTCGCACCACATCTACATGTAAACAACACTGCTCACGTTATCACTTCCTACAATCCCACCAATCACCACATTCCCAGACACATGACTCCGCCCACACAGACATGACATCACTTTCCCGCCATTTTACATGAACACCTGCCACATTACGCGGGAAAACCCACACACATCATGTACTTAGCCCCGCGCTTTCCCACGGACAATGTAGTTGGGTAGGATCTGTTGAATAGAAAGGTTGTATTGAGAGGTACTAAGCCAAAGATTGTGATTAGAGGATATCAAATTTATACTGGACTAATAATACTTCGGACTATTGTGGGGATTACGATTGTGTGAGTGACCGTGATCGTACATCGGACTAAATCATCCAAATAAACATCGGATATTATTGAAACTGACGTCGGACTTCCTGTTGGTGTGTTCACGCACAACATACATCGTACTACTCGATCAGTGGGCGTAATAGCCGCCCGAAGAACTCCGCTATTCCGTCACATTGGTGCCGTGACCAGGATAGCGAAGGCCAGTTCTCGACTTACGAACTATCCCGACGTACGAACTTTTGATGAATACCCGATTTACGACTCGGAACCCGATCGGACCAAGCCCGGAAGATGAGGTGACGATGAATCCGGTCCCAGCGACCCAGCGAACTGCACGACCAAGGTCAGTGGCGATGAGCGATACTATTACGTTATCGCAAGTACAACCGCCAAACGAACTGTACGAACTATCGGCGGCGGCATCCGTAGAGTACATGCCGGACTGGATGCGAGCCGATAGCAACCTCGAAGAACTGTTGGACGGTGACCCGTACCAGCCGTCGCGCACGGTGACAGAAATCCTTGACGCGCATGCGCGGTCATACCACGCGACACCTGCCGGACCGCCGAGGTCGCGACCAAGCGACGGAAGTGAAACGGACTATGCGCGCTTCCAGCGCCAACCCAATACCGACCCGCTACCTAAGTCGGTGAGTGTACGCCCAACGAACTATGACAATTCCATGTAAACGCACCCGCCGAGTCGGTCGCGTGTCCAACAATGGTCGCATGAATCGGATACGCGTGCTGAACTGTATCCGCGACACGACAATGTAATGTCGCGCCCATCGGTAACGATCCACACACTGACGCGACCCGACCGAACCCCGCCGGTGTACTCCAGAGTACCGGCCGACCCAGTCGTCACGGGAGAGCTGCCGGATGTCCACCTGCCGAACCGGAGAAGAGCCGCCACCGAGAGTACCCCCGCGGCCGACCCCAGGTTCAACGCCGTCCAAACGAACGACCCGCCGACACGATTCCACGCACCCGCGCCGAGATCGGAGGTCCGATACACCAGCGACACCATCGATCGCCGACCGCGCAACATCGGAGTACCGATCTCCGACACCAGCGAGAACACGCACCCCGCGCATCTACCACCACCGGTAGTCAACATCGGACCATCGCACGGCGAACCGTCGCTACCAGCGGAACATTCCGCCTCACGCGGCTACGTGCCCAACTATGGAAATGCGGTGCCCATGCACAATCATGGGGGAATAGCAGTACCCAATCATGGGGGAGTAGCTGTACCAAACCATGGAGTATCAGCGTACGGTGTCGCCGCGTACAATCACGGAATAGTGCCCAATTTGGGAATTGTGCCGCAAAACCCTGGAGTAGCAGTTCCCAGTGTGTACGCTCCTGGTTCGGGATATCAGTTCCCACAAATGTCACACCCAACTCCGTCATACGGAATGCCGGAAATGTCGCCGCCATACGGACCGGTCTCCCAAACCGTGCCGTTGTCAAATCACGCTGGCTATCCGCCCGCACCCGACGCCACGCCATACGTCGTACCGGTCACCACGACCACTGCCGCATCGACCACGGAGGTCGCGCCGCCAACTCCCGCCGTCTCTGCGACGACTGCCAACGCTACGACAGCGGCATCACAAGCGCCCATCTTCCCGACGCTAGCGCTGAGTACTGCCAAACCAGCACAGTGGCGAGCCACATTTAAGGAGGGTAATCTAAATCAGTACCTCCGCAGCTTCGAACAGTTTACGGCTGCATTCACGTACACGGACCTGAACAAAACTACGACATTCCGTAGTACGTTACGCGGACGAGCGGAAGCAATCGCTCTGAACATTCTGTTCAACACGCCTTGGGATGAATTCAGGCGTCGTCTCCTGGAAGGATGGGAACCCGCCGCCCGCCGACAGTCGAAACGAGACGACTTCCCGTTCTTGAAGCGTGAACGGAAAGAAGATGCCGAACATTTCCTTGAACGGCTACAAGCCATAGCAGAACAGGTGTTCGATGACGTCACACCTGAGTTTCTCCAACGAACTGTTATTTCGCAATTTGTCAATGGTCAGCCTGACCATATTGCGGATAGACTTTGTGTAATGACATTTACTTCGTACAGCGACGCACTCACGGCTGTACTGAAAGCGGAGAGTCGCCAGCAGCGGACCAAGAGAGATCGGCCCCACGGTACCCGCCGAGCGGACGCCACCTACCACGGGTATGCCGACGACACGGAAGCGAACGACGAACTTTCATGTGCGATCGGACAGTTGAACCATTGGGATACACCAACTCCCGATCAGATCGCTGCATACTACGACCCTGCAGACAGCGACACGACCGGACTGCAAGGGTGTGAAGAACATTCCGTCCCTTCCTGCTCCCGCAAATGGGTCGCGGAAGCGTTCCAGTGTGTTGTTAGTGATGAGTGCGGACAATACGGTGAGGACGCACTATACTCTGTTCTACGAGCTATCGCTCAGACTCGTGGCGACCGTCCTACGCCTCAAGGTCGAACTGAAATATGTTTCTTCTGCAAGAAACCGGGACACAGGTGGATACGGTGTTACCGTTTGAAGGACATATTGGTACGAAATGGAATGAAACCGTTCCCGCCACGCCCTGGCGCAAATCGGAATAACGGACAGATCGGTATACCGAACTCGAACTCTCAGCCAATGGCTACGACACCACCGGCTCAGCCACCACCACAGGCCAGGCCGTCAAACTAAGCGAGGAAGGAACTGTGGAGCAAGAACCTTCCGTTAAACCGAGCTATGCTCAAAGCTCCAAACCAGTGGTTGTGTCCACAGCTACGAACACGACGTCAACCAAGCTGGCGCCGACACCACGGGCCCTTCCGCTCCGCGAAGGGGTGTGCGCCAAGTGTGCTTCGTCGACTTCAGGTACGGAATCCCTCCACGAAGGGGTGTCGGAACCATTGCCACGCAGGCCATCACGGACTAATCGTCACGAAGGGGTGTCGACACGCACCACCGGCGATACTGGAACGGACTCTATGTCTGAAATCGAATGGGTGTCGGATGATGGAGGCTTTTACGCTTTCCCATCGGGACCTGAAACCAAGCCGGGAAGACTGAAACTTCCACTCCTACTGCCTGAGGAGGACCTCGATGGACCGATTGTTATCAGTCGAAGTCTGGCCGCCCATAAGTGCTGGAAATTGCCAGTGCATGTTGGAGAACGAACTTTTAAAGCAGTAATGGACTCAGGAGCACAGGTTTCCCTGCTCCGAAAGGACATGATGCGACACGTGCCTGTCGAACAGCGCACTCTACGCCCGACCATGGCGACCATTCGGGATGTCAACGGAGACTCCAGCCCGATCGACGGACTTCTAGACCTTACGATCAAGATCGGAACGAAAGAAATGACAGTGACATTTTGTGTAGCAGCGATTCATGACGAAATGATTTTGGGCATGAATTTCTTCCGACAAACGAAAGCCATCGTTAACCTCTTGACCGCCAGACCTGAAAAATTGTCCCACGCCGGGCATTTTTTCTAGCAAAATTGCAAGATATATATTTTGATAATAATATATTTAAAGAAAGACCCACAGTTGATTGAAATTAATCAAACAAGTATGAAAAAGCATCTAGCCTTATGCAAACAACATCATAGGGACTTGGTGTGTTCTGGTTACCATAGCAACAACCTCACAACAACCACTAATTCTTGAACTTTTCACAAATCTTGAAATAATATATATCACAGAATATTAATATCCCCATGTCTTTGATTATGAATATGATACATGCAACTCAGTTTTTTTCATTGATGTTAAATACCATACCTAGATCTAACTGGTACAAATGACAGTGAATTCAGTGGAGAATACCTTTGCTCAACATGCTCACACACTTACATACATCTGTCAGACGACAACACCACGGAAAACCCTATAATTTCTCTTTCCACTACATGCATTCCCATTGTATTGATGTACTATTTTTACCTACATATCGATTGTAACGAACACTACAACAGTTTCATCAATATACAGAAGCTGCGTGGGGACTTTTGACTGAAAAATATAGACCATACAAGAAGAAACATGGGAATGAATTTGCGCCGGATATTTCCGGCACATAGGCGTCACACAATTACGTTTTGCGCCGGAAATATCCGGCGCTGTAGGCGCTGAAGAGGTTAATTACGGTGATGGAACTGTCGAAATTAATAAAGAGATCCTGTTTGCATACAAGGACTTCGAAGCTAATGTTGTACGCATGGCTGTACGTCGAGCCGTTACGGTACCGCCACGCAGCGAGGCCGTAGTCGAACTTGTACCGACCTCAAAGGTCAGGGTGCGCCAACACCCTCGGCTCATTCAGCCCATGACGAACTTTCCGGAGGAAACAGACTTGATTATGGGTCGCACGTTGACCTCATTGAACCGGAAGTGTGTTAAAGTGACTGTGGTGAACCCCGCGGATACGGGCGTAACTCTGACTCGCTCAGATCCAATAGCCATAGCGAGCCCCGTTGACAGTATCGTGGGCGCTCTGCCGAAGTCAGGAGAGGAACCGGAAATTCCCCACACGAACGTTAACCATTACGAAGACCTCCCGCTACACCTACGGGAGATGGTGGACCGTGCCGGACTAGCACCTGAACAGCAACGGTGCTGTGCCAATTTGGTATATCGGTACAGAGACACTTTCATGTGCCCCGACGGACAGCTCGGACGAACGCATGTAGTGCAACATCGGATCGACACGGGTACAAGCGCCCCAATTCGTCAGCGACAACGTCGCGTACCCCAAGCGCAACAACACATCATAGATGAGGAAGTTGAAAAATGTTGCGACTTGGATGCATAGAACTTTCGGAATCACCATGGAGTTCACAAGTGGTGTTGGTACGAAAGAAAAACGGACAGGTACGATTCTGTGTGGACTATCGTCTGCTCAATGACGTAACACGGAAAGATTCGTACCCTCTTCCGAACATTCAAGACACGCATGACGCACTCGCTGGAGCGAACTACTTCTCGGCCTTAGATCTCGCCTCGGGATATTGGCAGGTTGAAGTGGACCCGACGGACCGACCCAAGATGGCCTTCGCCACCCGGAAAGGCCTATACCAATTCAGGGTTATGCCGTTCGGACTGAGCAACGCGCCAGCGACTTTCGAACGTCTCATGGAGACCATCTTACGCGGATATCTGTGGACCAGATGTATGTGCTATCTGGATGACGTGATAGCATACGGACGCACTTTTGATCAGGCGCTTGCCAATCTGGAAGCGGTCCTCGATCGGATACGAACTGCCGGGTTACGCTTACAACCCAAAAAGTGCGAACTCTTTCAACGCGAAATCCTATATCTGGGATTTATCGTCAGTGGACAAGGAATCAGGGTGGACCCGAACAAGGTCAAGGCTATTAGGGAATGGCCGACTCCCTGTGAGATTACGGACGTACGAGCTTTCCTGGGGTTTGCCAATTACCACAGGAGGTTCATAAAAGACTATGCCGAAATTGCTGAACCTCTGGTGGCACTCACCCGGGGTGAATGTCGCTTCACGTGGGGATCGCCCCAACGGAACGCCTTTAGGAGGCTCCAGAACGCACTTATCAAGGCCCCCAAGCTCGCCCATCCATCACAAGATGCGGACGATTATTTCATTCTTGATACCGACGCCAGCGGTTACGCCATCGGGGGCGCGCTCTCACAGCGTGTCAATGGAAAGGAAATCCCGATTGGCTTTGCAAGCAAGACGCTGTCCCGCACGCAACGGAATTATTGTACGACCTATAGAGAACTGTTGGCTGTCGTTGAAATGATTCAGCATTACCGACATTATTTGTGGGGACGCAGATTCCTGTTACGAACTGACCATAGTTCTTTGCGTTGGTTAAAGAATTACAACGATGCAGACGGTATGTTGGCTCGCTGGTTAGCCAAACTGCAGCAATATGACTTTCGTATTGAACACCGTCCTGGAAAGCTCCACGGAAATGCTGACGGACTTTCCCGCTGCCATAGTTGCAAACATTCGGACTGCCCTGGACGCTTAGTCGTTCCACCCACGGACCCGGAAACAAGTTCTGGAGAACTTCCCGTCAGACGGATTACGGTGGTTCCTGTTGGACCCGAGAAAGACCTCCTGGACAGTGATACCATGACATCACCGGTCTTGTCTCGGATGATCTCAATACGCCAAGCTGCACGTGTGCGAGCATTGGATGTGAAAATGAACGGACAGGAATGGTTGTCGGACTATTCCACAGCGGACATTGTTGCCGCTCAGCAAGCCGACCCAAGTGTCGGAGTCGTATGACAGTGGGTATTGAACGGAACGAAGCCCACGTCAAAGGAAGTCGCCCGCTACGGTGAGGAAGTGAAAACTTTGGTTTCACGATGGACTTTGTTGGCGCTACAGGATGGAGTCCTCATACGAACTACCAAGCCGGACCCAGCTGGTTGGACTGTTGTACAAACTGTGTTACCAGCGGCATTACGAACGGTGGTTCTACACCAACTCCACGACCTCAAGGTCGTAGGCCACCTTGGAATACAACGGACTGTTGAGAGAGTAAAGCGCCGGTTTTACTGGCCAGGTCTCGCCTTGGATGTTGCCCGCTGGTGCGCCCGCTGCCCGCAGTGTGTGTCACGGAATTGAAAACCAGCGCCCAAGAAATCGCCTCTAACTCAACTACCCACTGGGGCGCCATTTGATCGTATTGCCATGGATATCTTAGATACCCATAAAGTTACCGGACGAGGTCACAGGTACATTCTTGTCATATCGGACTACTTTTCAAAGTACACGGACGCATTCCCGCTCCGCCGCCATACGGCCAAAAATGTCGCCGATGTTTTGGTGAATCGTTGGATCGTGTACCACGGGGTACCGAAAGCCATACACAGCGACCAAGGAACGGAATTTGAGTCGTCGTTATTTCGGAGCGTTGTACGCCTTCTGGGCGCCAAGAAAATTCGGACCACGCCCTACCGCCCACAAAGTGACGGTCAAGTCGAACGATTCAATCGGACTTTGTTGAATATGTTGAGTGCATTCGTCAGTGATCGTGGGAATGACTGGGATCTGCACTTGCCATATGTACTCATGGCGTACCGCACCTCGGTGCATTCTTCTACTGGGTGTACACCACACCTGATGGTATACGGACATGAATGCAATTTGCCTGTTGACTTGATGTTTCCCACGTATGACCCAGAACCGCTACCTCCATGCGGACCCGAATACGTCGAGTATCTCCGAACTTTTATCAGAGCTGCCCATGGGTTTGCGCAAGACCATCTGCAAAAAGCTGCAACCCGCCAGAAAATGGGGTATGACGCACATGCGAAATCTCGCCCTCAGTTCCAGCCGGGAGAATTGGTACGGTACTACTACCTGCCCCTCACACAGAACAACAAATTCGCCCGACCCTGGACCGGACCCTGGAGAGTCCTGGAATGCGTGACTGAGGTAGACTATCGAATTGCTCTAGTCTCCAATCCACGAAATACTAGAGTCGTCCATCTGGACGTCATTAAACCGTACGAAGGCGACGCACAGTTGCTGAACCTTCAACCTCAAGTCGGATCGCCACCTGAGTCGTCAAGCAGCACAGACTCCAAGACCGAACCATCCAACGATCCCCTGGAGCTCCTCAAGGAATTCCTCTATCCTTGGGATGTCACAGTACACGACAAGTCGTCAGATACAGATCGGACTACCGAGACTGATACTTCGTCATCACCCGCCAGTCGGAGAAGTCCCGCAATCGGACCGCGATGCCGTCGCCAGAAGCGAAAATCGCGCAAGTCGAACTCTAGCGCTTCACAGCGAGCGCCAAAACTCCGCGTACCCAAACCCGCGATTGCTACGGACTCATCAACAAGCGAGGCTGCGCCCCAGCCTGCTCCGTACAATCGACCCAGACGCACGATTCGCCGCCCAGCCCGGTTCAGATAACCACGGCTGTGCCAAGGGACTGATCTCTATGATGATGAATAAATGCCTGTCTATTGGACTATGATGTCATATCACCCCAAAATATATTTATAATATAATAATATTATGTACATATTCATTTCAATAACCATTTTTATGTACTGATGTCAGTGAGGCAATTTTCATATATGATATTGATATGACGTTATAATATTGATGCTGGTTATGATGCTATAGTGTGGTATATGTGTGTTATGCATTGCATATAACTTCGTACTTCTCCATACCATCTCGCGCCTGTTGCGCACTACCTAAATATTGCATGACTAACAATACCACCCATGTGTCAGCCGTCATGTCCTGCCGTGAGTAAGATCACTTTGTCGCGGACGAGGTGAGAGGATAGCCGTCTTCCGAGCAAGCGTCTGATAAGAGCCTCTGCTCCCCCTACGCACAATTCAGGGGAATGCTCTCAGGAGCAGAACAAACCTCTGCATTCCAACGCGCGATCTGTCATCACATTCATTAAAAATTATGCAACGCACCACGGCAGAGCCGCCCAGATCACCCCATCACCCCTCATGATAATATCAGCGGTTCCATTATCTACGGCACTAGATGAAAATGAACGGACTGAGCAAACTTCTGTGAGCTTGGTATTTATACCTCAGCATATGTAGGGACAGTGATCATCTGTTATAAACAAGTTGGTCAAAAGTTTATTGTGTGCTAACTGCGCAGATAAGGAACGGACTAATTGTAAGAGTTCACACGGAAAAGCATGAAGCACAAGTAAACACTGAAGCCGCCCGCGGCACCTCCATAAACTTTCCCAGCTAATACAATAGAGAGTGGAAGCACGTAAAAGGTGCAGTAATTTTGACTGTATGCTAGAAGGACAGTGAAATGATTGGATTGCGTTATCCAGAAGTTTGTGTCGGACTATGGGAAAATAGAGCAGCTGTGTGCTAACCTACTGCCCCGCCTGACTGGTCTGATGAACCAGAGCTTTGATGTACACGCGTTGCCTAGGTGATGGACCGCCCCCTCTTCGCACGACTGAGAGCCGAGATGGATCAAGCGAACGTAAAAAGACGTATAAGACAATAAGACAGAGCGCACCCCCCGATTGTGGAAAACCGCAAAAGACACTGTCAGCACTTTGTGTGTGTACGGATGCCAGATAAGCAGGAAAGTTTCAGAAGTGGGTTATTCTGGCTGCGGACACTGGAGAGTTAACATCTAGTAAAAAGTGTTGAATATCAACAGTGTTCTTGTAAGACAATTGACTATATCTTGTGGATATTTCGTACGGCAATTGCACGGACTTTTGCCTAGTATTTCACGGACTGTGTGAATAATCCTGGTACGCACCTTGTATTAGGATAAAAGTCGGACTAGTGAGTGTGGGCTCACGCCAGTGAGCGAAGTCGAACCATGTCGTCTTCCGACAAGGTGAGAGACAAGCCACCGGACAAGAAGACGGCATCTGGTGCCGATAATAACGAACTGCCACTTGCCGTGAGGATAGTGGAGGCTGGGGATGAGCCGGAACATCCCATCGTACTTGGAGAATCGGCGACAGCCGACAGCGCACCGGGAACAGTTTCCCCTACCTCGGACCCGATCACGATATCGGATACAGAAACGGCCTCTGGGGCCGAAACGGACATTCGGAAGAAAGTGATAGCGAAACTCGCTCAACGTGGAGAGCGTCATACGCCGAGTCCATCATCGGACTCTATGTCGGACTTGAGTGCGCCTGACTTCCAGCGCCTGGAAGAAGGCGGGAAAATTGTTGAACAAGCCATGGCTGCTAGAGACGCAGCTAAAGCCACGGCTAGTGTTACTTCGGACTCCGGACCAAAACAAATGATGGCTACTCCGCCAGTGACAGCCACACGACCGACCGCCGTGTCGGCTACTTCGCCTGTTTCAGCCAAACCGGCCAAACCCGTACGACCTCTCGCGTTGCTCCCGCACGCGATGACATCGCGAGGATATTCCTCGGCATATACGGACTTATTCCGGACTCAGGGAAATCATGAGTCACGGGATCTACGACAATGGACTTATCGCCGTCAAGTTGACGAGTTGATGGAGCTCGTACCTCGTCCCCCCACACCCCACGGGACGAGTCCAGTCGACTGGAACGCGGTTCCACTCTATGACCGGAACCGGCACGCAGGATATGGACATGTCCATGATTTCTCCGTACCGTCGACACTGACAGAGAGTCAGTACTTGACTCTGTTGCCGCTACGCCTCGGAACAGGAGGATTCGACTGCCCCTTCTGTACCAGTGAGGAGGAGTCAGAACACGAACGGACCTGGCCCACGGTGCCTCGCCGGGCCCCACTTCGGACCCCACAGGAGCTGGATGCTCATGTTCTGGCGTACCATATGCCATTCGTACGGTTCTTTGTGTGCCCCGCACGGGACGGGTACATGACCCTGACGCTTTCGGACATGATACAGCATATCTCGACGCCCACGGCGAGTCACACGGACCGGTTCCCCATCTTCCAACGGGGATCACTAATGGCCACCGAGAACATGGTAACTCGTTTCGCCAAGCGATGTGGGGTTGACATGCAACCCAACCCGAACTATCGGCCACCACGCGTACCATCGCACGTACCCATCTTCCGACGGACGCCGGAATCAGTACTTACTTTTGGCATCTGGGCGATGGCGCCCGCGGTAATGTCACAGTAGCCGCCAAATACCGCACCGGAGGTCCAACTGGTACTGGACCGTATCGAGTTTGCCCAACTGAAAACGAGGGCCGACGAAGCCAAAGTCGAACGGATGGTACGTGACATCCAACTGATTAACCGTCACGTCCGCTACCGAAAGCCTGGGGCTTTCTATTTCGACCGTCCTGTTGTATATCGGACCTCGGCCATGAAGGCCGCTGAATCTCGGACCTCGGCCATGAAGGCCGCTGAATCGCGGACCTCGGCTTCATCAGCCACAGGAGTTTCAACTCCCGCACGGAGTTCGCCCTCGGGGGCGATACCCAAGAGTCGGACTGTTGAGAGGCCTACAGCGCCTAACGTTATGGACTATAGAGTTCGGGAGGGACTTGTGCCACCCCCGGACGAATATCCGCCCCTGCCAAGCCGACCTACGGTCGAGACAGACGCGGCTGAATCTTCGGACTCAGTTAGAACTTCGGACCCAGCCGAACCCATGGAAACGGCTAAAATTGCGGACTCTGTGGATAGGGAGCCTTCCCCAAGAACGGTTTCTCGAACCCCAGTTACGGACACTGAGTCGCCAATGGAGTGCGACCAGCCGCCACCACTTCGGACTATCGAGGATGAGCCGGAACCTCGACAACGTCGAACACCCGACAGCAGGCCGGATTCTCCCATGGAGCCGTCTCGCGGCCTAATCGCTTTCGGACCACCTCCTCCGTACCTGGATTACGAGGAGGAGTTGTTGCCCCCGACAACTACCTTGGTCACACGAGCCAACGACCCGGACAGGCCTCGGCTAAGGATGGAAGTCCTGGAGGACCAGGATCCATTACCTCGCGACCTGGAGGTCAATTTCGGACTTCACGGATCTGGTGAGTTCGGTGCGGACTACCAGCTACTTCGCCAGCACGGGCAAAGGTTGCTCGAACGGACTTTAGCCGGACTACAAGTCCTCCCCGGAATTAACCCGGATTTCGCCGAACTCTACCAGGACGACAACACACGTCGTCTTCCCGCCGGACTCGGACCGCATCAGTCATACTGGATGGAGCAAATCACCCAGGCTGCAACGGACGCGGACCCTCTACTGCTTGCGGAAGATGCTGAGCATCACCTCCCGTCGTTGGCACTGGCCAGCGCGGACGACCTGGCACTTCAACATCTGCGAGCTATCCGCCGCGGATACGTACTTGCCATGGACGCACACATCCGCCAGGCGGAGTATAACGCCATGTCCCTGGGATTCGGGATGGGGTCGCTACACGAGCGACAGACCCCAACAGCCCCGCACCCTCTCCTGGAGGAGAATCGACGACTCCGGGAGGAACTCCGTACTGCGGAGCGAAATAATTCGGACCTACGAGAAGAGGTACAGGAGCTTAGAGCCCGCCTCTCTACTACTTCGTCTTCGTCTTCGTCGCTGGAACCTAAGGGAATCCCTGACGAACTTTGGACGACGATTGTGGCGGTTCTACCGCACTTGCCGGCCGACGACCAAAGGCGGCTGATGCAACAGGCATCGCCAGCCGCCCGGCCTCCCACGTCACGGAGACGCGACCGTCAGTCGGACTAAAATTCGTACCCCAGGGCACAGCACCAGGATAGCTGTGTTCTGTTGCATATCGTACTAATCATACCATATGATATATATGTGTGTAATTCGAACTAATTGATCCTGGTCATTTTCAGGTGTTTCGGACTTTAAAATGATTCCGTTCTATTAGGGAACGTAGAGGAGTATTTTTTACATTCCAATAATATAATATGTATATATATTTGTGATTCTTTTAACTGTGATTTATGTCTTGATTTATGTGTTTCATCGTCACCTGTCGTTGTTTTAAATGTATTTGTCAAATGTGTTCATATCATCTTAGTGACTGTTGACTGACCGACTAATGACTTTATTTTGACAGTTAGAATTTTTATTGTATTCATTGTTTTACCATTGTCTCAAGCGGTGAATGTGTTTCCCTTTAGGACTTTTAGCTTATCATGTTTAGATTTTTGTACAGTTAGGTTTCGGGGAGGGTCAATTCCCAGGGGGTAATTTGACGAAGGGGTGTTTTGTAGAATATTTATGACTGTTATGGCCCGAAACCCGCCCCTGACACATTCTCCCACTCGACATACACGGCACAGATTCATCACATGACTTCATACTTACTTACTTTACGTCACCGGGCATGCACCGTCCTCGCACCACATCTACATGTAAACAACACTGCTCACGTTATCACTTCCTACAATCCCACCAATCACCACATTCCCAGACACATGACTCCGCCCACACAGACATGACATCACTTTCCCGCCATTTTACATGAACACCTGCCACATTACGCGGGAAAACCCACACACATCATGTACTTAGCCCCGCGCTTTCCCACGGACAATGTAGTTGGGTAGGATCTGTTGAATAGAAAGGTTGTATTGAGAGGTACTAAGCCAAAGATTGTGATTAGAGGATATCAAATTTATACTGGACTAATAATACTTCGGACTATTGTGGGGATTACGATTGTGTGAGTGACCGTGATCGTACATCGGACTAAATCATCCAAATAAACATCGGATATTATTGAAACTGACGTCGGACTTCCTGTTGGTGTGTTCACGCACAACATACATCGTACTACTCGATCAGTGGGCGTAATAGCCGCCCGAAGAACTCCGCTATTCCGTCACACTTCTAATCGTCAACTTCCTCTGCCAGGGGATAAATTATACACTTTACACTACAATTATTATATACACTACTTCTATATCATCAACTTCCTCTGGAAGCGGATAAATTAAATAAGAAAGGCACTCTTTTGCATACTACATCAATTGGTTTTTCAAAATTGCCCATTTAAAACCTAAATTGAAATTACTTTTCTTCTTAACCGTACTATTCTTTTCCATATGCATTTCCAAATTGAAACATGATTTCACATTGTTCACAAAGCCCGTCAGAGATAAACTTTTGTTTTTACATCTAGTATAATATATAAACTTTTTTCCTAACAACAACAAATGATTTATCAATATCAAGTTTTCCTCAACTTTCGTTCCCAAAACAATATTTTCCCTACTAATATACTGGTGTAGATTTATCTCTGGGCCAAACCAGTCACTGATTTCTCTCCAGAAGCTTTTGATTATGGTACAGTCATGAAACAGATGACAGTATGTTTCTATATCATTGCCACAGAAGTAACATTTATCTGAATCACGTACCTTATAGATTAATAAATGTTTATTACATGGAAGGATTCTGTGCAAAATTTTGAATTGAAAGTCTTGCAATTTGGGATCTAATGTACAAAAGTGTGGTAGAGAGTGGATAAATATCCAATCTAGGCTATGTTGGAAAATTTCTTCCCACTTGTGTTCATTCGTATTGATTATTTTCACTCTTTTAATAATTTGTTTGTACACATACTTTGTTGGTTTAGGGGTAAAAACAACTTCGAATAATTGTATCTAATGAATGTTGCATATCATCAGGGGTTGACCAACCAACAACAAGTCTTCCATTCACGTAAGTGTACCAGAATAAATATATGTAATCATAATATGTATTATGTATAACTTGTGAGTTTTTAGGCATGGTACCGGAACGTAATACAACATATTAGTTTAACAACAAACAGTCCATTTACATAAAATTGCCAAAATTAGATCACCAACTACATTTGTATTACTTAGTAATCGTTGGCTTTCAAGCATTGTGCTTTCCTCATACAGATAAATGAGTTTGTCCCCTACTTTAATAAAGAAAAATGTAAGTGCACGTCAAACTAGACGTCAATGTCTAAAGATGCCTTGGGGCATTTCGTGTGAAGCTCATTTCGTACCTAACATACACCTAAGAGACATTGTCTAGAACTCTGATGATTGAAAACATCCGTGGTCAAAGTTTAACTGACAAAACTCTTAGACATCTTGTGTAGAATGTCCATTCTGCTTTACGACACACCGTTTCTGAGATATCAACGAAAATGAAGAATGTAGAATTAGCAGAAACATTCAGATCAAGGTCAGAGTTCATCCCTGATACCTTTAGATATGTTTGTCCAGGGCAACGATTCTGAAAATAGCACCCGTTTTGCTCTACGATGGACCGTTTCTGAGATTCGTCTCGACCCAATATTCACACCGTTCCCCTAGACTAGTTTGTCTAGTGCCAGAAAGCCGAAAGAAGCTCCGTTTCGCTCTACGAAGACCTTTCCCAAGATACAGTCAATCAGGAAGTGCCGAGTCGGAGAAAAAAAATTGACACCAGGGGTCGTCTTGACCCAAGTGCCACGGAACAGAATTAGGCTCCGTTTCAATCTACGAAGCACCGTTTCTGAGATATGGTTAAACAAGAAGTGCCGAGTCGGAGAAAAAAAACCACCAGGGGTCATCTCGACCCATGATACCCTCTAGACTAGTTTGTCTAGTCCCAGGAGACCAAAATTAAGCTCCGTTTCGCTCTACAATGCACCGTTTCCGAGATACAGCCACACAGGAAGTGCCGAGTCGGCGCAAAAAAAATTGACACCAGGTGTTGTCTCGACCCAAGATACCCCCTAGCCTAGTTTGTCTGGTGCCAGGAGGCCGGAATTGAGCTCCGTTCCGCTCCACGATGCACCGCTTAAGAGATACGGCCAAACAGGAAGTGCCGAGTCAGCCAAAAAAAAAAAATCGACACCAGAACTCATCTCAACCCAAGATACGCCTAGCCTAGTTCACGTGCCACGGGGCCGAAATTGAACTCCGTTTCGCTCTACGACCCACCGTTTCCGAGATACAGCCGAACAGGAAGTGCCGAGTCGGCAAAAAAATTCGACACCAGGGGTCGTCTAGACTAGTTTGTCTAGTGCCAGGAAGCCGAAATTGAAATCCGTCTCGTTCTACGACGTACGTTTCCGAGATATGCATGAAAGCCTTAAGGATAGGTCAAAGGTCATTTGACGGATTGGTCCCAAAATCAATAGGGTGGTGGTATATTCCTGGTGGTATATAGGTTTTATGAACCTCCATGCAAAGTTCTGCAGCTATTGCATGAATACATTTTGAGTTATCGATCGGAAACCAAGTCTCAAAATCAACCTTGATTTCATCCTCACGGACCTCGCGGACCCCGGAGCCGGCTCCAAAACAATAGGGCCTGTAAGTCACGTGCCGTCACGGTGTGATTCTGGTGACCAACAAACATACACCTATTGTGTTATCTCAGTAATTTGAGTTCTAAATGGAGTATTACTCATATTAAACAAAAGGTTATACTGGGTGTATGTTTGTTGGTCACCAGAATCACACCGTGACGGCACGTGACTTACAGGCCTTATAGGGGAAAAAAGAAAGAAAAAAACTAAGACAAAACCATAAGGATGCACTAATAAATCAGCCTTGTGAAACATGAAAGTCGAACGTAATTAAGGCATGGTTTTGTCAGAATATTATTTTGTCAGGATACCCCGTAGACTAGTTCGTCTGATGCCAGCAGGCCGAAATTGAGCTCCGTTTCGCTCTACATGTAAATGCTATTACGCAACTGTTCTCTTAGTATTTTTTTTGTCAAATCTGATAAACAGAGATGCAGGAATGCCAAATGAGGTAGCAATATAACTAGATTCATATAATTTATCATATATGTTATCAATATTGTTTTGATTTGAAGCATTGTGTCCAGAAGCACTCTCAATGCCACAATACATATATATACTCTCGGATCATTGATTTCGATATCCATAACCTTTTTTCCGTGTAGGAGATTCCATACTGCTACCTGGGGACTAAAATGATATGCGAGCTGTTCCTCAATATTGGTCTATTGGTGATCGACGCTAAGCAACTAAAAAAATGTGAAGGAAAACCCAGGTAACATGGCAACGGTAGCATATATACATACTGTATATAGTAATTGATTGAACCATATACAAATATTTTACACCATGAATACAATCGGATCAACAAGACATAGCTAGTTAGTTTAAGGAATGTAATGATGCATTTATTTTTCTTCAGATACATGTAATTTACCTCTCAGATGGCTCACTACTTGAAGCATTGATGATCGCAGCCATGGCCATGGAGGCCTTAGCAATCCTTCTCAATATCCTGCTGATGTTCACGTTCTGTTGCTGTCCTTCAAGATGTTGGATGAGGACAGTGAACAATAGCACCAACTTACTTTCGTTCACATCAATGTGCTTACAGGTGGCTTTCTTCACGAAAGAGGAAAAATAACTTGACGTCAAGGCATCAAGATGCATTGGGAAGCATTTCGGTGTGAAGCATTATTCGGGCATTCATGCACGAAAATTGGTCACCAGGGCCTACACACTATTATATAGTGATGCAACGGTGCCATTCATGATGTATAAATAGATAAATAATACAGTAAAAATCCCCTCAGTTTCATTTCACGTGCAGGTATGTTATGTACACCATCCATGTCATGACAAGTTTAAATGCGTTTTATCATAATATAGGATTCATGTACATGTATTTTGTGTTTATGACATGGATAGATATATAGGGCTTCTGGGTGTTGAATTTCAAAAGTTCCAACGATTTAATGGTGAAATCTCGCCAGTCTGCAATATGTATTTTCTCTAGGCCTGAAAATGATTTCGTATTTTAAATTTATTATTTCTTTTTCTTGTTTTATTTGATGATAGCGTCATGAAAATTATATTCCAGTACTGGAGCAAAACTTTACGGTAAACTGTAAAATATCTTCTCCTATATTGTGTCACAATGGAATTAGTATTGTAAACAAATAATTCCAACTACTTCACTTACCATGGTCTCAATCGAATGTTCTCAGACTTCCAGCCTGAGAATACGTCTTGATCTCCGTTCCTCTACTTCAGTACCAGTGGAAATGGTATGTCACGGGGTTGAACACAGCATATATGTATACCAGGGTAAAACCACTCGGTATACTTTGCGAACATTGAATTCACTTTCTGAAAAACTTTCCATATGTATTTTGAAGAAGGGTGGAACTTGCTTTCGAACTAATCTGTGATTTGTCAGCTCGGACAGTTACAAAAGATGTTTACATTAATTGGGTTGGGGTGATTACAGCCAGCGAGAAACGAAATATACTAAGTCCCATATATATTTCATGCCACGCCAGAAGAGAGCCGCATTAGTATACTAATGTTCGTGGACGATTGGGTTTTTTGTGCAAATTTAAACGTGGATGCACTCATATACTCGAATTAATCAATTCCAGGCATCAATATCGTGCAATATGATCACGATAAGCATTCGCCACGAGATGTTCCAGAAAGGTTGATTGATGACCTAGCTTAAAAAGGTCATCTGACGAAAGAGACCGTGTGCTAATTAAAATCTTTGGAATACAATTACATGTACAATGTATATTATCTTTAAATTTAGACATTTGTAGAACAACACACCAGTGACCGAAGTACATGTGAAAATTTCCAGCTGCCCTACCAGCCATCGCCAGCCGGTCCTGCAGGACCCGCGGACAGGTGCAGCAATGGTAATTGGGACCGTTAACGAATCCGCGGGTGGCAGACGTCAGTTGTTCTCCATGGTGGAAGGATCTGGAGGTCCGCAAGACCCATTTGGGATGGAGGACGGGATATAGCGTCCAAGGGTGGGATGGCGATAAACAACTCAACCATGTCAATCTCACTGTGTGTCCCGGCGTACTCGCTCCACAACCTCTCCAGGATTGGGTGGAGAGCAATCTCCAGGGCGGCCTCGGAGCAGCTCCCGAGTCCCGACATCCTGAGCATGAGCGAACAATGCAGGGTTGTCAACCCCGAACACGGCGTGGCAACTGGCGAACTGGGTTCGTGTGTATGCGACACTGTAGCTCGTCAGTGTCTGCGTGCAGTTAACGGAGCTCCTCTTGTAACCTCATGTAGGACGGACGACACACTGGCCTCCGTCTCCTCATGCCCAGCAGCCATTCCCTCGCGGAAAGCCTGTTCGTGTTCGATGGAGACAACGAGGTGACTCTGTGATCGCCGGGTCTCCTCTCCTTCAACCCCTGGACATATGCGAGTTCGCACGCGACCTTAGATGCACTGGCACTGGTCTGACTTTGATAATATTCATCAAACTCTAACGGAAGCATTTCTCATGAATTCCCTCATTTGTATTGTCTCATGAATGTTACTCGCTTATGGCAGGTTTCATCTCTTTGTTCGCAATTGAGTCTTAGCTCACATGGTCGAATGCTCCAGGAAGTATTTATGGTATCTAGCACTCGATCCATTGTACTTATGTAGATACAGTACTTCGTAGTCAAATATTCACATGTAATCCGCTATTCAACTGCATTTAAATCCTTAATTTCCTTCATTAACATCGAACAATTATATCTGATGAACGTACATACGTTAGGGCTGAACAACGAACCACCAGTCTTCCATTGACATAAGTGTACCAAGATGAGATCGCTAGCTGGGCCTATGTAGGCCTATATATAACCTGGGGGCTTTGCAGTATCTGGCTTTATTTGTATCACTCGTGAGATTTCAAGTTTGATACTGGTACAAGTAACCTACAGTGAAGAGAATTATTTTTGTGGCCAGCGGAAATATTTTGGGATGGGACTTTTATATCGTAAACTATGAAGGTTGGCTGCCTTTCCTAATTGTTCTGCCAACATCAGAAATTTAGCTCAATATTTTTGTTGCGCTACTGTATGCGTATGTAATACGGTAAATCAACAAATATCGCAAAGCTTTCACAATATTTGTGTTTATTCACAAAATTAAAATGTAAAGTCTCATGGAAACAATCAGAAATATTATTTTTGAAAGTGTTGTGATCCTTTTGTTGAGATTACTCATAATTGTTTTCCTGATACATACATATATATTCCATATTCAGCAATTTTGTCCCCCACTAATGTTTTTTGCATACATGTCAAATAAATCAGCCTTTTGAAACATGAAATCAAACTTTACTCTTTTTAATTTTTTGAATAGAAAGCCATCTGTAGGCACAATGCTGAAAACGAAAGTATCATTGTGCCAATGTTCACGCTCTTCATACATTTTTGGCTGTCGGTCGGGAGGCAGCAGAGTATGATGTTGAAAAAGATTGCTAAGGCCTCCATGATCAGGGCTGCGATCATACATTTTCCAAATGTTGATCCACCTGAAACGTAAATTATATACATGTACATGTATTGGAAGAAAAAAACTGCATCATCATGTCAGGCATGACTTAGATTTAGCCTTCAATTCTAAGCTCAAGTTCAAAATGTGCTATCAAATTGGCCGCCTAGCGCGGATCGGCGATGAAAGAGCGAAGTTTTATATGTCACAAAGGTAAGGGATTTTATTCATAAATTAGAATAAAAAGGTATCAAACTATTTTGAGAAATGGCCTCCAAGTCTAAAACTTGTTGTGTTTCGTCAAAAATACCCCCGATTTTGAAAGATCGGTTACCGGAAAGGTTTGGATTAGTCACCATAGGTGCGATAGAACCTTGAGATTTACCAATCGAGGTCAAATTTAATGTCACCATTAGGTGTTTGACTTTGTATAGACTTTGTATATAATAAAATAAATATGAGCTCTATCTACAATCAGTTTGTCTGCAAAGGCCAACATAAATATTACAAGTCAGGCATGACCTTGAGATTTTGCCCTCAAGGTCATCAAAGATGCACAATATTTGACTTCTTATATGTTTATAATAAAATCCTAAGCTGTATGTGTAAGTGTTTCAGCCTCAGAAACCAATTTACACATTTCGTTTCAGGCATGACAGTGAGATTTAGCACTCAAGGTCATCTCATGTCAAGTTCAAGGTCACCAAAAGATGTGCTATATACGACTTCCTATATCCTCATAATATAAATAAAAGCTCTAAATAATAATTTTGTCTGTAGAGGTCAATTTACGTTTTTCAGGTCCCTGTGACCCTGAGATATATATAGCCTTCGATCTCGTCTGAGGTTAACCTCAAAGTTACCAAAATATGCAACACATATGTGGCGACTTTGCCCAAAGATCGCGATAGTTTGGTTGTTAACACTATTCTTGTTTTGGCCGCTTTTGTTCGAAGCTCGTGTGTTGCTAAGGCGACGCACCATCCTTCTTTCTATCCACTTTACTGAAACAATGGTCTTACGTCATCCTTTGCTCTCGTGCGCTGGCAGTATAAATACTACCAGCCCGCTTTGTTTGTTCGGAGTTGCTTCAGAGCTAGCAAGGCGAGAGGATGACGGATGACCAATTGGGGGCCCAGGAGAGGGACTGTGCTGACTCGGGGCTCACGTCCCGTGGATTACCAGTCTCTCACCCTGGGATGGTGCGACACAGGCTCTGGCAGACCGTCAGGCTGTCCGGGGTTCCAGCCCCGCGGCAGTGCCGTCGGCGAGGCCGGCCAGCAACACGCCCATGCGATAACTGATGTATAATGTATTTTGTATGTCTATGATGTGTTATAATGTGATGTATGACAACTGGATTCGTCTGGATGGACTGTTACCTGGTTATAGTTAAAGTAATCACGACAACCGCTGTGACCGTGCCATCGCGCGGGGCGCTTGCGCCCTAGGTAGCGGGCGTCAAACCTTACGTTGGTGCCGTGACCAGGATCAGTCCGACTGAGCCCATTGCAGCCTCTTGTTGCAGTATCTTCGCTCCCTCCTCCCTGGGCACTGCCTGCTCTCCTCCGGGATATTCCAGAACACAAAATGAATGAAAACATATCCAACCATACCCGCTCCCAGAACACCCGGGAGCAAGCCCGATGACTCAAGGTCACGCAGAAGGACGTCCGGACGACCCACAGGACCGATTCCAGTCTGCCGACACGTCCAGGACGTCCCCGACTCCGTCCCCGGATGTAGCATCGAACCCTGCGGCTCTGCAACATGTGTTGCCACCGGATTTCCTTTCCGGCATTCAGGGTGCATCTGGTGGAGCTGGAGACGGTTTCAACCCGTGCTCTTGTCCGAACAGTTGCCGCGTCTGGCACTTTTCCCTACGGCGTCCTTGGACATCCGGAATCGAGTGCCAGTGTCCGTGGCTAATCCCGGACAGTTTGATAGGCTGCACCGCCTGATTGTAGGACTCATTCGCCTTCTCCACGACACCAGCAAACTCCGGACAGCGTTTGATGAGTAGAAGCGCTGCCAACCCGCCACACTGAGCACGGACCCTACGGTCCACTATAACCCAAAGATGACTGGTCTGCCGGTCCTCCCTCTGGCTCGTCTGAGGCCGTAGGTACCGCAGGTGACCCATGCCTTGGGACCCGCACCTGTGCCGTGGCTTGGAAGCACCACATTGGCCACAGCCTCCGCTGTTCTGGCAGCTGGAACCGCGCAAGTTTGGACGAGCTATCCCACTCCAAACAGTCGGCAGAGAGCAAGCTCGCCGGCTACCTTGCCTCACCAGTATCCTATCCATTGGGATCGGCGGGGGCTTCCTCCGCACATAGTCAGAGTGGGATGTCCGCGGGTACATAACCCTTAGCAGACGGAAGCTACCCTGCGCCCACGTCCGTAGCATACCGATCCGCCTCTGCGGGTCCCGCTGCGGTTAGGGCCAACACTTGGGCTGCCCCTACTTACGCCATCGACGCCGAATCTGGATCAGACACCCAGGAGCACTTCCGCATGACCGGAAACTGGACCAGTCGACGTGGCGTGAGTGGTTCAATGGAGATAACGCCGATCTAAGAACTACCTCCTCCAGCTATGGAGTACCACCGTCTAAGACGGATGGACCCAGGCTGAGGCCGGCACATCCTCATGTGCAGCCTGGAGGGCAAAGCTCTCCAGGCTATGTCCTGTCTGCTGTCAGTGAAAGTGAAGTTTGCTGAGGTTGCCGAGCAACTTCGCTTACTGTTCACCCCGACGACGAACAAGTGGATGTTCGAGAAACAGTTCAAGGCTTGATACTGCATGGCGATAGAGTCCGTGACCGACTATGCGTTCAACCTGCACATACTGCAACATGTGTTGCCACCGGATTTCCTTTCCGGCATTCAGGGTGCATCTGGTGGAGCTGGAGACGGTTTCAACCCGTGCTCTTGTCCGAACAGTTGCCGCGTCTGGCACTTTTCCCTATGGCGTCCTTGGACATCCGGAATCGAGTGCCAGTGTCCGTGGCTAATCCCGGACAGTTTGATAGGCTGCACCGCCTGATTGTAGGACTCATTCGCCTTCTCCACGACACCAGCAAACTCCGGACAGCGTTTGATGAGTAGAAGCGCTGCCAACCCGCCACACTGAGCGCGGACCCTACGGTCCCCTATAACCCAAAGATGACTGGTCTGCCGGTCCTCCCTCTGGCTCGTCTGAGGCCGTAGGTACCGCAGGTGACCCATGCCTTGGGACCCGCACCTGTGCCGTGGCTTGGAAGCACCACATTGGCCACAGCCTCCGCTGTTCTGGCAGCTGGAACCGCGCAAGTGTGGACGAGCTATCCCACTCCAAACAGTCGGCAGAGAGCAAGCTCGCCGGCTACCTTGCCTCACCAATATCCTATCCATTGGGATCGGCGGGGGCTTCCTCCGCACATAGTCAGAGTGGGATGTCCGCGAGTACATAACCCCTAGCAGACGGAAGCTACCCTGCGCCCACGTCCGTAGCATACCGATCCGCCTCTGCGGGTCCTGCTGCGGTTAGGGCCAACACTTGGGCTGCCCCTACTTACGCCATCGACGCCGAATCTGGATCAGACACCCAGGAGCACTTCCGCATGACCGGAAACTGGACCAGTCGACGTGGCGTGAGTGGTTCAATGGAGATAACGCCGATCTAAGAACTACCTCCTCCAGCTATGGAGCACCACCGTCTACGACGGATGGACCCAGGCTGAGGCCGGCACATCCTCATGTGCAGCCTGGAGGGCAAAGCTCTCCAGGTTATGTCCTGTCTGCTGTCAGTGAAAGCGAAGTTTGCTGAGGTTGCCGAGCAACTTCGCTTACTGTTCACCCCGACGACGAACAAGCGGATGTTCGAGAAACAGTTCAAGGCTTGATACTGCATGGCGATAGAGTCCATGACCGACTATGCGTTCAACCTGCACATACTCGGCCGGAGAGCCTACCCAGAAGTACCGACAAGTAGGTTCAAACCGATGCTGATCGACCAGTTTATCAATGAGCAGTCGTACCATATATCATACGCCCTGGCCACCCACGAAAAACGGTCGATGGAGGAATCCATCAACTCAGCGCTTGCGATAAAGGCAGCTGTCAGATCCAGACAGATGCCTCCCGCTCCGGCCTCGGCTGTACCATCGCAGGCCGCTGCTCCTCCTCCTGCCGTACCTCCAGTGACGCTGGTGCAAGCGGCCCCGGCTGCTGCGTCATGCTCGTCCTCGGACGAGTGTGAGATGTAAGAGTATGACCTCAGCGCCACACAGATGATTGCGCACTTTGCCAGGATCGAATCTCTGGGACCCGCAGATTGCTGCACTTTCACCTCCAGACCCAACGCTAAATGGCCCTGCTACTTCTGCGGAAAACAAGGTCACTTCTGGTTGTGGTGTCCGGAGTTGCTGGAATGCCTGCAGGCTAGCGGATATAAAGGTAGATTGCCTGAGCCCCGCCGGAAGTGGTCCTCGAAGATCCATCTAGCTCCTGCGCCGCTGAGGCAGACAGCGAGGACTCTGTAGCGGAAACCAGTGCCCCGGGTGACTCCGGTCATCCGATATGCACGCTGGTTAGGGATCCATGCTGGTACCTGCCCTTGTCTTCTGAGCGGGAACCAGTGCAGTTCCTTGTCAATTTCGGCTCAGAGGTTACCCTCGTCGCCACAGAGACGTAGCAGCATGGAGCTGTGGGGTTCCGACGGTTACAAGCTCTGAGGAGCGGGTAACAACAATATCTGTATCCATGGACTGATTGATCTGCTGATCCAACTCGGTGGTGTGACCTACACGACAGAAGCGATCGTTGTGGATATTGGAGCAGCCAGAATCATTAGGATGAACTTTTTTCGCATCCCTCAGGTGATCGCGGACTTTAGTTCCGGTGAACTCCGGATGGGAGAGGACACACACTACCTCTTCCGGGCGGGTCCCTCCCGTTCATTCCAACTCCGGGCGGCGCGCAGCACAACAGATGATTTTAATCAACAGCAAGAACACAAAAAATATCAGATGACTGTTTTATTCACCTTTGATATGTCTTTTATCAATATTGTTCATAACTTTTTTGTCATTTTTTTTTTTTCTATCTTTTAACATTATCACTATCTATTTGTTATTGTATACATGTATCAGCGCTTTGAGCAGCTAATGGCTGGAAAGGCACTTTATAAGAAATAAATTATTATTGGATTATTATTATTATTATTATTATTATTATTATTATTATCTATTAAACAGCGTCTGCGACGAGCAGCTATCGTGCACCAAGAGGTTATTGACCAGGAGGTGCAGAACATGCTCGAGCTTGACATCATCGAACTGAGTGATAGCCCTTGGGCGAGTCCTGTGGTTATGGTGAAGAAGAAAGACAGCTCATGGAGGTTCTGCGTGGATTATCAGTACTTCACGATACCATGCGGAAGGACTCATACCTTATTCTTCACATCAAAGACACCTTCGATGCCCTAGCCGTGTCGCACTATTTCTGTGCACTGGACCTGGCTTCCGGGTATTGGCAGGTCGAGATGGACGAGGATGATAGGGCAAAAACTGCCTTTGTCACCAAGAGCGAACTCTACCAGTTCAAGGTATTCCATCCCCGCAAAGTTTGAGCGCTTCATGAAAATTGTGCTAAGAGAATGCTTCTGGAAGCGATATATGGCGTACATCAACAATATCGTCGTGTATGGCCGATCCTTTGAGAAAATCCTCACCAACCTCCAGATGGTGCTCTATTGCATCCGCGGCACAGGCCTTAAACTAAAGCCTAACAAGTGCGAGCTCTTCGCCAAGGAGATCTTGTATTTGGGCTTCACAGTGACAGGTACAGGTATCCGACCAGATCCCGCAAAGATCGAGGCCATACAGCATGGGACCCGGTGAGGTTTTTCTTGGGCTTCGTGAGCTACCATCGCCGGTTTATTCAAGACGGAGATCACATGCCCCCTAACTATCCTCATGAAAAAGGGTGTGGATTTCATCTGGGAGGCTTCCCAAGAGGTTACTTTTGCAGACCTTGGGAAGGCCCTGGTGGTAGCACTCGTGCTCTGGCACCCTCTTCTTTATTTTGGACATGTACACGAGCAACTTCGTGTCCTATCACAGATCGTGGATGGAAAGGAGCGTATAGTGGCTTATGCGAGTGTGGCTCTCAGCCCCTCTCAAGTGAGCTACTGCACGATCACCACGAGCTCCTCATGGTTGTAACCATGACCAAACGCTTCTGGCATTACTTGCTGGGGCAGCATTTCCGGCTGCGGACTGATCACAGTTTGCTCCGATGGCTGCTCAACTATAGTGGGGCCGATGGTTTGGTGGCCCGGTGGCTCGTTAAACTCCAGGAGTATGACATGAAAATTGAGCACCATGCCGGAAAAATGCACGGCAATGCCTGATGGCCTGTCACGTTTTCATGAGTGGCAGAATCCAGACTGCGCAGGAATGACACCATTCCAGCGTGGCGAGGATTCTTCATCAGACTCGGAACTGGACCTTCCGGGAAGACTGCAGGCCGCTGCACCCTCCAGTAACAGGGATGTCCAACCGCAGGAGCCCACCCCCGCATGCCATTACAGGCGTTGGCGTCCTGCGTTCGAACCGAAGGTGCGACTCAGCTCCAGTGAGTCTTCCTCGAGTCTGACAGTGTACTCCTCGTGGGAACCCTCCACATCCACAGACGACTCTGAGTACGAGCGGCAGTTGCCCCCTGTGGTGATGGCCGCTGGTACACAGCCGGATGTGATGAATGAGAAACCGACATACTTCGGCGGCTACTCTCCGGTGCAACTGGCTGCTAAACAAAGAGCTGACAGTGCTCTGGTACCGGTGATAGAGGCGCTTGAGGCTGGCCAGAAACCTTCCAAGGCTGGGCGGAAAACCTACAAGGAGGAGACACTATCCCTGGTCTCCCAGTGGAAATGCCTCGCTCTCCAGGAAGGTCTACTTTACCGGCGCTATGAGCCACCGAGCTCACTACCTCCCATTTGGCAGTTGGCGCTTCTGGCGGAGCATCATCCATCGGCTACAAGAGCCCTTTCATTGGCCCGGTAGTGCCTTGGACGTGCAGAGGTGGTGAGCAGCTTGCCCACGGTGTCAGGCTCGTAAGGGAGTTCCAGCCCCTGTTCGCCATCCCTCAACCCCGATTAAGGCTGGCTCGCCGTTTGACCAGATCGCCTTGGATATTCTGGACACTCACTGAGTTACTCCGCATGGGTTCCGGTATATCCTGGTGATCTCGGACTATTTCAAAAAGTACACCAACGCCTACCCGCTGCGCTGCCAGACTGCAGACGAGGTGGCTCGGTTACTGGTAAATAGGTGGGTGGTGTACCATGGGGTACCTAAGCAGGTACATTCTGATCAGGGTAGGCAATTCGAAAGCAACCTGTTCCGGGGCCTAGCACAGATGCTAAGGAGTTCCAAGGTCCGGACCACCACTTACAGGCCCCAGTCTGACGGACAGGTCGAATGCTTCAATCGATCTATCCTGAGCATGCTGGTGGCCTTCGTAAATGATCGTGCAAACGACTGGGTTGACCACCTCCCGTACGTCTTAATGGCCTATAGGTCGTCGGTCCACTCCTCCACTGGGGTGACGCCGCATGCGATGCTGTATGGCCGGGAAATCAATCTGCCCATGGATTTCGTGTATGTGGAGTGGGTTCACTGCGCCCTGGCGAAAGGCCCACGACTTTGGCAAGTGCAACTGGCTAAATCAGCTATCCAGCAGAAGCGAGACTATGACGCCCATGCGAAGGGTAGGCCCACTTTTGCGGCGAGACAAGGTGTGCTATAACTATCCACCAGCCAAACAGGGAAACAAGTTAGCACGGCCATGGATCTGTCCGTTCACCGTACCGAAACAGGTGAAAGAGGTGGACTATCGAATACCACGGGATTCCGATCCAGACAAGGTTCTGGTGGTTCACATAGACTACTTGAAGAAGTACGAGGGCCCGCTCGTCATGAATCCGCTCATACAAGATGTGGAACTGCTGCATGATAAAACCGAATATTGTGAAAAGCCCGACATGGTCGGGTTTCTCATGTGATAAAAGTGACCATGTCGCTTTTTTCACGTGAAATATCCGACCATGTCGCTTTTTTCACGGTTGGTGTTTCCGGCGTGAAAAAAGCAACATGCCCGTGAAATACCCAACATTAACTGCGGAGCTATTGAAATAGCTTTTGTGCGTGAAATTCACGACATGCATGTCCATATTATCGTCCAATTCATGGACTTCCACTCAATATTGAATCAGGATTCAGCGCTGAAATCGAGTGGGGGTGGGGGATCTGGCAGAACAGCACAACAAAGGTTTTTATGGTGCGATATTAACCAATACATCGAGCTATGTTTTGGGTGCCTTATGTGCTGCGTTCCATTCTAGTCGTGCAAATGGTGACGGTGGTGCAGTACGAGTTCGAAGCATTCCATTGGCAAAACACACAAATCGTCATTAAGACTGTCTGTTTACATTTGCTAATGAAAAAATAACTTAATTGAAACGTATTAAGAAGTCAAATAATCTTTGATGTGGATATCGCAAGCAGATAGGAATAAAATATTATCCACCAATCACATCAGCCGTGAAGAATGCGACATGGGCGATAATAAGCATTTGACTATGAGAAAGGCGACATACGTGATGTTCGGGTTTCTCACATGTCGCGTTTGTAATGCTACAGAACCAGATGATATTCCTCTGTGGCGATTTTGCCCTAAGCACGCGGCAGGTGATTGTAAACATAAATGCCATTTATGTGGCCTTTTCGTACTTGGCCTTGTTTTGACATGCTCCGTTCGAGCGTGCGTTGCCACGGCGACGTATTGTAATTTACCCTCCAGTAAACTATAACAATGGATCGATTTAACCTCGCGTGCGCCCTACAGTTTCTGGTGTATTATATATACACTGGAAGCGACTCGTTCGAGGAGATTGTCCAAGATCGAGAGACAGGACGCACACGAGGCTCGGCCATGAGCTTTGTGTTCCCTGTTTGCGAGTAGTGGGCTCCTAGAGCCCTGGGGACGATTTCCGTGGGGAGGCCCGGGCTGGGAGAGACGAGTTGCTGACTCGGGGGCCTTCGGCCCTGTGGATCGCCAGCTCTCTCCCTTCCCGGGACATGTGACAGAGGCTCTGGCCAGCATGTCGGACTGTACGGGGTTCCGTCCCCGAGGCAGACCGCGGCTCGCCAGGCCCCGCCAGTTAACACCGTAGGGATGAACTAGTTTCTGAACGGTGTCCGTAGGCCTGGGAGTGTCGGGTGGGCTGTTACCTGGTTACCGTTAATGATGAAGTAGTGACCGTGTCCGCCGCGACCTCCGGTGAGCGGCCCTGCCGCGAGGATCCGGAATAGCGGATGCGCGTCCGCAAGGACTCGGATGAGAGAGGACTATCCTCGAGGATCCCGAAGAGCGGACGGTAGTCAATAACTTTACATTGGTGCCGTGACCAGGATCAGTCCGACAGTGTTCCATCGCAGCCTACCGTCACAGTGTTGTAGCCTCCTTAGTCCCTGGGGATCGCCCGCTCCTCAAGGACATCTCAAAGGATGACAAAGGAAAGAGACAAAGCCAAAGATAAGGCTAATGAACCCAAGGGGGGGGGGAAACGGGAGGTAATGTCGCGGACCACACCCGGTCGCGCGACAGCCGCCGTGAGACATCTTCGGGTGACTCCGGCGGCCGGAAGGAACGCGCGGAAACCTCCGTGGACAAGACCCCGTCCGCGGAGACGACTCCGGCGTCCCTGGCTCCGTCTTCGGACGTAGAGTCGAGCCCCGCGGGGCCGCAGCAGGAGTTGCCGTCAAGGCCGGACCTTGACGTGTTAGGCGCGGTGGGTGGAGCTGGCAACGGCTCTACGCCGCGCCCGCCCGTGCCCAGAACAGATCCGTGGCAAATGGCACCCTTCCATAAGACGCCTTCGAGCGTCCGGAATCGAGCGCCAATGCATGCGGGTCCTTCTGGACGAGCGGACCAGTCGTACCAGATGCCACACCCGGCCGGGTGGACTCCCTCGCGAGCCTCCGGCATGGGTTCTGGTCGGTCCGCACCGGGCAGTGTGGTGGATCAGCTCACCGACGCACGGGGATGACCCCGGCGGCAAACGTGAGCTTACCTGCTCCTCCGTCGGCGGCGTCGATGTTTGCTCCGGCAGACTCCGCCGCAGGCGCAGGAAGCGCACGGAACTTGCCGCAGTACACGGACGACCCCGGAGCCGGGACCGCACGTCGGGCGCGTAGCAAACGCGATGACGGGCCCGACCACTCTTCGTGGCGGAAACGGTTCAACGGGGATAACGCCGACTTGGAGGACTACTTGCTCCAGGTATGGCGTACCGCCGTGTACGAAGGATGGTCCCAGCCTGAAGCTGGACACGTCCTCGCGGGGAGCCTGGAAGGGAAAGCTCTCCGCGTGATGCCGTGTCTGCCGGTGGGAACAGTGACGTTCGGCGAGGTTGCTCGTCAACTTCGCCTGCTGTTCCCGCCGACGACCAATCGGCGGCAGTCTGAACGAGAGTTCAAGGCGCGTATCCGCCAGCCGACTGAGTCCGTGACAGACTATGCGTACAGCTTACGCATACTCGGCCGGAGAGCTTTTCCGGACATGGACTCCAGACGGTTTGAGACGATGCTGATCGATCAGTTCATCGATGGCCAGCCTTACCACCTAGCGTACGGGCTGGCCACCCATGAAAAGCGATCGATGGAGGAGGCAATAGACTCCGCACTTGCGCTTGAGATGGCTGTCCGTCCTAGACAGTTGCCTCCAGCCCCGGCTCCGGCCTCGGCTGTACCCGCGCAGGCGGCGATTCCTCCTCCGGTCAAGGCATCGCAGGTAACCCCGTGGCAGGACCCGGTCGTCCGGGAACCCGCCAGGGAACCTACCCAACAGTGGGTTAGTGCGCCGGCACCCTCTACAGGGGCGCCCGCACATGCGGCACCGGTCGCCGCGCCGCGCTCGCCTTCGGACGAGTGCGACATGGAGCCCGCCAGGGAACCCGCCAGGGAACCTACCCAACAGTGGGTTAGTGCGCCGGCACCCTCTACAGGGGCGCCCGCACATGCGGCACCGGTCGCCGCGCCGCGCTCGCCTTCGGACGAGTGCGACATGGAGGAATACGACCTCGGCGCCGCGCAGATGATTGCGCACTGCGCCGGGCTCGAAGCTCCGGGACCCGCAGAATGTTGCGCGTTCACTTCCGGACCAGCTCAGAACCGTCCCTGCTACTTCTGCGGAAAGCAGGGACACTTTTGGCTGAAGTGTCCGGAGTTGTTGGAACGCCTGCGGTCGCGCGGATACCAGGGAGCTCTCCCTGGCCCGCAACGGAGGAATTCCTTCCGGTCTGGTCCTCCGGGACAGCAGAATCGGAACCCGCGACAGGGGATAACGCCGACTTGGAGGACTACTTGCTCCAGGTATGGCGTACCGCCGTGTACGAAGGATGGTCCCAGCCTGAAGCTGGACACGTCCTCGCGGGGAGCCTGGAAGGGAAAGCTCTCCGCGTGATGCCGTGTCTGCCGGTGGGAACAGTGACGTTCGGCGAGGTTGCTCGTCAACTTCGCCTGCTGTTCCCGCCGACGACCAATCGGCGGCAGTCTGAACGAGAGTTCAAGGCGCGTATCCGCCAGCCGACTGAGTCCGTGACAGACTATGCGTACAGCTTACGCATACTCGGCCGGAGAGCTTTTCCGGACATGGACTCCAGACGGTTTGAGACGATGCTGATCGATCAGTTCATCGATGGCCAGCCTTACCACCTAGCGTACGGGCTGGCCACCCATGAAAAGCGATCGATGGAGGAGGCAATAGACTCCGCACTTGCGCTTGAGATGGCTGTCCGTCCTAGACAGTTGCCTCCAGCCCCGGCTCCGGCCTCGGCTGTACCCGCGCAGGCGGCGATTCCTCCTCCGGTCAAGGCATCGCAGGTAACCCCGTGGCAGGACCCGGTCGTCCGGGAACCCGCCAGGGAACCTACCCAACAGTGGGTTAGTGCGCCGGCACCCTCTACAGGGGCGCCCGCACATGCGGCACCGGTCGCCGCGCCGCGCTCGCCTTCGGACGAGTGCGACATGGAGCCCGCCAGGGAACCCGCCAGGGAACCTACCCAACAGTGGGTTAGTGCGCCGGCACCCTCTACAGGGGCGCCCGCACATGCGGCACCGGTCGCCGCGCCGCGCTCGCCTTCGGACGAGTGCGACATGGAGGAATACGACCTCGGCGCCGCGCAGATGATTGCGCACTGCGCCGGGCTCGAAGCTCCGGGACCCGCAGAATGTTGCGCGTTCACTTCCGGACCAGCTCAGAACCGTCCCTGCTACTTCTGCGGAAAGCAGGGACACTTTTGGCTGAAGTGTCCGGAGTTGTTGGAACGCCTGCGGTCGCGCGGATACCAGGGAGCTCTCCCTGGCCCGCAACGGAGGAATTCCTTCCGGTCTGGTCCTCCGGGACAGCAGAATCGGAACCCGCGACAGGGAAACTAGATCCGGACGTGGTGGCGACCAACACTGCGTCCGGGGATAGTTGTTCGGTGGCAAACGATGCCGCCCCACCCGCTGATGAGCAGGACGGACCCCAAGTAGATATGACTTCTCCGGAAGTAGTCCTTGGAGACCAGTCTGGCTCCTCCGCGGCTGAGGCGGATGGCGAGGACTCCGTAGATGAGCCCAGCGCGTGCGAAAGGTATCGCCCGACCTGCGCGCTGGTGAGGGACCCCTGCTGGTACCTGCCCCTGTCCTTCGGACGGGAGCCGGTCCGGTTCCTCATAGACTCAGGCTCGGAGGTGACCCTCGTGGCCGCCGGAACGTTTAGGAAGGAGCCCGCGCTCCGCAACCTCGAGTTGCGAGATCCCGGACCGTACAAGCTCTACGGAGCGGGAGACAACCGCATCCGTATCCATGGCATCATCGATCTGCCTATTACCCTTGGGGACAAGGTGTATCTGACAGAGGCGATCGTGGCGGATATCGGAGCGGCCGGGATAATTGGGATGAATTTCCTACGGGTCCACCGGGTGATTGCCAACTTTAGCGCTGGCGAGTTCCGGATGGGAGAGGACACACACTTCCTCTTCCGCTCGGGCCCGATGCATTCATTCCAGATGCGGACATCGCGCACTGTAGTAGTGCCGCCGATGAGTGAGATGATCATCGAGACGAGGCCGCGTCGTCCCCGCATGCCCCTCGATGGTCGACCGTGTATAGTGCAACCCGCTTGATCTCCAAGCAGCGCCAGCAGTTTCGCCGCAGGAACTGGGCTCGTGCTGGGTGGGGCCCTGGTCATGTCCAACCCCCGCGCGATGCCCATCCTCGTGGCGAATCCTACGGATGCTCCGATTGTACTGAAGCGCGGATGCATAGCAGCTACTGCTATTCCCGCGGCTTCGAGTCGTGTCCTCCCCGACGATCCTGTCTGCCGCGCTGCGTGCGCGGCGGCGGCCGCCGGAGATGACCCGTTCACCCTGCCGGACCATTTGGAATCTCGGGTTCCGAAGGACCGGTTGGATGAAGAGCAGCGCCAAGCGCTCCGCAGACTGCTGCGGCAGTATGCGGATGTGTTCATGGGTCCTGATGGTGCGGTTGGCAAGACTGACGTCGCCAAGCACCGCATCGACCTCGTGGACGAGCGTCCTCTCAAGCAGCGTCTTCGTCGGGCAGCAATAGTGCACCAAGAGGTCATAGACCAGGAGGTGCAAAAGATGCTCGACTTGGACATCATCGAACCCAGTGACAGCCCTTGGGCCAGTCCGGTGGTTATGGTGAAGAAGAAGGACGGCTCGTGGAGGTTCTGCGTGGACTATCGGAAACTCAACGATGCCACGCGGAAGGACTCATATCCTCTCCCGCACATTGAGGATACCTTCGATGCCCTGGCCGGGTCGCACTATTTCTGTGCTCTGGATCTGGCCTCCGGGTATTGGCAGGTGGAGATGGAGGAGAGTGATCGGGCGAAGACTGCCTTCGTTACCAAGAACGGGCTCTACCAATTCAAGGTAATGCCGTTCGGGCTCTGTAACGCACCAGCGACGTTCGAGCGCCTCATGGAGATGGTACTTAAAGGGTTCCTCTGGAAGCGATGTATGGTCTACATCGACGATGTCGTCGTGTATGGCCGGTCGTTCGAGGAAACCCTCACCAACCTCCAGATGGTGCTCCATCGCATCCGCGGAGCAGGGCTTAAATTGAAGCCAAGTAAGTGCGAGCTATTCGCGCAGGAAATCCTGTACTTGGGCTTCATGGTAACGGGCACCGGAGTGAGACCAGACCCCGCAAAGGTGGCGGCCGTGCAGAAATGGCCTCCGCCATGTAACGTGGCGGACGTGAGGTCCTTCTTGGGCTTCGCGAGCTACCACCGCAGGTTTATTCGCGGCTTTGCGGAGATCGCGCGTCCCCTTACTATCCTCACGGAAAAGGGCGCCGATTTTGTTTGGTCCGCCGAGCAGGCTAACGCCTTCTCGGGACTCCGGCAGGCCTTGGTAGCGGCCCCGGTGCTGCGGCACCCTCGTCCGGACTGCGAGTTCATCCTGGACACCGACGCGAGTAACTTCGCGCTCGGCGGTGTCCTCTCGCAGATCGTGGATGGGCAAGAGCGGGTAGTAGCTTATGCGAGTGTGGCCTTGAGCCGCTCTCAAATGAACTACTGTACCACTCATCACGAGTTGCTCGCGGTGGTTACGATGACCAAGCGCTTCCGGCACTATTTGTTGGGACGCCATTTCCGCTTGCGGACTGATCATAGTTCGCTGAGATGGCTCCTCAACTATAGTGAGGCCGATGGCTTGGTGGCGCGGTGGCTCGTCAAACTCCAAGAGTATGACATGCAGATAGAGCATCGCGCTGGTAAGTTGCACGGCAACGCGGACGGCCTGTCCCGTTGTCATAAGTGCAAGAATCCGGGTTGTGCAGGAATGGCGCCATTCCAGCAAGCCGCGGATTCTTCCTCAGACTCGGAATTGGACGTTCCGGGGAGACCGCAGGCCGCCGCCCCCTCTAACAACACGGCGGCCGGAGCGTCTAGGGCTAATCTCCGCGCGCGGACCCGCCGTTATCGGCGAGGGCGTCCCGCATACGAAGCGGAGGTGCGGCTCAGCCCCAGTGAGTCCTCCTCGAGTCCGGCGGTGTACTCCTCGTGGGTACCCTCGTCCTCTGGAGAGTCTGAGTATGAGCGGTCCTTGCCCCCTGTGGTGATGGCCGCTGCGGCGCAGCCGGACGCGACGGATGAGGAGCCTAATTACTTGGGTGGCTACTCTCCGGCGCAGATAGCTGCGGCGCAGAGAGCTGACAGAGCTCTGGCACCGGTAATTACAGCCCTTGAGGCCAGCCAGAAGCCCTCGAAGGCGGAGCGAAAGACCTACAGGGAGGAGACCTTGTCTCTAGTATCTCAGTGGGAACGACTCTCCTTGAGGGATGGCCTCCTGTACCGGCGCTATGAGCCACCGACCCCACTGCCTCCAATATGGCAGTTGGTGCTTCCGGCGGAGCTGCGGAAAGAAGTACTCCACCAGTTGCATGACCTCCGGGTGACCGGTCACTTGGGAATCCGGAGGACCGTCCATAGGCTACAACAGCGCTTTCATTGGCCTGGTAGCAGCCTGGACGTGCAACGGTGGTGCGCAGCCTGCCCTCGGTGTCAAGCTCGCAAAGGAGTTCCGACTCCTGGCCGCCACCCCTTAACCACGGTTAAGGCGGGCGCACCGTTTGATCAGATAGCTTTGGATATACTGGATACCCACCGGGTTACCCCGCGTGGTTTCCGGTACATCCTAGTGATTTCCGACTATTTTACCAAGTATACCGACGCCTACCCACTGCGCCGCCAGACTGCGGACGAGGTAGCTCGGTTATTGGTGAATAGATGGGTGGTGTACCATGGGGTACCTAAACAGGTACATTCGGATCAGGGCACGCAATTTGAGAGCAACCTGTTCCGAAACCTAGCACAGATGCTAGGGAGTACCAAGGTGCGGACCACCCCCTACAGGCCCCAGTCTGATGGCCAGGTCGAACGCTTTAATCGATCGGTCCTCAACATGCTGGCGGCCTTTGTGAATGATCGTGCGAATGATTGGGATGACCACCTCCCGTATGTCTTAATGGCGTACAGGTCGTCGGTCCACTCTTCGACCGGAGTTACTCCGCACGCGATGTTGTACGGCCGGGAGCTAAATTTGCCCGTGGATATTATGTATCCAACTGCGGCAGAGACCGGCGCGGTACCCCAGTGCGGTCCGGAATATGTGGAGTGGATTCGCCGCGCCCTGGCGAACGCCCATGATTTCGCGCGCGCGCGCCTGGACAAGTCTGCCCTCCGGCAGAAGCGAGGCTATGACGCCCATGCTAAGGGTAGGCCAGCTTTTGCGGAAGGCGACAAGGTGCGCTACTATTATCCGCCGCTTAAGCAAGGCAATAAATTTGCCAAGCCGTGGATAGGCCCGTTTACCGTACTGAAACAGGTGACAGATGTGGACTACCGGATCCGGAGGGATTCCGATCCGGACAGGGTTATGGTTGTCCATATCGATAATCTGAAGAAGTACGAGGGCCCGCTTGTCATGGATCCGCTAATTCAAGATGCGGAACCGGATGATGCTCCCGTATGGGATCCGTCCGGTCAGCATCCGCGGACTCCGGACGAGCGTGTGCGCCGTATGGTGGGCCTCCCGGACCTCTCTGACCCGTCAGATGATGGACTGGGTGGCTATCAGCCAGACGACGGCGATCCGCAGGTACCCCCACTCCCTCCAGTACCTGCGGATGACGGGCGGCCACGCCGGAAACCACGTGCGCCAGCCCGGTATGGGTGGGAATAACCTTCCGCCCATGCGGATGCGTCTGCGGTACCCGTCTGTCATACTATGGATGGGTTTTAGGTCGTTCCGTGAGAGTCCGCACGACTTACCTCCGCGGGTGGCTACTTGGTGGCCATCTTCGGAGTTGAGGTCCGCGGAGACTTTCATGTCGTAACGCCGCCGCTCCGCATCCGCCCTCCTGTAGTTTCTAGCGCCAGGGACGTGCGGATGGCCTGTCCGCACCTTGTGGACGGCTGTCCGGCGTAATCCGCACAACGGTTACGCTGGCCGGACGAATTTACTGATCCGGCCGGACGCCCCTGGTCCCGGGACAACCTCTTATATGGCCAGACTGAGGTTGGGATTTACGTCCGCTACGGGAGAAGCGCCTTCCCACGGATTTGGGGAACTGGCTCTGGACGCGGGGATAGTGTCCGCAGATGAGGACTGATGTCCGCGGTTCGTCCGCGTGACTCGTCCGGCGTCCGCGGCGCTTTAAGATGACGCACTTCGGTGTAGTTATCCCCCGTGAGCCATTACTATAATTACGGTTATAGTAATTAAGGTTTCTTACGGCAGGAAACCGACTATCCATTATGATAATGGAGCGGTTGTTAAGTCCGCGTGTGCGGACCAGCCGCGGCAGCGGATGACGCTCGTTCTCGTCCGGATCGTACCTTACAATATGCGGTCCGGCCGGAATGACCGGAACCCCGGCCTCCTTCTAAGAAGGGGGTCGTATATTACATGCGCAACACTTGTGGTGGCTTCTAATTCCAATTTCATCTTCATTGGATAAGGGCAATACGCCGTACAATGGTAGACGTCCGGCCTGGACTCCGTCCGCGGGCAGCTCCGGACGTCCGCCGGCTATTGCTTTCACCATCTTTGGGCGCCTCTAGATTGGGCGCCGGTATGAAGGGTTCGCCCCCTAACCAGTGCGGTTATGGACCATGCCGGCTCCGCGTCTAAATCTATTGGCTCCGCGCTCCGGTAGTCGTTTGAGGAGGCTCTGGGCTGGACCGGGCACCGCTCCGCGGCCGGGCAGTACGTCGGGGATGCTAGTGGGCGCTTTGCAAACGCCCATAGGGCGCCCGATTGTCTGTCCGGACGTCATGGGTATGTCCGATCGCCCTGTAAGCGTGCCAGCGGCTATGGGGAGTGATTTTGTTTATTTTCCATCTCATTTATTATTTATGGGAGGATTATAAGCCACAAGTGTGTGCGTGTTTCCCGTGGAAATGCTATTCTTACTCATTTATCCCATATATGAGAAAGTTTAGTGATATATCTTTTCCCTGGTGCAATAGAGAGTAAGAAATCGGGAGATTTCTGCTTTCGCAAGAGGGGTGTAGGAGATTGTGTACATTGTATCGAAGGCTGTATGCCGTGATCTATGAAAAGCATGCAAGCGGTGGTGGATTTATTTTCATTGCTGCTTGAGCGGTGTTAAATTTTTATTTATCGCTGCTGACAGGGTGACATAATCGTAACACCCACAAGTAGTTTGGCTTTTTGATACATTGTATACAATCTTTAACCTGCGAGGGTGATTAACTTCACGTCATTGATCGCCAGTGCGAAAGCTATTGCTAATGACTGCTGTTAATTACTGTAGTATTTTAGCGGGTTCCCCCGGGATGGCTTGTGTACACAAGCCACCCGTATACATGGCACGAAAGGAGTCACCGGGGGGGAGATGCGTGTATGGGAATGCGGGAATGTAAAACGTCCTTTTGTCTGTCGATCGGGTAGATGCAGTGAATAGACGTTTCCACGGGAACGCGTCATACGATGCGTGTGCAGTATAACTGCCAACACTTGATGCCTATAATCGATGTAACTCGACACCTTCTCGTCATTCAAGCGCTCGGCACTGGTGGAGACGGATCTGCGGATCTGACTCCCAGTGTTTAGAGCGATTAGAGCGCTTGATGTCAGAGTCAAGTGACGGCTGGGGAGGTGATGAAGGGAGGGAAGAGGGGTCTCTTGAGCGCGGTAATTCGTACTCGAGACCCCAGTCTAGGCCCGAGGAGGATGACCGCGAGGACATCCCTCGGGGAGCCTATGTGGGTTCTGAGGAATCCAGCTCCAGCTCCGATTCTTACACAGGAACCGAGTCTGAGAGCGAGGTCGCGGAGGACCGCCCCGCAGAGAGTGACTCGGCCACGGCAGGCGCCGAGCAACTCTTAGATCCGTCGCCTTTTTCTCGTATGGAAGAGGTGATGGACTGCGGTGGTGCGGGACTCGTGGATGTGGACATTGAGTTGCATCCGCACCCGGAGATGCTTGCGTCTTTGGGTCCGGATGAGAGTACTCGTGCGGAAACCCGTCCGGATGGCCGTAGCCGTCCGGACGCCGGTTCTGCCGAGAACTCCTCGGTGTCCGCACCTGCGGAGTCTGGTCCGCACGACCAGAAGGCCCCTGGGACTTGGGCGGAGCAGGTTGACGCGGCTGAGGAAGCCGCATCCCTAGCGCCGCCTCAGGGACAGGAGTCTGGCTCGAAGGAGACCGAGAACCGAGATGACGGGTTTACATCGCCCGTCTCTAGGCGTACTCGCCGTCGAGCCCGGGAGATTGCCCAAAAGCAGTGGAGAGCCCAGCAAGAGCTGGAAGCCGCTGAGCGTGGGCAATCTGAGGCCGGATCCGACCCGGACCCGGCCTCCTCGCCTCCGAAGAAGAAGAAGAAGAAGCGGCCGCACCGGAAAAAGAAGTCCGGCGGCCCCTCGCCTCAAGCCGGATCGAAGTCCGGAGGACCTAAGCCACTGGCGCCTAAGCCGGGCGGCCAGAAAGGGTCCTCCGCCAAACCCGGAGTCGCCAAGACGCCTAATCCCTCGGGATCTGGTGCGGGCGGCGCCTCCGCGGGATCCGGCCCAGGCGCGGGAGGTTCCTGTAAGCGGGTGCCTATCCAGGCACCGAAAGGAACCTCCTCTTCCTCTTCCTCCGGTACTAAGAAACCTACCGGAGCTGCGGAGGTGGGGTCAAGTCCAGTGGACAGAGGGCGTCCCGTGCCGAAGGAGGGAGATCTTCGTTTAGAACTCCTCCGGAAGCGTGCGGAGCAAGACGGGGTCCACCTGTCTGACGCCGCACTGGAAGCGGGAGCGCGGGCCTTCGTTGCGCAGCAACAGAGGGCCGCGCCCCCACGCGGGAAGAGTGTGCCCCGACAAACCAGGTCGGAGAATCATTCGGGGGCGGCCAAAAAGAAGAAACGGTCGTCCTCGGAGCAGCCCTCTATCCAGAGGCTGCGGGCCGAAATGGGCCCCGAACTCCCTGGAGTCCGTCAGGGACACATGTTCCTCCCGCGCTATGGCAGGGATCCGCAGGGACGCCGCACAGCGGCGGCCGGCGCGGCGGCCGACACGCCTTTCACACGGCCTCGTCCACTCACGGACGAGGAGCGTGTCGGGTTGCCGCCCGAGACAGAGGAGGGTGTAATATGCCAACTCTGTCCGGAATCCCTGGACGGGTATGAGGACCCGCACTGTGCGCTCAATCGGGATCGTAGGTATCCTACCTACGACCACTTGAGTCGACATATTGCGGGGTACCACTACCCCTGGATGCAAATGTTCGTTTGCAAGAGGTGCTACTCGGGCACCCCTCAGCAACGATATTTCGCCAGTTTAGAGGCCCTGAATGTCGTTGGAAATGAAGTGGGGCCTGTATTCAATTATGGATACATACCACCGAGGGTGGCGTCGTTCATGACTACGTCAGGGACGGCGAATCACCGATTCTTTCACTGGGGTCCATGGCGCTTTGCACAGCGCATCATGGACGATGCCTGGAAGGAGTCTGGCATTGTGTCCGCGGGCTCGAGCTACACCGCTCGCCTGACGGCGACAATGGGCCAGACCCCGGCGGAGTTCCAGGCGGCGGAAGCCGCCCGGACAGCAGCAGAGGCTGTCCGTGAACCGCCGGTGATCCAGGCCGGTGAAGAACGGCACCGGGTGACCATGATCGTGTCGGAGATGCCGCAGATCGCGGCCAAGACACGAGTGGCTACTCCTAAGCCGCGCCCCCAGCCGAAGACTCAGGGGAAGAGCTCGTCCGCCGGAAAGGCTCCGGCCGGGACGACGCCCCTGCAGTCTCTGGGTGCGCTGACTCAGGAGGACTACCCGGGCTTGCTCGAGGTGACGGTACCCGCGGGTCCGTCTGAGGGACGGGTGGTGGCAGACACCTCCGCCTCCTCGAGTACCGCGTCGGTGGTCCCGCCAAGGACCCTACGCGTGACTCCCTCGGTGGCGAGCAGTAGCGGACGTGCGGTACCTCTCTCGAGGTCGGCGTCCGCGTCCTCGTTGGTAGTTGAGGGGACGTCCGCAGGGTGGCAAAGCACCGCCTCCCTGGACTTGGACCCCCTCGATGCCACGGCGGACGTACGCCGGAGGCTCGGTCCCACGACCGCCAGCGTCTACGAGACTTTCCGCGAGTCTGTAGGCCAGGCGGTCGGCCATCGTCGCGATGGTATGGACCGGATCCCCGGTGATCCGGCGTTGGTGAACCTGCCGGTGCCCCGAGCCATTCGTGACTTGGGGTCCGCAGGTGTAGCCGCGTTGGTCCGCGCTCGGGAGGAGCACCCCTGGGATCACCCCCAGCGTGGTCGACTCACCCGAGCGGCGGAGTACCTTGTGGCGGAGATGGACAGCTCTCTGGATCGGTTCAGCCGGTGCCGCGCCGAGGCCTCCCGTGTCGCATGCGATCTCGCATACGACCAGGGCCTCATGGAAGGCACCCGGCGGAGCCTAGAGAGCTACCGGACTTTGTCGGCCGTCATTGAGCGGCGCGCGTTCGACCAGGGTCGGACCGCCGCTCTTGCCGAGCAGTCCGGGGCGTCCGCCCCCGCCCCAGAGGTAGCCGCACGGATGGAGCACCTGGAGGCTGAGAATGAGCAGCTACGGCGTCGTCTTGACGAAGCCGAGGCCGCTCGGACTCGCCTACTCCAGGGCGTCGATGACCCCGAGTCGTCCGCCCTGAACCAGGCGGCTCTCCGGCGCGCGGATGCCGCTTTGGAGCTGGCCATCTACCCATACCTAGTCCAGGTGTGGGGAGAACGGACGGCTGGTCCACAGCGCACCCGCGATACGGTGGAGATGTTCCGCGCCATTGCCGATCTCGGCGCGACCTCTCTACCGGCCTCCGTCGTGATGGCTCCGTCAGGACCCGGATTGCAGGGCTCACCACAAAAGCCCATGCAAGCTCCACCGGGCCTGACTCATCCGCCCGTGCAGCCGGCTTTCACTATGCCGGCTCCGCTGCGTCCGCGGCGTAGGGACCCGTCACCGCCGCCAGACCCCAAGACAGGCGGCACGGATGAGGAGCCGATGACCACGGAGGAAGGCTAGGGTACTAGCCTCGTCGCTGCACGTGTGCGGCGGCGTGCCGGAGTCGCTCCCGCGGCTCCGCCCTGCCTCAGACCCGTTCTGCGGATCTGAGGAGCCGGCCGGCAGGGCGGTCGGCAACATTTTAGAGGTACTATCACTTTTGATCACTCGGTGTGTCGTTTTACAAAATTTCTAAATTTAAAGTCTAACCTTAAAGATATTCCAAAGACTCGACACACCGTCCTTTTATAATGGATGACCTTTCAAGGTCATCACACGGTTTTGGACCACCTCGGTCAAAATTTTAGCTTGTTTATGAGGGTTTATTCAAAATTGCAAAGCGCGTTATAGTTTACTCCGTAAGTCCGGGGGTAGTTCCCCATTCTTCCAAAAGGGACTCTTAAAGTCCTAGTGTGTTGCGCCGTGACTTCTGGGTACCGTTCACCTTGCTTCCTTCGGTCCGCCATGCGATGCCTTCGTCGTGTTTCGCAGTTTTGGGCGCAGGCGGAACATGTTGGGGACCAACATTGTAAGAAGGGGGTAATGTGGCGATTTTGCCCTAAGCACGCGGCAGGTGATTGTAAACATAAATGCCATTTATGTGGCCTTTTCGTACTTGGCCTTGTTTTGACATGCTCCGTTCGAGCGTGCGTTGCCACGGCGACGTATTGTAATTTACGCTCCAGTAAACTATAACAATGGATCGATTTAACCTCGCGTGCGCCCTACAGTTTCTGGTGTATTATATATACACTGGAAGCGACTCGTTCGAGGAGATTGTCCAAGATCGAGAGACAGGACGCACACGAGGCTCGGCCATGAGCTTTGTGTTCCCTGTTTGCGAGTAGTGGGCTCCTAGAGCCCTGGGGACGATTTCCGTGGGGAGGCCCGGGCTGGGAGAGACGAGTTGCTGACTCGGGGGCCTTCGGCCCTGTGGATCGCCAGCTCTCTCCCTTCCCGGGACATGTGACAGAGGCTCTGGCCAGCATGTCGGACTGTACGGGGTTCCGTCCCCGAGGCAGACCGCGGCTCGCCAGGCCCCGCCAGTTAACACCGTAGGGATGAACTAGTTTCTGAACGGTGTCCGTAGGCCTGGGAGTGTCGGGTGGGCTGTTACCTGGTTACCGTTAATGATGAAGTAGTGACCGTGTCCGCCGCGACCTCCGGTGAGCGGCCCTGCCGCGAGGATCCGGAATAGCGGATGCGCGTCCGCAAGGACTCGGATGAGAGAGGACTATCCTCGAGGATCCCGAAGAGCGGACGGTAGTCAATAACTTTACACCTCTTTTGGATACTTCCAGACAGCATCCACGGACGCTGGACGAGTGTAAACGCCATATTTTGACCCGCGGATGGGCAACGGCCACGTCGCCAAGCACGTGCGTCGTCACGATATAGGTGGGAATAACATTCCACTCATACAGATGCGTATGTGGTATCTATCTATCACGCCAAGGATGGATTTCAGGCCATTCCACAAAGATTCGGATGATTGACGGCCCGATCACTACTTTGTGGTGATCTGCGGGTTTGAGGCCTCCGGACTTCTTTGTGTCGTAACTCGCGCCGCTCCGCATCCGCCCTTCCATAGTTTCTTGCACTAAGGACGTACGGCATACCTCTTTGTATCATGTGGACTGCTGTCCAGCATAGTTAACCCAACGCCTGCGCTGGCCGGACCACTTTTGTGGATTTGCTGGATGCCTGAGACTCCCTGAACAGCCTCTGATATGGCCAGACTGAGGCTGGGACTTTCGTCCGCCACGGGGGACGCGCCTCTCCCGCGATAATGGAGAACTGGCTATGGACACGAGGATAGTGTCCGGATGTGTGGATTGATGTCCGCAGTTCGTCCGCGTGGCTCGTCCGGCGCTCCGAACGCTTTTGGGCGACATACTTCGGTGTGTCATCACCCGTGCGCCACTACTGTAATTAAGATTATAGTAGTTTAAGGTTTCTAGCAGCAGGAAACCGTTTTACCATTATTTTTAATGGATCAGCTGTTACGCCCGCACATGCGGACCAGCCGCGGCAGTGTGTTGATGCTTATTTCGTCCGGATTGCATGTTACATAACGCGGTCCAGCCGGAATGAGCGGAACTCCTACCATCTTTCTAAGAAGGGGGTCATATTCTAATTGCGTAGCATATTTTGTGGTTTCTAATCCCTATCTTATCATCGGATAAGGTCAATATTCCATGCTGTGGAAGGTAGCGGGCGTCAAACGTTACACAACTATGACTTATGTACAAGCGTGTACAAGCGTTTTTGCATATGACGATTTGTGCATATCAGGCCTCTTTTTTAAACTTTTCGAGGTCACATATCGGGCCTCTTCAGCTAATCAAGGCGTTCCATCGTCATGAACAATGTCAAAGACCCCAATCACCATGTATTGAAACAAAAATCTTAAAATGATCGAAAATTTTCAAGAAAACAGCCAAAAACTTAATTTTGGTCCTTTTTTGGGCCTCTTGAACGCGGATTTTGGTCCCATCGATTGGTTTACAGCACTCCATATTCATACAGTGTCAAGGACCCCAATTATCATGTTCAGAAACAAAAATCTCCAAACATATCAGATAGTTTTCAAGAAAACAGCCAAACTAGCCCAAAGGCTATGAAAGGTTACCGGAGAAATGTTTAGTGTTAAACCACAACTTTTTCCACCAAAATTGCCGTTTTGACCTTTCAAGGTCGAATTCAAGGTCATCTGTAAATTCGCCATATGCGACTTCCCATTTAAATGTGTCACAATTTAAGCTCTATCTTGAAGTGTTCTAGGAGTTTACTCCATACAACCCCCATTATAAAGGAAAAACTGGGTGAAAACTCCCAAGTCTATAAAAGTTTTCAAAGGGGGAACATTTTTGTTATTCTTTTCGGCTAGAAATCACTCAAAACGAATCTTCAGTGGCTTGAGTTGGGACGAAAAAAATTTTTCTGAAGATTTGACCTTTCAAGGTTATTGAATGTCAAATTCAAGGTCACCACTGAAATCGCGATATAAGTTTTCTTCTTTGAATGGACCAAGTCCAAACAATTTTTAAAAAAAGGGCGATTTTTTTTTCTTTTTGGCTGGAAATCATAATGACTTGATTTGGGGAGGGGAACATTTCTTTTGCGCCGACCCTTGAAAAAATCAGAATGGCCGCCACGCGCAAACCGGCTATACAAGGGCATTGAAACTTATACATGTCAGGTACATGAGGGGAATCTTTTGAAACAAAAATCTCAAAAGTGGTCAGACAGTTTTTGAGAAAATGGCCAAATCCAAGGTTTGGTAACCTAAAAACTGAATTTTTGGCTTTTTTGGGGTCATATGAGCCTAGGTTTTGGGGCCTTTTGAACATTCAAGGCACTCCATCTCTATGCAAAATATCAAGGACACCAATTACCATGTTCTGATATAACATTCTCAAGACTGATCGGATTGTTCTTGAAAAAATGGCTGTCACAGTCGAACATTTGCCATTTTAGTTTAAAATGGCCGCCATTTTGAAAGAATGCTAAAATATAAAATAAAAAATACCTAAAAGAATACCTCTTTCTCGATATATTTTAAGCATTTTTGTGCGAAATTTTAGAAAGATTCGACCGTAAACTTTAAAGATGAAAGTGTGGATGGACGGTCTGAAGGACGACGCACGCAAAGCGACGGCATTAGGTTATCGGATCATAGGTCCTACCGGTAGCCTGAAAATTCAAGTCAATGTCAAAGTTCATCCTTATTGGGCTATTTCCTCCAACCATTTGTGTCTAGAGCGAAGAGTTACAAGTTCTGTAGCCATTGCCTGAATACTTTTTCAGTTAATGTCCGTAATCCAAGTCACAAAATCAACACTGATTTCGTCCTCACATACTCCAGAGCCAGATAGAAAATATGGTTCTTCTACAAATTATTTCTGCCTAGGTGTGGAAATTTGGCATCTGAAATATTTAGGGATCCCATGCGCGTAGGAAGACATAAAAAGAAAAATGAACGAGGAAATTATAAAGGCATTTCTGCAGGTCTATGCTTGCAGGTCAGATTGTATCTACTGTGTAATGTATAGGCCTATTGTAGATTCAATAACTTTACTATATGTGCTTCCGTTGCCGTGGTTACCTGGTTCCTTCACGTTCCCCCATTCATTACCGTCGATCACCATCAGAACAAAATTGAGGATCAGCTCGCATGTCATTTTCTTCCCCGGGTAGTCACATGAAATATCCTACACGATAATTTTTTTCATGAATATATCACAATCAATATTCAGTGAAAATAAAATTTGGGTTCGTGAATGATTTGAATGTAAAAGTAAATTTAACACAGCAATCAAATATATAAATTAAAGCTACATGGACGTGTGTGATACGACTATGCCGGGACTGCGACTATCCTTGGAATCTCGGGAGCCCCACAATATATTTTCAACAACAAAAAATCTGTGACTCAGAAATATGTTAAGGTGCATTACAGCGTTACATGGACCTAACATTCGTTGGTCAATAATTATGCAATTGAGTGTCATTATTCATGAGTTCTTTAAGTTATATAACATATAATATGTGAAGTGATAACGAGTAGTTTCGTGATACATAAATTTTAATACATGTACCAGCAATATTTACATGCATGTGTGGAATGAAAAATACTCAATCAGAGCCAGAGTGAGCTCAGAATCAACCACAGAACATGAAAAAAGCTCTGGCTTCTGGGGCCCTTGAGCGGGCCCCAGACCCCACGCCGTGTAAGCTACCACCTATCCACCTCACTTCGCTCGGTCGCTTGACTCCTCTAACCAGCTTGCCACCCCCCACCCCCTCCAATAATAAATCTAGTTCGACACACTTGGACTTCATACTGAAACTGTCATTGAATATACACATGGGATATTTTTTTTTATTTATTTGTTCGTTTCAGACAGAGTTTTATATAACTATGGATGTAGGCATAACTTTGAAGATAATTATATCTCATCTTTATTATTAAACGATTGACCATCACCATGTCTGGTGCATAAGAACCTTAGAACAGCATTAGAATGGTAGGACTATTAGACCTTCCTTATTTTGAAAATCTATCCTTCATTTGCCATTTACAACAGAACTAAGCAGACACCTAAAGTAAAATTCTACTTATTGGTTTCACAAGGTACAGTTGTAAAATACACCTTAAAAACCATCTCAGAAACACTAAATTCCAAAAATTTCTCAGGGGACGCCCCCCGAACCCCCAGAGCGCAAAAGGCTTCGCTCGCTACGCTCGCTCACACTAATTCAAGATTATGTACATTTAGGAAGAGCAACCCCCCTATTCAAAAATCCTGGATCCGCCCCTGGTATTGAAGTATTGAACCATTGTTTATTCAAAAGCACATTGGGCGTTTATCGACGTTCTACGGTGGCATGTGATAGGCATTTAGGCACAGTTTGCTGTCGGTTTCACGGGATAGTCGCAGTCCCGGGATAGTCGCATCACAGACGTGGTTTTATATTGCTACTTATGGCGCCCCGTTCGTGCCACAAAAAAGATAATTTATTTTTTGTCTAACTCATACGTATGAGATAGTATCTCATACGTATGAGTTACTAAGTCTTACGTATGAAATAAAAAGTCATACGTATGAGATAAAAAGTCAAATGTTTGAGATACTAAGTCATACGTATGAGATAATAAGTCATACGTAGGAGATACTATCTCATACATATGAGATAATAAGTCATACGTATGAGATAGTATCTCATGTACGTATGAGTATGTTGTTGTGATAAGCCTTACATGTAAATCCGCAGTTCGCAAATACTGTTTTATGCCATGTTCGATATCTACGGTTCGCTTGTAATAAATGTATGTACTCAACCTCATGGTTGTTACTGCGACCTAAACATACAACAAACTGTAATTTTCTACAAGAAAACACAACATGGTGGCAGAGAAAGCACGAAGCAATCACTGCAGGTCGCAGTCACCTACAGGAGCTAGAAAAACCCTCCAAAGACGTGCACACCTTCAAACCACGTGCGAGACAGAAAATATGCACATACTGTGGTACAACACACAGACCACGCAATTGCCCAGCATTCAACGACACTTGCGATGAATGTGGAAATGTGGGGCACTGGAAAATATGCTGCAGAACCGGAAAACAGCGAAAAAGTAGGCCTGGAGCTTCACCGAGTCACAATAGAAGGAGAATACAAACACCTCAACGCCGCAACAGATCAAGATACAGATCTTCAACTCCGAGTCGCAGTACAGATGATAGGAAAAACCCGAGGGTACATGAAGTTTCTAAGCCGGATGAGCCAGAGCCGGGAACGTACCAGAAAACGTTCGATTCTCTGGAGTTGGATGAAATCGAATCTGGAGAAAAACGGTCAGAAGCCTATGTTGTGCTCGACATACAACCACCAGGACTATGGGGTGACAATTATTCACTAAGATTGAAGATAGACACTGGTGCGTCAGGCAATACACTTCCACTGCGTACACTGAAGCAGATGTACGGTGAAACTGTTGAAACAAGAAAAATTCTGAAGCCCACAAATACCAGATTGATCGCCTACAATGCTCAGGAAATACACTGTCTAGGCACAATGGACATCATGTGTCGATACAGATCCAGATCCTGGATAAAAACAACCTTCTATGTGGTAAACGTACCAGGCCCAGCTGTACTCGGACTACCAACATCAGAGCTACTGAACGTAGTCACAATCAATGCACACGCTCTGTGTACCCAGAACAAGCCACTACAAATCAAAGATGTCCAAGACCTGAAGAATGCCTACCCAAACCAATTTGATAAAATTGGAAACCTAGAAGGCGAGGTAACATTGCACCTCCGAGAAGATGCCGAACCACATATAGACAGTCCGAGGAAATGTCCGATCCACATCAAAGACATGCTGAAATCCGAATTGAAAAGACTAGAAGAACAGAACATTATCAGACGAGTAGACGAACACACTGACTGGTGTTCAAGCATGGCCTTCAGCACCAAACCAGATGGAAGCCTCCGGATATGTATTGATCCGCAACGTCTAAATCAAAACCTGAAACGCTGCCCACACAAAGTTCCAACCATCGAAGAACTCAATCCAATGCTGAATAATGCAAAGATATTCAGCAAACTGGATGCAAAGGCAGGATATTGGGCCATACACCTCAGCAGAGAGTCACAGCTGATAACAACATTCCGTACACCATTTGGGCGCTACTGCTGGCAACGGCTGCCATTTGGACTTAATATCTCGCAAGATATCTTTCAAGCAAAGATGGATCAGATCGTGGAACCTCTGGAAGGCATCGTTAACATTGCTGACGACATCATTGTCTATGGAGAAGATGAGGAGAGCCATGACAAGAACCTGCAGAAACTCATGGACAGAGCAGCAGAAGTTGGACTCGTTTTCAACAGCTCCAAGTGTCACATCAAACAAGAAAGTGTGACATTCTTTGGTAACATGTATACCAGTAAAGGTATCAGACCAGACCCGTTGAAGGTCAAGGACATCAAAGAAATGCAGGCACCAACAAACAAGACAGAACTACAGAGTTTCCTCGGATTGCTAACCTACATGGGGCAATTCATTCCACAGCTGTCATCCAGGGCTCAACCACTGAGGCAACTACTGAAAAAAGACATACCCTGGACGTGGGATGAGTCATATGAAACCTGCTTCAAGGACTTAAACAACAGTATCACAAATGAGGCATGTTTGAGCTACTATGACACTACAGCACCTCTTCAGCTTGAAGTTGATGCTTCACAGAAAGGCCTAGGCGCTGCACTGTTACAACGAGGCAAACCGGTAGCATTCGCTTCGAAATCCCTGACAAATACAGAATCGCGGTATAGCAACTTCGAGCGTGAGATGTTAGCGATCGTCTTCGGCATACATAGATATCACACATATCTGTATGGCCGACGATTCACAGTGGTAACTGACCACAAGCCGCTTATCAACATATGTCAGAAACCAATACACGCAGCACCACCTCGGCTACAGCGCATGTTACTCAAGATACAAGGCTACATGTTTGACATCATACACAGACCAGGCGTGGAGATGACACTGGCAGATGCCCTGAGCCGCATCCCTGTAGCAGGCAGGCATTCATCCGAGTTTGACCTAGACATGAGAGTGGATGGTATCCTCGAAGACCCGACCACCCTGTCAACTGCACTGATAAACTTCTCTGCGAACAAACAGCAGAAGCTCCGAGACGAAACCAAGAATGACAGTATCCTACAGAGCCTCAATCTCTACAGGTTGGCCAGAAAAGATCTCTGACCTACAACCACAACTCCGAGTATACTGGTCAGTCAGAGACGAACTAGCAGTAGAGTCTGGAGTAATCTTCAAGGGCAGACAAATACTCATTCCTGGTAACATGCGCCAGGAAATACTGAAACAGCTCCACCAAGGCCATCAAGGCATCGAAAAAACAAGATACCTGGCACGAGAAAGTGTGTACTGGCCGAAGATAGGTGACGAAATTGTAACAATGTGCCAGAATTGCAACGAGTGCCAGGAACTACAACACAAGAACCGAAGAGAACCTCTCATGCCACACAAGATCCCAGAAAAACCGTGGCAATACATTGCATCAGACTTATTCGAGATCATGAAGGCAAGCAATATCTCATCATTGTGGATCGACACTCCAAATATCCACTCATTGATGCTATGACAACACCTGTCACAAGTCAAGCAGTTGCAAACAAAATCCGAGCCTACTGTGCCATCTTCGGGCGCCCTGATGAATTGATGACAGACAACGGACCACAATATACTGGCTCACCATTCAAATCCTTCATAAACACTTGGGAGATCAATCATGTCACCAGCTCCCCACACTTCCCACAGAGTAATGGATTTGTGGAGCGACACATAGGTCACGTAAAACCGCTGATAAAGAAAACCCTTCAGAAAGGAGAGGACCTAGGATTAGCCCTACTGAACATACGAGCAACACCGATCGAAAGCGGGGCAGCATCACCTGCAGAAGTCATGTTCGGACGGAAAGTTAACACAATACTACCAAGCCACACATATCCGACAGAAAATAGCGTGAAAGACAAGAATGAAGCCAAGAAAGAGCAGATGGTACGACGCTACAACACTTCAGCTAAGACAGAACTTCCAGCACTCAGACCAGGACAAAGAGTGAGGGTTCTGGACCAGCGCACCGACAGGTGGACACCAGGGACGATTGTGCAGGTCTGCGCTGAACCACGATGCTATATCGTAGAGCTGCCAAATGGAATGAGAGTGAGGCGGAACCGCTCCCAGCTGCGAGAAATAGTTGTGCAATTTCAGGAGACCCCAACCGTCATAGGCACAGAACAGCAACAGGCTGATCAGGAACAGGAAACTGGTCAAGCACAACCCGCAGACACAACACTCCAACCGCAGCCTCAACAACAAAGGAACAGAACAAACGAGAGACATTCTCGATACGGAAGGCTGATTAAGCGGCCACAGAAATACAATGGCTAACGTTGACTTCACAATTTATCATGTTGAGTGTTTTTTTTATTTCAGGAAATGACATTCTGACTGTTTGCATGTTAGATAGTTTTGTAAAGTACAACACCTTATTTGCAGAAAGGGGGATGTTGTGATAAGCCTTACATGTAAATCCGCAGTTCGCAAATACTGTTTTATGCCATGTTCGATATCTACGGTTCGCTTGTAATAAATGTATGTACCCAACCTCATGGTTGTTACTGCGACCTAAACATACAACAAACTGTAATTTTCTACAAGAAAACACAACATATGTCATAGTATCTCCTACGTATGACATAGTATCTCTTACGTATGACTTAGTATCTCATACGTATGACTTAGTACCTCCTACGTATGTCATAGTATCTCCTACGTATGACTTAGTATCTCCTACATATGTCATAGTATCTCCTACGTATGACTTAATATCTCATACGTATGTGTTAGTATCTCCTACGTATGACTTGTTATCTCATACGTATATGTTAGTATCTCCTATGTATGACTTTTTATTTCATACGTATGAGATAAATAAAACAAGAAAATGCAGCTAACTGCGGGAGACAAAATTAGAGCTCGAGCACATCATCAGCACCACGAGACCTGAATATATCTTACACACTCCCCTCCCCCCCCCCCCCTTTAAAAAAAAAGGAAATTGAAACATATCATGTCCCACATGATTCCAATTCATTCCCGTATGTTATGATGAAACACATAGGCCTACTTCAATCATATTCCTAATGAGTAAACATTTATTTTGAACTCAATGACACAGATACGCCTGATAAAATGATATTGAACCTCAATAAAATATCCTTAAAATATTGGAAACTATGAGGAATATCTGCATCTGATATCATGATATAGATAACACATGCATACTGAGTAAATTAAAAGACCAGTTTAAAATAAAAAGGTTTCGCAACCGAGCATGGAACACCTTGTCATGTGATAAAATATGTCCAATTACGGTGAATGTAGTCGTGGTACCGTAGACGAAACGTTGTGTTTACTTCATTACGCCAAAGAAGGCCGCACGCAAGGTTACATGTACATGCATGCACAAAATGCTGCACAGAAAATTGTACGTTCCAAAGTACGCGTCATTGCGGTAAAATTTGCTTTGCATTCTGGGAACGTGAATTCCCATCGGCTCCGCCATTTTGACGTTTTCCAGACGAGCTGACCATTTTGCGTAATTTTCTCAAACCTAACACATCGATTTATGCATTATATATCTGTGGAATATTCAAAGCTTGCCATCAAATCGAGAGATTTTATGTCAAGGACGAAGAAAATACTCATTTGAAGTAGGTGTACAAAGGTTTACATGCGAAAACGGGCGTCGATAGGTTGGCATGAAACCTCCATGAAAAAGTCAGCACATAGACATGTAGAGAGTTGGGGGCTTCGCCCCCAACGCTCTAATGTCAAAAATAACTTCCCTTTTTGGTGGCACGAACGGGGCGCCATAGCTACTCAAGTCTTGCATAGTTGTCTTCCAGTTCTGGCTGATATTGTACAGTGTATCTAGGACATAGGGCAATACCTGTATGCTTGCGTGTACATACACTACGGTATATGTTATTGTACAACCATTCGTCAATGTCTATTTATAAATGACACGATACGCTATAAATTCCCCTCAGTTTCATTTCAAATAAACGGACATCTTTGACGCGTGTTATATATTCTACCAGCAGGCTACGTACGTGTATGTTCATCAATACTGAATTAGTCCCGTTAATTTGAAAAGTGCATTTTCTATTTTTAAAAAGTAGGTTTTTTTTTTAGATATATGCGTATGAACATCCTACGATATCATGTCATTTCATTCATAGGGTCTTCTCCAGTTCAAAATATGTATTTTTATCAAATATTTATTCCAATGTTCATTGTTTTAGTATAATACAAAACTCTCATAAACACATCTCTTAAGAACAAATCCATCATTTCTCTTACCATTGTCTTCTTACTAGTATGTATTGTATGTTCTCAGACTTCTTGTGAATACGTCTTTGATACTAGTATCTCTTAAGTTGAACTCCGTTCTTATAGTTCAGTAGCCGACTGACAAGTGACGGGATGAAAACAGCGAACACTGCAGCTACATATATTCTATACGAAGGTAAATCCACTTGGTGGGTATGTTTTAGCTGCGTGGAAGCTATTATCTTGCCTCGTATATAATGCGCACGTAGTATACATAAGTTTTTTATTTCTGGAAATCTTTCTACATGTATTTTCAAGAAGGGTGTAACCAGTTTTCGTACTGATTCGTGATATCGGCTTCGACACTTGAAAGATATTTACACATATAGTCCAGGGCTTTTATGGCCCAAATGGGGTCAGATAGGAAAAAAATTGCAAAACTACATATCATTTGTGATTTGATTACAGAAATATATGATGAGCAACATATCAAAAGTCTAAAGTTCTCAAAATATGGGAAGTTGGACAAAACCACAATTCTTTGGACGCCCGGTTTGAGTCATTTTCCGCCCCATTTCGCCATGTCAGAATTTAGTCTACTGTAAGGATTTGGGGTAGACATTTGTACGGTGTCTGATTCATACGGTGGCTGATTCTTGCCATAATGCGTTTTTCCTGAACAGTTTTCGTCGCGAATTTAATTGTGACGACTGAAACTATTTAAATCGCGACCGAAATCATTAAATCCGCGACCAAAACGTTTTCGCTGCAGCGAAAACATTCTCGCCGCGAATTAAATACTTTTAGCTGTGGCAAAAACATTATCGTCGCGACCAAAATCATTTTCGCTGCAGCGAAATTGTTCTCGCCGCGATTTAAACACTTATAGCCGCGACCAAAACATTCTCGCTGCAGCGAAAATGATTATCGCCGCGGCGAGAATGGCCATACTTGTTAGAACGCTTTTCTTTCATCACCTCAAAGAGAACAAATTGTTTATTATTGCAATTATCGCCGCGGCGAATATTCACAGTTAAGTGCAATTATCGCCGCGGCGGTAAGTATTCTCGCTGCAGCAGAAATGTATTGGTCGCAGCAACAATAGTTTTCGCTGCGGCGAGAATGTTTTGGTCGCGGCAACAATGGTTTTCGCTGCGGCGAGAATGTTTTAGTTGCTACAACAACTATTTTCGCTGCGACAAGAATGTTTTGGTCGCGGCGGGAATATTTCCGCTGCAGCGAAAACGTTTCGGTCACGATTTTAATCATTTCCGTCGTCAGAATTAAAGTCGCGACGAAAACTCTTCAGGACAAACACATTATGGCATGAATCAGCCACCGTAGATTCATGCCATAATGCGTTTCTCCCGAATAGTTTTGGTCGCGAATTTAATTGTGACGACTGAAATAATTTAAGTCGCGACCAGAATCATTAAATCCGCGACCAAAAACATTTCGCTGCGTCGAAAACATTCTCGCCGCGAATTAAATACTTTTAGCTGCGACAAAAACATTATCGCTGCGGCGATAATCATTTTCGCTGCAGCGAAATAGTTCTCGCCGTGATTTAAATACTTATAGCCGCGACCAAAACATTCTCGCTGCAGCGAAAATGATTATCGCCGCGGTGAGAATGGCCATACGTGTTAGAACTTTTTTCTTTCATCACCTCAAAGAGAACAAATGATTTTTTATTGCAATTATCGCCGCGGCTAATATTCAAAGTTAAGTGCAATTATCGCCGCGGTGGTAATTATTCTCGCTGCAGCAGAAATGTATTGGTCGCGGCAACAATAGTTTTCGCTGCGGCGAGAATGTTTTGGTCGCGGCAACAATGGTTTTCGCTGCGACCAAAATGTTTCAGTTGCGACAACAACTATTTTCGCTGCAACGAGAATGTTTTGGTCGTGGCGAGAATATTTCCGCTGCAGCGAAAACGTTTCGGTCGCGATTTTAATCATTTCCGTCGTCAGAATTAAAGTCGCGACGAAAACTCTTCAGGACAAACACATTATGGCATGAATCAGCCACTGTACATCTGGATGTCAAAGCTGAATTTGTGCACAGTGACTCTGGAGACCATATCGATTACCCACAAAAAAAGTCCCCATCAATCCCATGGGGGGTATTCCCAAAAATCCAAGATGGCTGCCATTTAAACGCAAAATAGCTTAAAACTGAACTAGCAGGTTATCTACTGCATCTACTTTGGAGATTTTAGTGTCTACCCCCATGTTTTCTGACCAATGGAATCTGATGGTGGTATTGCTGAGTTTCTGGGACTGTTGGTTGTTTCAAAATCCAAAATGGCTGCCACAAACCCGGGAAATTCGTAAAATCACATATCCAGCTATATTTATGCTGCTATGGCAGATAGAGGCAAAATTTTGGTGTCTACCCACACATTTTCTGACCCAAGGAATCTGATGGTGATATTGCTGAGTTTCTGTGACTGTTGGTTGTTTCAAAATCCGGAATGACTGCCATGAAAAACCTGGAAAATTCGAAAAAAAACACGTTTCTAGCTATATTTCAGCTTCTAAGTCAGATGAAAGCAAAATGTTGGTGTCTACCCCTATATTATCGGACCCCAGAAATACAGTGGTGATAACGTCGTTCTCTGGTTGCCTGTGACAATTTTCGACTATATATAAGCTTGTGGCGGATAGAAGCAAGCTTTTGGTGCCTATAATGATGTCAGTGAAAGGGATACCAGAACCGGTGGACACATATTCAACTAACAAGTTTGAAATTACCACATGATATCCGTAAACTCGTGAACTGAAGTTTAAAATTAGCATATCAATGGACTCACTACAATTTATTGCTTAGATATAATGACAATCACAGTACCGATTTGCCGTATTGAATTTGCAGGAAAGTGGAGGGACTGCATGTTAGCAAAGCCATTTGCTGGAGACAGGCAATTCAGTTTTGTAGTGACTTAGAGTAGCTCTGCCTCTCGTACAATCATCTGTTTGATAGTAGCTTGGAATATGTCCACCATTTTGATGAATAATGAATCCTCACCATACATTATTTTTTTTATTCACAAAGAGGCTTCGTTCAACCACAGCTGTGTGAATGGTGCTTACTCAACACAGCAAAGAGCTTTGATAATCCCTTGTCACATTCACAAACAGGAAGAGTAGCTTATCCAGTTGTTGTGGCCAGAGAGAGGTTGATGCTGATTTATGCGTGGCAAAGCATGTCAAAAATGTTTATGGAGCACTTCTAAAGCAGAAGATTGCACGACAGTAACTCTGCCACAACGGATCTGAGCTCATCCACATCCACAACTCCCACCCACAATGAAACCATAGGGCCTAAACAAGTGGTTCTGTTGAGATTCCTTCAACAACCCGCGTGTTCCTGTACGTTCAGTTTTGGCATGGTATTATTTTGAGTCCAATGATTTCAGAGGGGAACTACGAGCCTGAAATTTTCTAAATGTTGGCTCGGATCGTGCTGCTGTTCCAAAGGGACTGCTCAAATTGATTTACTACATGATTGACAACATGACGTGATATTTTCAAAACAACACGTTTTGTGAAAGGTAACACGACAAGACGTGAAGGAATAACATGTTATGTGGATGATGAATGTACTCGGGTATTGGTTGCATGTTCCTTGAGCACAGGATGCCAGCATGAGGCAGTGGCAACTTTGTCAAGAGGGTATCAGGGGCATTGAAATGGAGCGACTTGTCAAAACTGTTCAATGAAGAAGGTTCCAAAAGAGGCTTGGTAGAAGCATTCCCTGATCATGAAGCCCACGCTGTTAAGGAGCCCAACTGCCGACTGCAGTATTTCATCCAAGACCTCAGAAAAGCTGGTCGAGCATATATATTGTAGCAGCTGCCAGCCAATCCAGGGTAGAGTCTATCAAAATTACAGACTGTAGGGGCGTTGGACTTCCCTTGGCTGAGACATGGCCACAGACACCGAGTAAGGGGAGGATAAGTTGTGCAACACCTCCTTGGGAGGGCCAAAACGGCTTGGCAAGAAAGTCCTTCTGGGAAGGTTCAAAGACCTTGGAGAGCTTCGACTGCTTGGCATTGTCTCTCTTGTTCTTGAGAACTCCCTGCCACCGGCGCTTGAAAGCTTGGTGAACACTCCGACTCAGAGGCAACGCTGATGAGTTCCAGCTGGAGGTATGGGAAGGTATGGGAAGCCCCAGGTAATATGGTCCTGGTCATACCAACGAGGGGAGCAGATAGGGTGGAGCCAGCGACATCTTGATCGGTCGCTGAGGCTGGCCTGGTGTAACCAAGCACAGGAGAGGCAATTGACACGTAAGAAATACTCTGTACCAGAGTGACCACGAGAAACTGCTCCTTTTGAGCCTGGCAGCGTCAAAGCGGGGATGACAGCCAGCTGCACGTGGCTTCCTGTGTTAAACCTGCGGGAATCAGGAAGATACCAGGCGGAGACAGCTCTTGTGCAGGCTGACATGCAACAATCGATGGGTCATTTGGGTTTTCATCTACTGACTCATGGAATTGGGGCTGAAACGTTAGACAAGCACTGAGGCTCAGCTCCAACTGCCTGAGATCTTTGGGATAGCACCTGGGGGTATTGTTGTACCTGACGGAAATCCCACAGAAAGGGCCTTAGCTGCGAGTCCCAAAGACATGGAAGGGAGCGTTCCTGAAGCCAAGGAGGTACGAAGGAAATATCTAAATCCCTCGTTACAATGGCGGCAGCGAAGACAAGCCCCGAGGCTGAGACATCGTCTGGAAGAGCGGACATTCGACCCAAAGGTACGAGAATGCAGTAGAAGATATGGGTAATCACCGCCGACTGCATCGGCATTGATTGTCCCAATGGAAACCAGATTCCTATCAGGACCCAGCCCCTGGTCCGGACCTAGACAGGACTGGCCAACCGGCATGAAACAAATTCCGACTCGGTATTCGAGTTCCCAGGGAGGATCCTGGTGATTCCAACATTCCCTGTTGGTAAAAAGCAGCCAGAAATGTATGTATCAACCTATTACCGCTGTAAGAAAGACATGGATTACACGAATAGGTTATAAGTAGTGCTGTTCCGATGAGTAGAAGAATGGGATAAGTTGACACTGTTCTGCCACTTGGTGACTTTGTTGGGGGATTAGAATGAATAGCGACAAATAGATAAATTTATATTCCTAGACTTAATCCATGGATGATTTTCACAGAATAAGTGTACGTGGTCAAATCCAAGTGATACTAAAGTATCAAAGTCAATGCCACGTGAACATCACAGACACCTATCCCGCTCCTATCCAGCTCGCATTTTTTTCAAAGTTTTGGAATTTGACGGCCATTTTCTCAAAAACTGTCTGATCAGTTTTGAGTTTTTGGTCTCAAAAGATTCCCCTTATATACTGTAAAACTACTAAATTTGGCGAACGATATAATTTGGCGGATTTGGCGGTAGGGGAAAAACCGCCAAATTAAATCGTCCACCAAATTAACTAGATATATATATTAAGAAATATAAGTCGTTTCAAAACCGCCAAATTAAATCTCCGCCAAATAACGTGGGGCTCGAAACCGCCAAATTTAATAGCCGCCAAAATTAGTCTTTTTACAGTACCTCTGTTATATGTAAAGTTTGGTTGCCCCTGAATCGCTGGTCTGCGTGTGGCGGCCATTTTGAATTTTTGACGGGTCGGCGAAAATTTTTTTTTTGCTCCAAATCGCATTACTATCCATTTTGGGCCATTTCTAGGCAAAAAAAAATTTTCACCCTTTGAAAAAAAATTTTCGGCACTTTTTTCCTTCATAATGGGAGCTGTCCGGACTGTAGTCATAAAACACTTGAAGATACAGCTTAGAAATTGACACTTTCAAATGAGAAGTCATATATGGCGACTTGTGTGGTGACCTTGAATTTGACCTTCGATGACCTTGAAAGGTAAAAACAGCCATTTTGGGGTCAAAAAATGCCCAGATTTGCCTCTATAGATGAAATGCTTGCAGATAAAGCTCATGTTTGCATTATGAACATATAGGAAGACATACATGGCACAACTAATGATGACCTTGAACTTGACGTCAGATGACATTGATTGCCAAATGTCTGACTCGGAATGTGTAGATATATCTTTGTATTATGAACATATAGAATATCAAATGCCGCACACGTACATGTAATGGTGACATCGAAGTTCAAGAGGATGACCTTGATTGGTAAATCTCAAGGTCATATGTTCACACTGTGAACCTTGATTGGTAAATCTCAAGGTCTGCTACCTGCCAATGCTGCCATGGCCAAACCAGAATTGTCTGGTAACTTATCTTAGCCTTTGGGCTAATTTTTATCTCTTCTGACTTTTCGTATGTTATTCAGATGCCTTTAAGGTAAACAATTCCACATGATTTGTTAGTGTTGCAATTTTTTCCCCGTGAAACACTATATACCCTAGACTAATACGCAACTCCTTGTATTTTATGATATGTCTGAAGAAATGCTCGTGGTCGATTGGGGCTTCAATTTGTACATGTATAAACTCATGGAATTTTATGCACTTCGGCGCTTGCATTTACCATCTAAAGCAAGAGAACGTGACGAAGAGACGTTTTCATATTTCGGCAGCTCCAAATTTGCCGACTCAGCATTGGAAATGGCCGTCCGTCACCGGTAAATAACTTTTTTGGCTTCACGAGTTTTTCTCTATTTTGTTCGTTTTCTTACTTTTCTGAAAGTCCGTTCATCACGTTTTTCTGATTTTGTGTGGGCATGACATTGTGATATTTATTTCATGTATGAAAGAGGTTAGGCTTCAAAAAAGTCCAAATATCAGGTCTGAAAGGCCCAAAAACCCAAGAAGCACCATTAGCTTTTGGACACCACATGGTTCAATTGAGCTTAGGTTTGAATAACGAGCATATAATAATTACTATATGATACATCTTTTGGTCATCTTGAACTTGTTCTTATGTAGATGACCTTGAGTTGTAAATCGCAAGGTCACATCTGAAATCACAATTTGAAGGGGCAGACAGTAATCTTGTGGTTTGTATTTATGGGTATTGATGGACTTATAATACTAGTATTATGTATTTCATGAGGGCCTTGAAATTCGAATATGAGAATTCAAAATTGTAAATTGGCTCATGGTCGTCATGGACATCGAGGGCTTCAAGATAAAACTTGGGCGGGTATCATACGGCCTTGTAGCGCATGACACACCGGTACCCGTAAGATCACCTAAGTTATGTAACGCTGGGCGCGGGTAATACATTGATGGGTGACCCTGTTCATGCATTCACCTGCGCTGCTGTATGCTGTTCACCCAAACAGTATAATTGGGCACCTGGCTATAGACAGAAATGGCAATGTGTATGAAATTATGAATAGTTTCTCTACCCCTGAAGATGGCTGCACATAGAGCTGTGTGCCTCCCAGGAGGTTGAGTAAGTGTCAAAATGAACAGGTCTGCCAGGGATAATAATAATTGTTCAATGCACTGAGCAACGATTGTTGGATATTAGCGCTCTATAAGAACTAAATATTATTATTATCATGAGCATAAGTCAAATACGGTAAATCACCTCAGATGATCTCATGATCCGACATTCAAAGTTATGACCACCCAAAATTACTCATTGGCCTGTGCTTCGACAGAACTCCGGTTTCGTATTATGGGTTGGAACACTTGCATGTTACTCACAGGGTGACCTTGAATCGGAAGGTGTTTGAACACCATGCTGTCTACATGAGGATGTATAAATTAGTCTTCAATACAAAACAATTATCCTTGTTCTAGTACGAGGCTATTTTCAAGATATTATTTGGGAGCATCTTTTGCAAGAGCTTTGGGACCATTGTAATGTTTTATACCAGAAGATTGAATAATCTGAGGATTCTTATTGTAACAATGAATTTTCCAATATTTACTTATACTGGCAAATTTTTTTTCCACACAAATATTGTGTCTCAGCATCAGACAAATTTTAGTACTCTACATAATTACAGAGTTGGCTATCGTTGCATGTAAAATCACTAGGTAATGACAGAAATACATAAGACCAATGTATTTCTGGTAACGATAATATACAAATACTACCAAAAGTTGAGCTTGTTCCCAAATTGTTTAGAAATGTGAACAATTTTGTTGTCTTGAATTTGATACAAAAATCCTCAACTTTGTGTGTGTAGTGTATCTGAATACAAGAATAAAACAGTAATGGGTTTTTCTTATTTATTCTGTGTCTCGCTGCATACATTCTTATACACGTGATGGGTACAGCATCTGAAATAGACAGTATAAATATCAAAATACTGGTATTGAAACTGGTAATACATTGCATATGCAAGTACACTGCCACAAACATAACAAAATTTGCAGGAATGATTATGCAAACTTAATTGCATGAAAACAATCCATGAACAACAAATTGTGTGCAAGTTCTCCTATCCCTCAGCACTTTCACTAGACTCACCACTCGGATTCGCTTGCCCATGGCACTGGGAGGCAGGTTCTTCCTGAACTTGGCGCGTACGGAGCCACTGTTGCCATGGGCGCGGGTCACCTTGCCCCAGATCACTCGTAGCTTGCTCGGCTTGTCATGGCCGGGACACGCCGTCTTACTGGTGGGGGAAACATGGATATATTAGTCGAAATCAGGCATGTGAAACAGGCTTCGACCAGTAGTGTCAGATACATTTCAATTACCTAAGTTTCAGTCGGTGCAATAATATTCTTTAACACGTTTCGCTCAGCAAATTTTTGAAACTGGTTGTATTACATCTGGGATAGAAGATCCTCCAAAATAACTTCACCTTATTAGTACAGGCTACTATATTCTAATATTACTGTAATATTATTGCCGCCAATAAGAATCTTTCGGTTGATCTTTTTGTACATGTCAGTATAGCACCATAGCACAATATCACATTTTTTAGCAATATAAGTTACTAACTTTTTAGCCTTGTAGACATAGGCACATCGCTTGCCGAGATAGAAGTCAGTTTCCTTGCGGGTTGTGACGCCCTCGATTCTCAGCAGGGAGGTGTTTTCGTGCTGGTTGCGAAGTCCCCTCTTGAATCCAGTGAACACAGCCTTCACGTACAACCTGTATAGAGGCAACCAGATCACGAAAATGGAATAACTCAAGGGGCTTTGTGCCTTCGGAAGAAACATTTAGTTGTCAATTGTGAGAAACATATCAAGGTCCTTTCTAGATGACCCTTGCACTGATTTTTGTATACCTGTTAGTTCTAGTTGTAAAGAGAAAACAGGTGAAAGGAGTCATTATTCTCTGGCATCACCAGACAATCATGTGTTTACAAAGTACGTTACCTTCCGGGACGTTTCGTCGAGACGGTTTTTGCTTCAGGAGCATCCGCCATGGCTCAGGATGCTAGGGCACCTGCAAAACAAGAAATGCAATTCACTATTTGTAAGGCAGCACAGAATCTACTCCACATCATCAATGAACAGAAAAGTGTCCACAAAAAAAACGTCAGCACATGTTTCTTCATAATATATCACAAATCAACAGAACATACTGCACTACTCTAATGCCGTAAGTGAAATGGAGTTCAAACAAATACTTGGAATATAGTCATTATGATAGACCTAGTAATTTTCACTGATCATGGACTGAAGAATGCTTGTCGTGATTTGAAGGTCGATATATCAATTTTTTTTCTTGAGAATAAAAGCCTACCAAATCACCAAAAAACACGTAGACGTCCAACAGAGTTTACCGAAAACCTGTGATTATGGGTTAGATGTACAAAGTTGAAGACATTTAGTCTAAAACATCAGACATGCATGCACGCACCGAATATTTTATTTCGTTGCACAGTAACCAGCTGATAACCACGCACAAGTATCAAGCGATCGATACAGGGAAAGCCGTCTGCGTATGGTTGACCACCTGTGTCAAACTTGGTGTTTAACTACATTTAAGATATCAATATTTTCTGAACCCTTCGATACGATATATCGGGGCTTGGTAAAATTTGATTATCGATATGTCGATATATCGTGCTACCCCTACTTAGAAACCACATTTAGCTGTTATTCACTACACGGTGACATGTGCATGGTGTTACCTTTTCTTCCCTGGAAAGTTGGAAACGCAACTGTTGATTTGTTCTACATTTCCGATTAATCGATTACGATTCGATTATTCATGTCCGATTAATCAATTTCTAAATTTTGCTGTCATACATGCCCTACCATCGAGAATATCAAAACCTTTTGCACTGTATCCCATTCGACTTCCCAACGTCCCCTTTCACTGTAACATAATCAGATGTGATTTCTTTTTGCATCATCTTGAAGATCAATAATAACCCAGCATACTTTTGGTAGATCTATATAGAATCTAATATCAAATGTGCCTCAAGATTTGTGTAATAGATACTGTAGAGTTTACTATGCAAGCGCTGTTTGAAAACATCAAAATTAAACAGTTTCGGACACATACACACAATCGTTACCAAGCGATAAGGCCGCCAAAGCGATCAGGCCGAATATTATCATACCCGTATGCACGAGTGTCATAACACTCATCATCCATCACTTAACCTGTAGTTTGATGGCGGCCTGATCACTTTGGCGGCCTTATCACCTGTACCCCCACACAATGCAGAAGTACGGTAACTGTCAAGTCAGAGATGTTCATGTGGACATGGGACCTGATGGGTATGGCCTTGTTTACATCGAGAGCAATCGAGGTGATCTTCGGACACCACGACATCAGTATTTCACAAAATAACAGACAAGATATTTATTTATCCAAAATTACTTCGATTATTCCATTTATGGTAGTGACATTTATTACAGAGCGAGAATAACGATAAGAACTTAAACATACAAAATCACGGATAGCCCAAGATGGTGAAAAGGAAGTTGCAAAGGATGATGGGAATATTTGCACCAATTGACCTCTCATTTATACCGCGGATAATCGTTACCGACTGTAATAAAATGTAATACTATGGAAACCTTCAGCTAGTGTGAAAATTTGAAACATTTTGAGTCAGTTGACCATTGTTGTTGTTGTTGTTGTTGTTGTTGTTGTTGTTGTTGTTGTAATCTTAGTGGTCTATGTTATATGTTATCAATAATCTTACTAAAAGCTTTTCTAAAAGCGAGCTCCAATTGTTATGACAAGCCATATTTTTATGACCCATGACACAAGAATTGTTATTTCGATGTTCAGTAGAATAACCAACTATACATACATGTTTAAACATTCAATGCATAACTGGCTCAGGAAGGTTACCGAAGGAATGTACCGTAATGAGCCACAAAGTCCAGAAATTGTTGGTTTTCCCCGTAAAATGATCGTTTTGACCTTTCGAAGTTGGCGCAAGTCAAAGTCAAGGTCAGCTATAAATTCTATAGTAGAAACAAATAGATACTGTTTGTCAGTATACTATCAAAGTCAGGTAGATGTTACATTCATCAAGCCAGCTGAGTGTGAAATCATGTGCTCCAGAAGAATGAACATCTCCTGCCCCGCATGCGACACCCACTGTGATATACACATAGCATATGCATGTGGCGAATCAAGACGCAAATTTATGGCGTAATCTACAACCAGATCATAGTGCCAACCATAAAACTTCTTGAATGTCGACCTCAGTCTAGGCATTATCCCTGTTTAAGCAATTTGGAAGTCAAAATCTGTGCTCTGACAAAAAAGTCCTGGTGACATGCTTTAGCAGATCGGTTTAACTGGGATTTGCATAGGCCGTAGGTTGGTGATGTTGAGATATTACTGCTCAAGATAGGGAAATTGATGATAGAACAATCAAATCGCCTCGTTTGTCATATAGCTTCGTACTCAATTGGACTTTATGGCCAATTTCAAGGTAAATGTCAAGATAAGAAGCTAATGTACTTACTATAAACTTTAAAATAAGTTGCGAAAATATTCGACGGTTAAAAGATGGGAATGAAGATGACATATGCATTTTTTTCCGGGGGGAGGGGAGGGGGGTCCTGTCTTTTTGTGTGTGTGAAGTGTGTACTACTGCATCGCTGAAGACCTGAAGCAGATCAGACTAAATCTATTAGCTTCCTCATCACCTTCGCTGAGAATCCTGGTGCTTCAACTATAATCCTTACCCAGCGCAAACCGTAGCATCCTCATTGGGATGAAGGGGAACTTGGAACTTGAAACATTCGTCGATGATTGAGACGTGACTTGGAATCGAACCTATTTTCACTCCAACTGACATCCTATACAACAGAACATTTCTCAATATAAGCTTTATTTTACAGCTATCAACAAGCCTATAAAATATCGATCCATCATTCTTGGTTTTAGTGGAACCCCCCCCCCCCCCCCTTCTTCTTTTAGTTTTTTATTTTTTTGGTTTCCAGACGATAACTTTAGTTTGCCTTGATGTGGAAAATATTTGCAAGAACAATATTTGGAAGAACCGTTTTGTTTTTGAACCGGCACTTTTTTTACTTGGTGTCCGGATGATAACTCGAAAGTTATTCAAACAATGGCTGCATAATTTCCTATATAGATTCATATACCATTTGCAAGTACCCTATGGTTTCGAGATCAACCTGTCAATCGACCTATGACCTACCACTCGAAAGAGCTTTTTGTTGAGTCATCCTTGATGAATCTCGAAACGGTGTGTCATGGAGGGAAAGGGTTGATATTTTCGGACTCTAGGTGAACATGTCTAAGGGGATGAACTTTGAACTTGATCTGATAGTTTTCCTGGTTCAACATTTTTCTAATTTCATAGGTTTCTCAGAAACAATGCATCGTAAAGTGAAGCAGGTGTTATTTTAGACTTTTCATGAACAAACATATGGGGGTATTTTGGATGGATTTCAAATTTGAACTGACATTTTTGCAGAGCTGGCATTTCATATTTTCGTCCAGGTATATATCTCGAAAACGGTACATTTTAGAGTGGAGCAGATGTTATTTTCGGACTCCTTGCTCCAGACAAAAACTTTTAACCTGACTTGAATACTAGTATTTGTTTGCCGACGGGTCTGTCTTTTCCCCCAGATTTAAATTTTATTGTTTTGTGTCAATTTGTTATGAATTATTCGTACACCGAAATGCCTCCAAGGCATCTTTAGATCTTGACGTATAGTTTTGCTATACATTTGTGGTTCCTCTCCTTTGGAATTACAACAGAATGTAACGAAACACTTGGCACTGTTGTGTAATAGCTTGATTATTTATTTGGCGCCACACGTTTAACATATATGTTCAGACAACACCCAAAACTTCCCGAAAATTATTTAGGTATACATGAAATGTTCAATATATTTTCAGATTGAATGCCAGAAAGGGCTATATGTATACCATAGTAACCCGTGCAGTGTGTGCGAAACAAAAAATATATATATACGAGTATCGATTCTCAAAAAATTGAACTTTTACATTTTGATGAGCAAAACAAGTGTTGCAGTTATCATTGTGTGTGGTAATTGGACAAATACTTGCTCAGCCTATTCTTATATTGAAACAAGATTGGCGTACCGTAACATGCATTTCTGTCTTCATTTGTATAAATATTTACTTACAATGCGTTCTCACACATATCAGCTCACCCACTAGATCTAATATGATTCTGACATCCTGGGGAACTTTCATATTCATAATGTATTTCTCCTGCTGAACAAAATGGTATTTCTTTTGGTTCAAAGTTCAAACCAATTGTTGTATTCATGAAACATATCGTTCGGGGGAAAACATAATTATTCCTAACGGTAATATGCGGTGTTAATGGAACCGGAAGTTACCGAGCAACTAGCAACCGATGTAAACAACACCGTGAGTGTACTTCAGTGTTTTCTTATATTTTCGCAAAATTACAGTGTAAATAGCTTATGTATTGTAATTTGTAATGTCAAAGTACCTGACTTCTCAACATGGCACATAAATAAAATGCCCTGACGTATTGAAATAATGCTACTTGTGTGACACGAATCAAGTAACTTTAGTAAGTCAGGCAATGTCAGTTGTTACCAAAATATGAAGCAATTTCAAATTGCACCTATCCTCATGTCAGGGGAATCTAACAGGAACTGAGTCTGCTGAGTATAACAGATATATACAGATACAGTTGAATAGATCTCTATTTGAAAAAAAAAACATTTTTTCAAATGTGCACTGTCATCCCACTTTCAATTCTTGTGATCCACATAACCAGATGATAACTGTTGGATTATAGGGCTGGAAAGCGGAAGTACTGATCGATGACAAATTCCAATGAATTTATTCGGACTGGGGATATGCACCAATCATATGCACCTGACGCCTCCCTATCTTTTAACATGGGGGTGCATTTAATATGGTGATTTTACAGGGATCGACATTAACACTGGCCCGCTGGCCCCACACCATATTTTGAGCCTGTGGGGCCAGTAGGGGCCACCAGAATCCCTAAGTCACTGGCCCCACTGGGCCAGTATAAAATATTCATTCTTTGAGTTTGTACTTAACAATGTTTCAGTTCCTTTGGAAGCCTTCCGTGTTCTTTGTAAAAACATCAGTGTTTGATATTCATGTACACATTGATCATGTTGATAGATATTGAACTTCGAAAGTGGGGCCAGTAGATCATGGATGGGGCCAGTAGTTTCCAGATGTTACTGGCCCCATAGGGCCACTGGTATCATATGCCTAATGTCGATCCCTGTTTTAAGTATATAAATGATGGCTTTAGTGTATTATAGTATCCATACACGATGAAGATATACAAAAACTGTTTTAAAAGATAAAAATTGTCCAATTCCACAACATATCCAAGCTTCGAAGAGGCACTGAAGAAATCGGCACTTCGAATAAAGCCTTGCTCTAGCAAAATTGCCTTCCGACGGCCTGTTATTCTAATGAATTTTGACACAAGTCTACCTGCTTTGTACTTTCGCTAAAGTTATTTGACACAAGACATGTTATTTCAGCAGTTATTGACGTTGTTAGAAATGGGCGATAATTGGGTTTATCCCCGGCGACGCCTTATTTACGAATATTCCATTGGAATTTATCACCAATCATACTTCCGCTTTCCAGCCCTATTTTGCAACCCAACTGGTATTTTCAGCAATTATTTTCAGGACCAGAAGCCATGTCGCTTGGAGGTATTGAGGCCATCCATGTGGCCACAGTTCTTGAGGACTGCGTGGATCAACTTGCCATCCTGGGCAAGATAATGCCAGTGTCCTATGAAGAGAAACCAGACAGACAGGATGTACGTTTGAAATGTTGTGAATCCCATTACTGCTTATGGATCAATTATACCTAATCATCTGAAATACGACTGTTTTGGATTCAGCACAAAAATATTTTCTTATCATATCATATCTGAGCTCTTCTCACCATTATATTGATGAAATTTGACATAAACTGTCCAACATAAAAAGACTCAATTCGTGATGTTTGATATTCGCACGGTTGTGCACAAATTCATACGCATTATGAGAGTAGGCATATTGTATTAGCAGCTTTTAACATCAGAGCAACAATATTTCATGTTCTTCACTGACAGATTGTTGGAGATGAAATCTCACAGCTAGTCGACAATCAGAAAGCGCTCGAGTCTAGATTTGAGCAGGCTGTTAACAAGAAGCAACAGATCACTGGAACCACTCGCACCAGCTTAGACCGCCGTGCTGAGGCACACAGGGAAGTACAGGATGTAGGTGGCGATGTCCGTAACAGCACACATGTGTTCGCTCGGTCGCTGAAACAAAGTCCACTTACTCCAGACAACTTGCAGAAAGTTCAAGCTGACAGGTAATTAACGAGTTGTGTTTCGGTCATGCAAACATGTTTGCTCAATGCTGATGTTAAATTATATCTGCGATTGTGATTATGATTATTATTCAGTATTCAAAAAGGATTCGAGAATTCAGAGAAGCAGTAGTGATGTTTGGCTTTGAGTTTGACACGATATAAACTTGCTGCATGTGTATCACAAGTTGTCCCACACTGATTGTTTCTAACAGTCAAGAATACATTTATTGGAACCTCTAAACAATAAAAGAAAACTACCAACTTCCAGAGGTTACCTTGAGAAGGTTCTCTATGGAACACTACTGGAGCTGTCACAGAGCGGTGGATTCCAAACGCTGGCCGACGCTGTCAGATACGAGCATGAGAAGAAATCCCGGCTTCAGTACACAATACAAAAGTAAGGACGTTTTGCCTGCACCGGTATTGAGGTATATGTTTGTTTTGTATGGGAATATACTCAAAGATATTATAAAAAGAAAAATCATTATGGTGGTATATAACTATGGTTGTGTTTACCTATATTTACATGCTTATACATGGAATCTTTTACACAAATGGTTTTCAGAGACATGTGCCTGTCTGCCAGTAAAAATTAGTAAAAGATGTGTTGTGTTGTTCATCCTGAAATATTGCTATGTGATCTCATACATTGTTCTACAAATGGAAAACTCTTCTCTTCTGCCAGAGAGGAAGAAGGCAGAAAAAGAATGCGAGCTCTTCAGAGGCAGCTGGTTGAGGTAAAAAAAGAGAAGGAAGTGGAGCTACAACAGAGGAGTGAGATGATCGCCCATCTCAAGGACCAGCTGCAAGAAATGAAGGCTAAAACGAACATGGAGGGAAAATACATCAAGAAATGTGCGGACGTCGGTGTCGCCCAAACACAGAAACACTGCAACATGAACGAGAAACAGCTGAAAAATGAAATAGATGTGAGTGGCTTGATCATTTCATATTGCATTGAATTATACAAATGGGGCTTTCATTGTCGAATTTATGTGAGGTTTCTGTGCAAATGATTCCCCCTTCAGTTCACAGCTTGTTTTTGTTTTGTAGGCCCTCAAGGACAAGATAGATGAGGAAGATAGAGTGAACGCCGAAATTGAGTCATTTCTCAGAACTCACACTGAGGTAAAATTCTTTACTGATTATCCTTTTATACCTATCTACCTTTTCATTTATAGGTCTGATGAATTTGTCATGAAAATTCGAAACATACTAGTAATCGTTTTGGAATAGCTTCAATACTTGCCTGGTAAATCAGCTCTTCATATAAATGTTTGTTCATAAATAGCAAATTAGACATTTTTGTTTGCAGAAGCTACAAAAGATGGTGGAACACTGGATGGAGAAATATGATACAGATGTCGACGCAAAACAGAAGGAACTTGATATCCTGAAAGCTTCGAAAGCCAAAGATCTTGAGAGACTTCAGGAATTGACAAAACTGGTCAGTAGGAATCATCCTGGAGTCATATTGTGGGATGTGCATACATGTATGCATATTTGGAGTGCAGGCACTTGTTTGAAGATCATGTAATTACTAAACTATCATCTATGTACATTTTTTCACACGCGGCAATTCTTGTTAGAAGTTTTGTTGCACTATTTTGGCCGATATTGATACAGTTTCGGCCGATATTGATACAGTCATTTTTTATCATGTCATAAAATACACATATTTGTACATGCATGTGTCACACTTGTTTCCAAACATAAAGTTCCTTCTTTTTTCTTGCAGTATGCTGAGTATGAGCAAGTTGTTGTTGAAGACCGTATTGAGAAGGAGAAGGCACGAAGGAAGGCAGAGCAAGAGGCAGAGGAACTCAAGTCTGCAATCAGGGTATGTTCCCTTTATGTCTTCTTTCTTTTTGTGTTTTGATTTTAAGAAATGAAATATCCACATGTCAAAATGAAACTTGTTTGATTTCATGTTTGATATAAAATTGTATCACATTTTATTTCAACTTTGCAACTACATGTACATTTTAAATGTATATCCATGTCCACACTTCATTGGTTTCATAATGTTCTTTAATTTTTCATAATAGATTACACAGTGTGTATGTCATTATGTATAACTTTTGTGAATACAATTGATTTTCCGCTGACAGCTGCAATCCTGGTGGAGAGGTGTGATGGTCAGGAAAGCACTGGGTCCATACAGCAAGAAAAAGAAGAAGAAGGGAGGAAAGAAAGGAAAGAAATCTGGGAAGAAAGGAAAGAAATAGATGTCATATTGTTGTTTTTATGTATGTTGTAATATGATGTGATTATTATTGTATATCTTGTATATAACTGTTTGTTTTATAACAGAAATATCTGTAAAGTACATGTACAATCTGAGAAGTGTCATAGTTTTTAAAGAATATGTTTCTTCTTTGTGTCAAACGCAATTACTGGCCACATTCTCCAAAAAAGTCTTTTCATCGAAATACTAATTTATTCTGCAAGTGAACTGTGATAATTATAATGTACAGTATGGCAATAAATGTATTAAAAAATGGTGTGGTTTTTGATGACCATTCAACTTTGATTCATCATGAAAAACTATTCATTGAAGAATTCCAAATTGAATTTGCATAATGAGTTACATGTATCTTTACAATGTGGTATAGTATGATATGAAATGCAAACCACAAAAAAAAAAATCCAGAAGCGTTTAAGCCACCACATGCTGAAACCTGTTAGAATGTTACTTTTGAATCACAGTAATTTTTAAACAATAAAAAAATGTATCGCCAAATTCACCATACCATAAAAACCTGTCTACTCATCATGCTCATCAAATCAGGGTCTTCAATCTGAGCCTACATTGTCATTTTTCATAGTATTTTGACAATAGTGTCAAAACATCACAGATTTTTTGTATAGTTCTTGAATGTATGATCACGAAACCCAATTGGGAGAAAAATGAAACTTCTATTTTCCATCATGAATCCATTATGAGTGTTACACCCACTCGTCATCCCACATACATGTACATTCGTTGGCTTGATAAACCTCCCAATATATTTTCCTAAAGAAGAGGAAAATTGGATCGCTCAATATATCAAATGACAACTGATAATTATTTCGATGACTATGCCTAACAAATGTATGTGATCACTGTTATAGACTGAATTTTTCAATTCCAATTCTTTTCTACAGTTAGCATTGTGAGGCGTGGCTGCCCTTAAAGCAGCTGCCTTCAAAAACAATAATATTTTTTGAAAACTATATTTCATAATAAAAATATGAGATTAACTGAATGAGACGTACTAACATCAAATGTTATGGCTACAACCAGTCTTTTGGGGGAATTTTGCTGATTTGAGCAGGTAGTTCATGCGTCAATACAGGAACTGTATCCATCACACGCAGATGTAAACAAAGCATAAAAGTGCAAAATGGACTGACAATTCCATGCACACCATCGTATATCACTGATTATTTTCTCATAACTACACTATATATGCAGATACAAACTGGAAAATGTGCTCGATTTGGACTTTTAAAGGCAATTTGGAACTTTGTTTGCATTCCGGCTTGATGGATACATCTCGTTTGTTTATATACAAACCTGGCATAAAATGGGTGTTAAAATCGTCAAAATCAATGTACATATGTTTTGTTGTATCATATTAGATGATTTGAACTGAAATTTAGTTTTGAAAAAAAATATTGCATACATTCGAAGACAGCTGCTTTAAAGTTAGTACAGTTGCTATTATCCATGAAAAAAAGATAAACGAATAATTTTTTCCAAAACAGGTGTCTTCATAATGATTATCCGTTAAAAAAACCAAACAAATAACTTCAAACAAATTATGCTATATAGATCTGCTCACTCCAGTGAGAATGGAGAAAACTGACTGTAAGTGATCTGCAGGACCGTTGATTCTACTTTGGAGTAAACAAACCCACGTGCTCGTGTTTACAAAGTCGATGATGCACTTCCGTACATTCTTGCGCATGCGCACTTGAACATGCCCGCTCGCAAAGATGGCGGCCGCTGGAAATTCTGGTGGGCACAGTCCAACGTCAAGTTCGAGAAATGAGAAGATATTCGAAGAAGCTCAGCACACGGGATGTATCAATTTAAGCGGGAGGAAGCTGAAAGAATTTCCACATTGTGCTAACGGCTACGACTTGTCGGATACCGTAACTGCAGGTGAGTTGTGTCTCACTTTTTCCAAGAACTTGTTCAAGTTGTGATTTCTCCCATCAAAACAAATGTCAGTTTGAGTTCGCCTCGCATTTTCGAGTTACAACGTTCATGTCATCAGTCATGGGTTTTTGATCAAATTGAAGCCTGATTTCGACACTGAAAAGTCCATGCTGTCCGGATTCTTGCAGACTTGGCTTGAAACTAAAGTACCAAAGGTCTAGATCTAGATATATCTAATTCTGTGAACAAGCCAAAAGTACTGGATCTACCACCGGTGTCTACTCTAGAGACTCTACGATCAGTACCAGATCTAATGGAACATAACCAGGTCGCAGAGCAACCGCAGATTAAAGTACGTACTTCGTTTGTAGTACGTACCTCGTTTGTGGTACGGCGTACTTGGAAGGAAGTACGTATGTTATGAAAGGGGGGTGGTGTTGAAATAATGTTATTAGATGCTTAAAATGCACGACTTTATGCCCGAAGGCATGAATTTTAAGAACGTCGAACGTTATGCTTCAGTTCTGAATTATTCACAATGTTGCAAGCGGCTGTGGGAAATCGCCACGAGGTGCCAAAAGTCGACCTCTCAAAACAAAGGAAAAAACAGCTCTCATATTTTGCCCATTACGGAAACTTAGGTCACAGGGCAGCAAAGGGTAAATAACAAAATGGTAGTTGAATATATGTAAATCTAAAATAATTCCATTTGCAATACATTCTATGTACTATAGGCGATCAAATGGAAGGCAAAGTCACCTCCTCTGTTTTCGTTTTTTGGTCAGAAATCCAACGTACTTCAATCGAAGTATGCTGTACTTCAATCGAAGTACGGCTGAAGAAAATCAACGATTTATATATGTTCAAGTATATCTATGAATCATTTTTCAAGGTTTCAAATGACGTGAAGACCAGATTGCTTACACTCGCTGGGAAAAAAGAAACTGTCCATTACACAAAAAAACCACCACACTTTTGTGAAGCTTGCATCAACCACATCGTTCGTCAGCTGGGAGGCGATGGGTCCGAGTCGGAACAGGACACAATGGACGTTGAAGCCATTCAGGGTGACGAGGACATGCCTGAAGGTGCGCTTGGTCTGGGGGAGTCATCAGTTACTTCGGTCTCTGCCTCGGGAACGATAAATACAGTGGATATAACGGCCTTAGATCCGTTGTCGAGGATACGCTTGGTGACCGAACTTGGAGAACTTGATGCAGCAGCATTGAGAACATATGCATCTGCCCTTTCCAAGGACAAGAGCCTTACAAACTTGTTGTCATACAAAACAAACCTCAACCACTAATAATTCCAAGCTAGGACTCAACCGGTACATTTTCATACATCATATTTTAATGTGTTGTGGCATACATAATCAATCATGTCAATGACATATAAATATATAGAACCATGAAATAATTGAACAGCCGAATTCCACTCATTTGACATGGACAATATCAGTGTGTCAGTAAAGTGTTAGTAATAACTGGAACAAAACGAACAAGAAACATGCTTGTTATGGCCAACATAACCCTCATCTAATGACTTACTGCTGAGGAGATCTCTTTGGTGGCATTTTTCTTGCTCAACACTGAACATTATACAATATTGAAGTTAAACTGTGTGTATAATTTTATCGTCCTAGGACCATGGGGACATAGCGTACTTCCATTTAAGTACGGCGTACTACAGTCGAAGTACGTACTTTGATTGAGGGTCGTACTTGGATCGAAGTACAAACAGACTGAGGTATCATTAACATCAGTGATCGTTGGGTAAAAGTCGAGTTTAGTTCATACAAATTATGTAAAACAAGTGAGATAATGTAGATAAAACATTTATATAACATATATCACATTCTGTAGCATTGCCCATTTGGAAATAATACAACACTGGTGCATTTTGCTCACAGAACTTGCCACGCAATTCCACAACAGCCAACTTCCACCTCGTGTTTTGCTATCCCACAGCCGCTTACCACATCAAAATTTTTGCCGAACTTGGCCAATGATATCACGCACTATATATAGAATGGACACCAGGTGGCATGAGTGTTTACAAAATTAATTATTCAACATTTAATGATGCACTCTGTGGATAAAACTCAGCGACCGTCAAAGGAAGTACGGCGTACTACAAAGGAAGTACGTACTACAAAGCAAGTACGTACTTCGATCTGCGGTGCTCTGCGACCTGATAACGGTGCTAGGTAGCCATCCTGTACAATAGTATTCACAAAGTTCTGCGTTTTTCCTGCCATACGCGGTCGCACTTTATTGTGCACAGCACAGTACTGAATATACATCACTTCACTATGCCAAGTTGATGGCTGGCGGCACAATGAAACGTTCTCTTGAATCGCTTCACAAGTTATATACAAACGTTGCAACTGAGCCTGATTTGAACCGCACTAACGAATGTGTGTTTCCTCATTTGTGTGACCTGCGCATGCACAGTCGAGTTGCATCTGCCTGCACGAGACACAAGTTTGTTTGCACAATTAACATGCGCATCAGACCTATGGGAACAGGGTAAAATATAATTTATGCGCAGTAAATCTAGGGCAGGTCGGGAGGCAAAAACACACACGTAGATGTTTGAATCGTGGAAATCCGTCAGATATAACTGGAGTTACGACTTCGAAAGTAGTTTCCAAGATGGCTGGGCATCCCTAGAAGCTATTCAGTTTCATTTGCATTGGTGTCAATTCGAAAGTCTTCTGACTTTTGTTGGGGAATGGTGACTTTTTCTCAGGTGTATCAAACCTTCTGCTTTGTTTTGGTATAGTGTTTACCCGGTTCCGGATAGAACTGTGGAGGGCTGCGTCATGTTTTCAGTTGGCAAGTGACATCTCGTATATGAATGAAGGGAAAATGGTTATTGTTTTCAGTATTCGCCTTTATATATTGATATTATGGTTTAAAATTCATTCCTTTATGCATCTTGGACCAAATTACAAGTAATCATTTTAAGGTATGGATAAAATATGCATTATTCTCAGATCACTATTGACCTCATATAACAATCTCGTGAATATTATTTTAATCTGGCGCGGTTTGCTCATTCAATGAGAGGCAATGCACAATGTTTCATTGTGGGCGGCTGACCTGCAGAAGTGACACTCTTGCCTTGATCTAAGTATTTGGGGGCATTCCTGCACTGCTTTCCAAAAACTGCTCGGTCTGTTGCAGCTGGCCTATCCTGCAGCGATAAAATTTAGAATGATAACTCGACCTTAGAATTTGCAAACATACTTTCATCAGCAACATTTCATGGATTTCGTGATGGTTCTAGATTCGAGAATTTGATTTATGGTTTGCATGATTGCAATAGAATCTCAAGGAATACTCTTCTCCAATCACGTTGAGATATGGCACACAACCTCAAAGCTAAGTCCCGAATTCATTTCGTGTTGATTTTTCCAATGATCTGATGTATAATATTATTCTACTGTAATTTACGATAGAAGTCACATTACAATTATTCACATGCATAAATGGAAAAATTTGTATTCATTTTTCTCACTTATTTCTAGAGAGACTTTCCATGGACATTGGACATAAATATAATTTATAAGCTAATACAATCAGTTACCAGATTGTTAGTAGTTTTGGTGTTGGAATATATTTGTAAATGCATGGACAAAGGCCCTGGGAAAGTCCTGGAAAAAATAAACTAGTACCACAGTACTAATGTCTAGGGGAAGTTCTGGAAATATGGTCTGAATTTATGATATTAAAAAACAGTGTTGTAATATCTTGTCATTCAAACAAGTTAAATAAGTTAAAGAAGAAGTTCATGCGAACGACATCCCACGGCCTACATTTGCTCATGATCTTTGAACTGTAACTTTTCAAGATTCTGACAGATATGTTATCTAAAGAGACCATGACATTCAGTTTGTTTCGGTATGTTCAGTAACAAAAATATAATTAGCTGTGAGAAACTTTGTTGATGTTTTGATATTTTCCACACTCGACTAAGTTTGGTACTAGCGTGGACAAGTTTAGATACATGTATGATGTCTCAAGGTCATGCATGTAAAATAAGACGTCCACAGCTTTTGAAACATGCAATAGTAACAAGTAAATAGCCTGCGTGCATTCTGAGTTTAATTGTGAGTCATTAAACATGCTGAAATTTGCTGGACACGTACAATAGTGCGCAGGGAGCATCTAATAGCACATGTACCTTTTGATGGGTATGGCCCAGCATGTACTGATATTTATAATTAATGTCTTTATAATTTTATCGCATTCAGTGATAAATATGAAAAATACCTGACCTTGTCTGACTTACAGTATATATGTCAATTCAAAGTTGAAGTCTATGATCTTTTACACATAAAACATGGAAACTGGCTGCAAAACGAATACCGGTATACTGTTCTTCACAAAACGTCGTGACCTGAAAGATTGCTTCTACGTTTTCTGTCTGTCAGTTCAATACATGTCACTATTTTCCAGCTGGTTTGCTATCTTTACCGTAAGTCTGTGCTAACTTCAATGTGTTTTGACTAACTTTGAAAAAGAGAAATCCTGGAAAACGTGGAGAAGATGAATTCCGTACAAGAAGAAAAATCTTTTTGGGAGCGTAATCTGGTGGTTTGGTACTTTTCCAGGCCACATATTACAGTGGTTTAGTGTCAGTGCTTGCCACATGTGGGTATTTTCAGTGGGTTCTACGTCTAGAAGTTGCAGATGTTATCTTTTACCACTTTCGAGAGCTGTTTCAAGAGCTCAGGATTTCACACATATTGAAGTGTCTGCAGTCCCGGGCAGCTTGCTTGCATGTTATCGATTTGAGATACAGAGCTGTTTGCCTAGTCAGTTGAGTTCTAAATACATGCCCAGAATACTGTATCGGCTGGGGAAAATATTCTGAATCATGTCCATTATGGAGAATGGAATTTGCTTGACATTGACAGTTTGGGCATTTTATCTTGAAAAATCACAGGTTTTCAAATTTTTTTTTTACTTCCTGCACTAAACACTTCAAGCTGTATTCATACTGCCAAAAAAGTGTTTTCTCTTCAAAATCGATCTACAAGATTTGGAATTTTTATGGATTCCTTCATTCATGAATGGACTTAGTTTTCTGTCAAGAAAATTCATGCCAAATCAATATGTAGCTCTATTCCTACAAATTGATCAATAATGTTGTCTATAGATGACTGCAATGCTGGGATGTGGCTGGGGTCACCCTGGTCACCATATTTGTTGCCATGGTTACCAGCTTGGGGTAACCAAATGATTACTTCATTTCCTGTCGCTTCAATGTCCCCCCTCCCCCCCCCCCCCCCTCCATTTCCTCCCCAATGTATGGGGATGGGGTTAATTGGATGGCTTTAGATGGTCCATGATAATCCCAGTAATTGTTCATTCCATTCCCATCTTACACCCCACATTTGTATGCTGAATTGCTCCACCACCCCCCCCCCCCCACACACACACACCACCTCACCCCACATTGCACCCATTCCATGCTGTGTTAGATGGGGGACATTTGGCCAGGCAGGAATTCATTCCTGATGGGAGGTGATCCGAATGTAAATCCTTCAGCCTGTGAGGCAGACATCAGCGGTGTTAGGTCCTATCCTAGGAGAATAATATTGGCATTGGGTTATTTGTGCGGATCAACAAAACTGGGTCGTGACCTCTTGTGTGTTGTGTTGTCCTTCTTTCTATCAATCGAATTGGTATTGGAGTTTAAACATCACACTCATACAAATATTATTTACAAAGGTCCATATTTACAAACTCAACATTGTATTTGGTAGATCTGTTTTGCATGAATAATTGAATGTTTGGTACTGGTGAATTCAGGATGCATGATGCAGTTACAAATTTTAAAAATATATTTCCGTCAAAACGATGTGATCATAGACTGGGATCTCTCTAACTAATTTGGATATGTTCCAAATTTCTAGTTTCTGGCACTTCCTCGTGTTCCTTGTGTACATTTCATTATCAGTTCCTTCCAAATACAAATTGACATTTGGCCTTGCAACTTGCATGTTTCCCCATGTGACTAATTGATGTGACAAAATCCATCCATACAATATCAGCTTATCAGCATGCATGGAATCATGTAATATCATCAGTATTACATGGCTGGTGGATGCGGGTTATCCCAATTATGTAATATTGACATTAATGCACATGTTTTTTGAGATAACATATAGAATTTGGCACAAGTTTGCCTGCTTGTCTTAAACGCTCATAAACGCTAAATGTGCCGTTTGTGTTGTGTGTTCTGTTGTAATCTGTGACCAGTGGTGAATTTTACGACCATAATAAAGTGCATTGTGATGAAATGAAAATAAAATATTTTGGAATTGCCCATCCCTGATAATGTGATAAGTTATCACTGTTAGATAATAAGAAAATTTCTGCACAGAGTATTAGTTACTAAGGTGCCAGACTTGGTGACAATGTCTAACTGGTGACTGTAACAAATATGATAATATCCTGAATTAAACAATATTTATATGAATTGTCATGCTTTATGATACAGTTGTTAAGAGTACAAGTATCTAGTCATATATGACAGGCCTTGTATCAGATAACAATTTGCTATGTATCAATTATCATCATTTAGATGAACTTGTTGTCGGTTCATTTACTACATTACATGTATATAAATGGTAGCCCTTATATCCCTGTCCAATAATATTCATACAAGTATGGAGCACTTGTAATAATTTTGTGCGTTTTCTCTGTCTATATTTATAAGGACATTGTGTTGGACAGGATCCAAAGAAATCATGTGAATGGCTTGGCTTGCCATGTTTACATGAATATGTAACATTTTATTACCCTTACATCTACTGTACTGTGTGTTTGTGCATCAATTACGTTTGGTATGTACATTGATACTGTCGATCAGGCAAAGCTACACACCGTGTTAGACTTCTAGCATGGTTGGGAGCCTGTACTTGTATGCCTAGCCTGGCCTGGATGTACCAAATAGTTACTGTTATACGGGCACTGGCTGTGAGATATATTTATACATATAATGAAAAACATATTCATGGTTTGACATGTACTAACTCAAGCTCTCTTGGTCTAATATTGAGATTCATTTACACATATTTAGTGGAACTCCCAGGTATTTTTGTTCCCCATGTTGTCACACTTTCAAACAATAACATACACAAGTACCAAAATATCAGAATTGATCCCAAATTTTTAGGATTTTCTGTCAAATTTACAAGCAATGAAATATTATAAGGAGCAGATATTGTGTCAAGTAAAAAAATATGCTCATTTGATATTATTGGTGCAATTTCGAAAATTTCACAAAAGGGGATGCATTTTTGCATGGCTGTAGGCAACACCTGCCCTGATTCCAGTTTAGCAGTTACAGAGACGTCCTGTCAATATTGTTTGGTCCTGTCAATATTGATTTGCAAACGAGGGGCCGTGATTTAAAACGCAGGTGTGCGACGGGCCGCTGTCAAAAGGCTTGTGATAAATCAGGCATGAAGGGTCACTTTGTTACCATGGCAACTTGAAACCAATGCCCTTAGAGGCTCAAGTTCGGATATTGCCTCAATGGGACAAATGCTGCAGTGTTGTTGCAAGAGATTTAGGATTTTGGTATTTGCTTTAAAAAAAAAAATGGCGGAAAAATTTTGCTCTTCTTGTCGTGGATGTGGTTTTGTTTTCTACGGGAAGACAGAAAAAGAAAGAGACTAGATTTCTAGTTCCAGTATCATGTGTCATGTTGAAGACCTTGTTTTGCACATGGTTTGCATAATAACTTTACCCCAGGTGTTCAAAATGTATTCTGACATGTCTTGAATAATTTATCAAAAACAGATTGGCTCTCAACTGTAAACTATCCTCAAGTGGGTTTACTGTCTTTTCCTTGTTCCATGCAGTTTATTCCATGGAAATTCAACAATTCGTAGTGGTTCCATTCACTGTATCCCCTACTGCCTTCAAAACGTCTGCCATGATACTCCCAGACGAAACCAAAAACATATCTGAGTTCAAGTTCAGTTGTTGAGTTAGCACTGTGCAGATCTGTGAATCAATTCAGATTATAACATAGTGGGTGGGTGGTTTTCCATGGGTTGGTGGGGGGAGAGGGGGGGGGGGGAGGCAGGGAAATGATAAATATAAAACATACACACACACCCTCGCACTCTTGTGGCCATGGCATCTGCTACCGTGTCTAATTTCTGCTTCCTGCTTCAGTTTATGAGGTTATAAGCTGGGCCCAGCTTGAATCAAATCCAGACTTTTGCAAGTTTTTAACTGGACAAAGTTTTTGCTGAAAATAGTTTGTACTTTTTTGTGGAAACCACACAGTATTGCTCATAATCACGATAACAAACACAATTTCTGCAGACTTTTACTCCAATCTGTGAGATAATACATAAATGAATAAAAATTACAAACTTAATTAAACAAAGTGAACGTAAACATGATGATGCGATGAAAAAAGGCGCATACAGTTTCCGTTTCAGTGAGTGACATGTTTTGACTTGTGTTATGCTTTCTGGAAGTAAAAATATACGAGAAAAAAATTATTTAAAAATCTCTACTTCTTTTGCTATTTTATAGTGTGTATATTTCTTGTTCATGATTTTACTGGTCAATTCGTGCAAAATTAACTGCTGTACATTCACTTAGAACCACCGGCCGCAAGCTGTTTAGTGAGTTCTTAGGGAGCTCATGAAAGCTGATAGGCAGTTTTTTTGTCCAGAAAACTGAACTGTAATAAACCAGCAAAAAGGTTTCTCATTTCTCAATTCCTACCCTAACACTATCTGGCATTTACACAGCATAAAAATCTTTGTGGGTTGGTACAACTGCGAAACAGCTAGAAATGAAACGGCAGCTTTGGTAGAAGATTGGGGGATATTTTTAGATCCATAATCTGGACTTGTCAAATGAATGTATATGTAATCCATCAGCTAGGCTAGTATCGGGGGGATTTCATAACAACAATGATTTCGGTAGACTGGTTCATGTATTGAGTGTATTTTGACTTATACTTCAAACAGCATTGGATGTACAACAAGTCATGGACATTTTGTAATTTATCATTTCATAATTCACCAGAGAATAATTTTGCTGATAAGTTAAGTATTTAAGTGTGTCACTAATGGATGGAATAAAGTCTTTTGAATTGTGCACACCACATCCAAAGAACTTGAAGCTTTATATATCAGTAATACCAGCTGATAAAAATGTCAGCTCTACAAAATTTTAAATGTATATATCAAACTCCCAACTGCTCCAAATGTTTCAGTTGAGTCATCAATTGCATTGACTGCAGTCCAGTTTGTGAGATGATTAACAATTTTTCCACAGCTCTTCCCAGTGTTGTTATCACTGCATGTGGCAGGACCTATCATGTTTGTGACTCATGCTGCTATATTTTTTGCATGAGAAACAAAGCCAGCTTTTGTTGGTAGCCCCCATAAAGCATGTTAGCTGGTTGGCTACGTTTCATTCAACTGGAATTTATGTGTGACCGTTAAACAAGTGATGAAATTGTGTGGTGAAGAATTAAATTTTATGCTTGTCAAAATGTTATGTGTTACGCCAACGTTTTGTTTACATTTCTTCAGCTGTGTTGAGTTTTGTGCCTATTGAAAAACAAAAATCTGTGGGTGGATTTGTATGGTTGAAAGTACTGATTAATGGCTTCGAAATGATAAATGACTTTATCACATGTATTTTATGTTTATAAACATTGGGATCAAGTAACTGTACAATACGTACTTGTATGATTGCATCATGAAAATAAAGGGGCTGCCAGTCTAGAATAGAGTGATATTATTGGGCAAGATCATGTGAAAAAAAATTAATTAACTTCATGCATATGATGATAATTATGTAGCATATATGCATATTGATAATGTTGTTTGCATACATGTATATGTATGGCACATATATATTTCAGTACTAGTCGTCAAGTTGTTCAAACTTTGACCAGCCTGGAATAAGTTCACTAGGTCAGTCCGTTATTGGCCAGTCTTCATCGTAATCGATAATAGCCAGATAATTTCTCAAGGGTGCTTCACTAGTGTAGACCTCCGGTAACTGTAGCAACCACAACACACACCTTCAGCGATGCGCACACATTTTTGTTTCAAAAGTACCGAGTGCTGACATTAGATGTTCGTAGACTTTACAAGTGCACACTTGGCCCTCCTGATGTATGTATTCTAAGTTGTCGTTATTCCTATTGATGTTTTTATCATCATTTTATCGTCCACTTGGCTTGGCATGCTCTATCCGATAAGTGCGCCTTAGAGGGTTAAATACTGCAGATTTTTCACTGGGATGGTTGTTTCTAAAGAAAGATATTTCTTGGAATGTCTTGTGATTTGTGAACGAGTTCTTTCAATGATTTTTTCTCCTGATATTTCACAGATATATAAAAACGATAATTGTCATTCATGAATATACCTTGATGCATCAATACGTTATTCAGCTTTTACTTGAATGTACTTTTCGTGAACTTACTAAAAGCCATAGACAGAAAAAAAATCAGTTGAAAGACATTTACTGCATACACCTGTTCAATAACTGTGCTGAATTAAATAGTAATAATATAAAGTAGTTGAAAATACATCATTTTGCACCTGTACTCATGGACTGCTGTACTACATGTAGTACTAGTATTTATGTAACTTGCTGGCAAATTGCCAAACTGTAATGTACATACGGTCAGTTTACGATACCACCGAAGCCGAAGAGCATTTGCTGCATAATACATAAATGTAATTTTATGCCAATGGAATGTAATAATTACCCATAGTGGCAATTATCTTACATTGTTGAGACTTGTTTATAGACTGTTATGTTAATATCATCTATGCACTCTCAGAAATAGTGAAATTGTGGTGTTATGCACTTATTTTGCTACGCATATAAATCATTTTCCAGTACAGATTTGGCAAGCGTGAAACATAACTGATATAATGATGATGATATAATTCCACTTCCCGAAATTTCCCATGTTCATATTTCCACTCTGTTGAATCGCAGACGGAAAAAAACCATCTACGTTATGCAACGAACATTTGCGTGTATACTTTCCGACCAAACCGCAGACAGTTGATTTAACCCTTTTGCCCTGACGGCATGAACGATAATCCGGGGTTAACACAAACTACCATCATAAGTCAGTATTTGTCAGGGAAAACTTGGCCAGCTGAGCGCGGATGATGTAAAACTAGATGAGAAATTGGGAATCTTCTGGAGGGGGCTTGCATGGAACAACTTGCTTCCATCCAAGGCAGATGGCTGTGATGAATGTATTTGTACTTTTGGGAAAGAGTAGGGAAGAAGTTTCTTTTTCGAGGGGAGGAAGACGATTCCCTCCGTCAAGATCTCAGATGAAGATGTCAAGTTTTTTGCTTGGCTTTCAATAGGAAGACATCTGCAATATGTTTGGGTTACCTCCCTTACCTGTGGTACACACCTGTTTATCGCTATGGATAATGATATTGTATGATATCAAACAAAAACTCGTGTTATATAAAAGTAACAAAATATATTTGTATGCATCAGAGATGTTATTTTACACATGAAACAACCTTTGTTCCCTAGCTTGTTTGAGCTTTTAACTACTGGTAAATCATCAAGATACACAAGTTATTCTCACAGCTTTACATGTAACTTTTGAATATTACTAATGTCTGCACCAGTAGGCAATTAATTATTTATAAAATGTATTTGCTATTGTTTTACCCACATCGTGTCAACTTTTTTTCTCATTCGTGAAAGGGCTTATATAAATTAAATACAATGTATGTGCTTGAAATTACAAGTGTTTGTTTCGTTTGATTGCATCCTATTTATTTACATACACATACCAAAGGTCAAGTACGTATCTGTGAATCAGTCTGATTTAATATAATTGTACATGTACATGTACTTGTTAAACGGAGTCATAACAGATTTTAGCAACATCTATAAATATGTTTAGGTCCTGTACTTATATATCACATTTATGAATGTTGATGCATGGAAAAATAATTCAAATTGGCTGATAAATTGAGTATTATCTTATATTCTGACATTTTGTATACACTATTGTCACCGGCGTATATTGTTATGAATCAGTATGGCGACTCAGTGTGTCGGGTTTTATTGCTAATCATGCGTATGTTGTTGTATGATATGAAAACAATTAAGTCGCATATTCCTGCATGCAATACGATAACACATCAGATAAGATTATCCTGTTTATCCTGGTTCGGACCATTTAGATACTGGTAACACTTGAAAACATGATATTCAATGGTGTAAACCATTAGAAATGGTTGGTCGAGATTATGTTTTATGATAGAGCATTCAGTCCATACTTGTAGTTATTTTCAGGCCTTCATGAATGTATACATACACTGAGTCTGAATGGGCGTGCCCAGCAAAATGCTGGTTGAAAATGCAATAATAATCTGCCAACATTAATAATCTGCAATAATAATCAGCTTCATGTAACCATTGAAATTAATATCATATACACAATAAAAAATATAAGAATTATCACAGTGAAAAGAAAGGCATAGATTAAAAAAATTGGTCAACTCAAATCCTGTTATGACAATTTACAAGTGAATTAATCCAATGTCCCTGTCTTCTCGTATGTTTCAGACCTGTCTAAGAACCGGTTCGTGGAGCTGCCGCGCGGCGTGTGCAAGTATGAGTCTCTGGAACAACTATCCTGCTACCACAACGCCATCAAAGTCCTACCGGACGCTCTGATACAGCTACAGGCTCTTGTACACCTCAACCTCGGGTCGGTACTCTGTAGTGATCGAGGTTATCGCGATAATGATCATGATGGTATAAAAAATATATAAAATAATAATAATGAAAATAATGCTGATGTTGAAAATCAAATGTTTCATGTTAGACTTGCATTCAACTTTCGAAACAAAAATTAAATTACTATAATGATGTTGTACAGAGAATCATCATATTTCGAAAAATGCTTACTGCAAAATAGTATATATATGAGATTTATTAAAATCTTGTACATGACAGTTACTTTTGTGTTTGTATTATATCGTTATTGTCGAGAATGATTCATGTTGTGCGATGATTATTTGACAGGCGTAACCAGTTGACGATGTTACCCGCCGTGCTATGTAACCTCCCGTCTCTCGAAGTGCTGCTGGCAGCCAACAACAAACTTGTTTCGTTACCGGAGGAAATCGGCAAACTTGAAAAACTAATGGAGCTCGTGAGTGCGCCTGTCATAATTATCTTGATATTAACTTCCGCCAACTGTCAGTACTGTATTCAGTAATTGATGCAAGTTTTTCATTAGGTTGGGTCTCTTCCGTTGCCGGTGTTTTCAAAGATGTGTGGTTACGATAATTGTTTCGTTAATGACAGATTTTGTGATAAATTTCATTGAATTAACTCAATTAAATATCAGATTAGTTCTGCACTTTATGAATGTTTGTATGGACTTGGTGGGTCTGAAACAACGTGCACACTGGTGAAAATTCTATGGACGAATTATATTCAAATCAATATTATTCCCCTTGAACAGTACATAAAAATTTAACAGTTTGCTTAGTACAGTACCTTTGAGAGATATATGTTTTACTACATCCTCAGCAAATTTACAGATATAATTTCATCTATCTGAAGCATCTCATCATCCTAGACAAAAGAGAATTATTGCAATAACAGATGCTATAAAAGGGGAATTCCCAACTGAATTCAAGATTATGACTGGTATTTTGTTCCGTCGGTACAGGACGTGAGCTGCAATGAAATCACACAGCTTCCGAGCCAGGTCGGGGACCTGCAGGCCCTCAAGTCCCTCAACGTTCGACGCAATCTGCTCCTGGAGCTTCCATCATGTAACTATAGCAACAGTATTCAGCTCATGAATATTCATATCTGCAGAAAATTTTGTTGTGTAAAAAACATACAAAATGTATTATTGAATTTTTGTTAAAATATGTACTGTCTGGTGTTTATTAATGGCTTTGATCTTACTTGTAAATCTACTTGAAATCGTTAGATAAATCTCTAGGGTGCAAACTTTCCATTGTGAATTCACCAAAAACTCTTGTAGTCCGTATTAAATGCCCAGTTTTACAATTATGTATTGCATAATTTGACAATTACTTGCCATATTTCGCCCCCAGCACTGAGCCGTTTGAAGCTGCACCGACTGGACTTCTCCTGTAACAAGGTATCAGAGATTCCGTGCGACATGCACAGTATGGACACGCTACAAGAGATGAGAATGGAGCATAACCCGCTTGTCTGTCCTCCCTCACATGTACGTGGAAAGCTCTGATTTGATACACTGAGTATAGAATGCATTATATACTTATCAGCAGTCTGTTCACAAAGAATGTAATAGAGAGGAAAAATCAGAATCAGAAATTGCATTGTTTACTAAGAATTTGCATCTGTCACCGTTCTCCAGATGTGTGTAATAAGATTCCACGGTATAATGAGCAATCTTCCCATACTTTCTTTATTCTGAGCTCAAGATGTCAGAAGAATATGAATTGTAATATTGTTGAAATTTGAAATCATTGGGAAATTTGCTCGATCAAAAGACTCTACATATAACGAAAGATGTTGATATTACTAGTATTGCACATCTTTTCGGGTATAAATCTACACGATTGACTGAATAAATATGTTATATTTGATGCGCCTATATGACTGACCTTGTACTTCCTATATTCCGCAGCTCTGCACAAAAGGTCTAGTCCACATCAAGAAGTTCCTTTTCATCCAGGCGCTGAAAGAGAACCGCAAGCGAGGTCACATGACCGACGTAACGCTCCGCAAGGGCTACAACAGAAAGTCCGGCCTCGTCAATAACTTGTACGTCCATGAATAGTATTGATTTTATTGAACAAACTTGCAAATTTTACAGTATATGTAGCAGATTTTAGAAAGTTCTCAGAAAATTTTTAATTTATACTGTATCTCAATCATACAGCATTTTCTTTATATCGATCTATGAATTCATCTGTAAATGCCTTGTTATATGCCTATATCTTACCTCCAAAATACATTACGGGTTATGGCTTATTAGCCTTACTGACATAGGAGTTCTCCATAGAGAGAACCCCATTTGGAAAATGGGCTAGACAATGAATTGTCCAAGCCACTAACCCACGTGACCGGATGGTGACGTCATTCTCGTCTCCTATGGCTGCTCTACCACATTGGATTTGCCTTGCTGACATAACTTTGCGAATATTTTAGTTTTCATCGTCTTACGAACACTTTCTTTGCATGCCTTTTTGGATATTTCTTTTCCTCACTCTTTTGGCGTGCTTCGCGTGGATAGTTTCCGCTCCTCGGACTTCGTTTTGTGTTTGGAGCGCGGACTCCCCTCTTGCCGTGATGCGCCGCTGTGCTCAGTGCGGGCAGCAGCTTCCGTCGTGGGAAGTACACTCAGAGTGTATTGCGTGCCAGGACCCGGTGCATACGGATAAACTTACGTGCGGTTTGTGTGCGGACCGTTCGCGGGAGGAGTGGGGGCAGGTTCTTGGAGCTGTTCTCGCACGGAGAGACAAGTTGTCCCGTCAAGTGTCTCCAGCCCCGTCCTCTTCATCTTCCGCGTCGTCGGCCAAGCGTCGCCGCCGTCAGGAAAGGAAGGCTTCTGCCCTGCTGGGCAAGCTGGATCGTACCCTGGTTTGCCTAGAAGCTAAGTTTTCTTCCCCTTCCTCTTTGTTTTGTTCCGCGGGTGATCTGCTGGTGGGAGAGTCGCACTCGACCCACGGTGGCACGCCCCGGGAGTCAATTCACTGTGTATTTCATGTACCGTCAGCGGGGATCCTGTTTGCGCGTGTCACCTCCGCTGTTATCGGCGAACAGGTTCCTGCAGCTGCGCCCGCGCCTTTTCTGGCCAGTTCTCCCGCGTTTTTCGGTTCCCGGCCCTCGGGGTCCGGACCCCGTACGGGGTCCGGCCCCCGGACTTCGGTCCAGGGGCTTTGTGTGGCCCGTCGTAGCGGTACTCTGGTTAGTGTGATGGCGCGGAGTCCGGACCCCGTACGGGGTCCGGACCCCGACCCTTCGGGTATTCTGCGCTTGGCACAGCCTCAGTCGCAGAGGCCGGCCCCCGTGCTTCGGGGGCCGGGCCCCGTGTCACAGGGGCCGGGCTCCGTCCGACGGGGCCCGGACCCCGTGCCACGGGGTCCGGGCCCCGGGGTGCGGATCCGGCACTCGACTCTCAGTGCTGCTTCTGCCCTGCCGTTGCCCGCTCGGGGCTCGGCCCCCGTCCTACGGGGTCCGAGCCTTGAGTGCATGCTGTTGACAGCTGCTTCTATAGAGAAATCTACCGCTTCTTTCTCTTTGCAGAGTTCATCGGCGTTGACTGCCTCTTCGGCCTCTCTCACCGTGACGACTAGCTCGGCGGCCCAGCCTTCCTTGCCAGGTCCTTCTTCGGTGGTCTCCCCCTCTCCGTCTGGAGTTCCCCCAGCGGCCCCAGCGATGGATGTGGCTAGCCTTGTTACGGCTGTTTTGGCAGCCCTGGACGCCCGCGCGGGTGTGTCCCTTCCCCCCACGTCAGATGCCTTACGGCGTACTCAGGCCTTGGAGCCTCCCCAGCAGTTGCCTGCGGAGATCTTCGGGGAGGAGTCTGATGAGGACTCTGGGGAGGAGTCGCTTGCGTGCGGGCAGGATGTGCCTACTCCTTCGGCGCCACTGGCTCCAGTTTCCAGGAAGCGCCCAGCTTCCGTCGTGGCTTCCGTGGCTCCCAGCGACAAGCGCTCTCGTCTTGACGCCGAGCCGGCCGAAAGTGAGGAGGGAGAGGAGGACCTTTCCTTTGATCACAAGCTCGACCTCGTGCGTTCGACCTTGGAGCCCACCCTCTTTCCAGCTGAGCCGAAGCCAACAGTGTCTAAGCGTCCAACGTCGCTGCTGGCATCCCAGCGCTCCCCGGAACGTCAGCCTCGACGGGGTCTCCCTATCCCGGACGGGCTCCGCGAGGAGTTTTCCCGGCGCCGCTGTGAGACACTGGACCAGGGGAAAACAGAGTTGGGGAAGTTTCCCCGTCGCCCTCCTTTCCACAAGAAGGACTACCTCCCGTCCAACCCGGACTACCTGGATAAGCCAGCGGTATTCCCCGAGGCGGCGGCCCAGTACCTTGGCGACAAGGCTCGCCCCGTGACCCTTCAGCCGGAGACCTTACTCTCCCTGAACCACGCCGTCCGCGCCGCCACCTGTGTGTCCTCCCTGGAGGACTGGTTCCGTACTGCGGCTTACCGCCAACTACAGTCTGCCTTGACAGCGCTGGAAGACCTGGAATCCCCACCGTCTCAGCTAGTGTCCCTGGGGGACCACCTCCGTTCGGCGTCCCAACTCCTGGAGTCCTGTGACTTGGCGTCAGCCCACCGGATGGAGCAGTCCACGTACGTGGAGTGGGTCCTCCACTTACTGAGGAGAGACGATTTCCTAGGCCAAGCTAGGTTCAAGCTTCCCCCGGCCTTGGTGACGGAGCTTCGCTGTGCCCCGCTCGTAGATCCAGAGGCAGGGGCTGCTCTTACCTCTCCTCCACCTCTCTTCGCCGGCCTAGAGTCTAAGCTGCCTGCAGCCCGTGAGCTGGCCCGTCAGGAGGAGTCGGTCTCGACCAGTAAGCGTCTCACGGAGACGATCGCCAAGCGTCTGGCCTCCCCTCTTCAGGCGTACGCCCCCTCTTCCTCCAAGCCTCCCCCGACCAAGTCCAAGGAGAAGAAGGAGAAGAAGCCCTTTCAGAGGGCCCCTGCCGGCAGTAAAGCGACCAAGAAGTCAAAGCACAAGGGCAAGCCCAAGCCAGCAGGGGAGAAGAAGTCCTCCGCCCCCGCAGCAGGTGAGTACTTCACAGAATCAGCTCCCTGCGATGGACCCTGCGATACCTCGGGCTGTCCCACCCTCGTTCCAAAATTCAAGCGAGCCTGTGGGCGCCCGTCTAACAAATTATTGGCAAGAGTGGCAGACACTCGGAGCCAGCCCGTGGATCGTGTCGGTCCTTCGCAGGGGCTTTCGCATCCAGTTCAGTCAGCGTCCTGCACTGGCTACCGAGCCTATTCCCTTTTCACTTCCCGGAGCTCACGCCAAACGGTTATCACTCTCGCTCGAGATCGCCGATATGCTGGCCAAAAACGCGCTCGAAAAAGTAGGAATTTCCTCTCCAGGTTACTACAGTATCCTGTTCTTGACTCCCAAGAGCTCAGGCGGGTGGCGCCCCGTGATCGACCTGTCCGCTCTAAACCGCCATGTCAAGACCCCCAAGTTCGCCATGGAGACGGCGGAATCGATCCGCTTGTCCCTTCCAAAGAACTCTTGGGTCGTCTCCCTGGATCTGAAGGACGCGTTCTTTCACATCCCGATTCATCCGGTCTCCCGCAAATATCTGCGCTTCGTGCACCGGGGCACCGTGTATCAGTTCCGTGCCCTGCCATTCGGACTGTCCCCGGCTCCATGGATCTTCACAATGGTGGTGAAAGAGTTACAGATACTCGCCCACAAGGAGGGCATTCTCCTCTACCAGTACCTAGACGACTGGATTGTCTATCACCAGTCTCCCGAGGTTCTGACTCGGCACTTACAGTGGGTCCTGGACTTGTGCAAACGCATGGGTTTGCTGGTCAATCTCCAGAAATCAGAGCTAACGCCGGCCCAGGACTTCGTGTTTGTCGGGTACCGGTACAAGACACAGCTGGGTATGGTTTTTCCCACGGAGGAGCGGCTGTCAAAGATACGGTCCTTACTCCGCAGATTCTTGGACGAGCCCAGTCAGTCAGCACAGGTCTGGCAGTCGATGCTCGGGTTGCTGGCAGCAACCGAGAAGTTAGTTCCTTACGGTCGACTCCACATGCGGGAGTTACAGATCGACCTTCGCTCCCAGTGGATCGCAGCCACGGATTGCCCTCAGCAACCGGTCGTCCTTTCTCCAGCAGGGAAGGCGTCCATACTGTGGTGGATGTCCGCTACCAACCTCACTCGGGGCTCACCCTTCCGTCAGCCTCCTCCCTCCAAGCATCTATTTACGGATGCCTCTACGGAGGGCTGGGGGGCACACCTGGACTTCAAGGAAGTGTCTGGGGTGTGGACAGAGCCCGAGAGCTCGTGGCACATCAACCGCTTAGAGTTGGAGGCGGTTTCCCTGGCCCTGGCCCACTGGGAGGAGGAGTGTGCTGGTCGTGCTGTCCTGGTGTCCACGGACAACTCCACTGTCGTGGCCTACATAAACAAACAGGGGGGTACAAAGTCCGTTACCCTGTGTCGGCAGGCCACGACGCTTCTTCTGTGGTGCCGGTCTCGGAACATTCACTTGCGTGCACGTCACATCCCGGGCCGGTTGAATGTGTTGGCGGACCAGCTGTCACGCAGGGGGCAGATCCAGCCAACAGAGTGGTCTCTCCATCCTCAGGTGTTCAGTTCCCTGTGCCTCAGGTGGGACCGCCCTACAGTGGATCTCTTCGCGACCAGGTGGAACAACAAGCTTCCAGTGTTTGTCTCTCCGCTTCCGGACCCCCTTGCGATGTCCATCGACGCGTTGTCCACGGATTGGGACGGCCTGTTCGGGTATGCATACCCTCCGGCGATTCTGCTGCCCAAGGTTTTGGCCAAGATCAGGTCCCACACATGCCGTATTCTCCTGGTCGCTCCATACCAGCCACAGCGGCCTTGGTTCCCAGAACTTCTGGGCCTGTTGGTAGATCAACCAGTGGCCCTACCTCCTCGGGACGACCTTCTCAAACAGCCCCGGGCGCAGCTGTTTCACAGCCGACCCGCGAGCCTGAACCTCCACGCGTGGCTTCTGTCCAGCGATCCCTTCGCGCAAAGGGATTTTCTTCAGAAGTGTCCAGTAGGATCGCCCGCCCTAATAGAAACTCATCCTTGGGAGTCTATGAGTCTAAATGGCGAGTCTTCGCTGCTTGGTGCGATGGCAGGCAGGTTGATCCATTCAACGCCTCTGCTCAGACAGTAGCTGATTTTCTCTTGGAGAAATTCCAAGCGGGTGCGGCCCCTTCGACATTAGCGGGTTATAGGACCGCTCTAGCCAAGACTATTTTGCCTCACACTGATATCAATCTCGGCGAGGATCAAGATCTGAGCGCCTTGCTCAATAACTTTAAAGTTGAACGTCCGCTTACCCGTAACTCAGTTCCGGAGTGGGATCTATCCCTGGTTTTGAACCGTTTGGCGTCTGCTCCCTTTGAACCTATGTCTTCCGCCCCCCTAAAGTTCCTTACTTGGAAGACAGTCTTCCTGCTGGCTCTGGCTTCTGGACATCGCAGGAGCGAAATCCACGCCTTGGATTTCTCAAAAGTTAGATGGCGAGAGGATGGCCTCCAGGTCTCCTTACAGGTCATCCCTTCTTTCCTGGCGAAAACCCAGCTGGCGTCGTCTCCCCCGCTGGCCTTCACGATTCCGGCTTTGTCGGCGTCTGTAGGCCCGAATCTCGAGGAAGACTGTCTCCTGTGCCCGTTGCGGGCTTTGCGCTTGTACCTTAAGCGGACAAAAGGTCTCCGGGCTGGCAAGCGACTGTTGTTCATTTCACATCAGTTGAAATTCCAACGGGACATACGTTCCGCTACCATCTCATCCTGGATTCAAAAATGATTCCGCACCTGTTACGATTCGGCCGAGCAGGACTCCGCCTGTTCGTTCAAGGTACGCGCCCATGATGTTCGGGCCATGGCGGCCTCTCTTGCATATATGGGACGGGTTCCACTTGATCAGGTCATGCAAGCATGTTCATGGCAATCCCATAACACCTTTACGTCTTTCTACCTTAGAGACCTGACGTGGACGGGGAGTGAGGGCTACCACCTCGGGCCCGTGGTAGCTGCTCGGAGCGTCGTCACCCCTTGAGGATGACGTGGCCCATCTTGTACATACGTTCCTCTTGTACATATGTTGAAGTTCCGTGTTGCGAGTTCCGGTTCCGATTACCGTTAAATTGGTCTCCTATGTCAGTACGGTCGTACTCCTTAGTTCGGTATGCATTGTGACTCAGTTGCGTCAGCAAGGCATATCCTCATGTACATACGTTACGTCACTTATGACCGGAAGCCAGTCACTCGACACTCGGAGGTAAGTGGTTTTTTCTACTTACCCTATTGTTAAACCATAAATGTTTTGGTGACCCTGAGGACACCCTCCTTGGATTCCTCCAATCATTCAGGGGAAAAGCCCACCCTGTCCCTCACTGAGGCCCTAGGGTTGAGCTTTTGGTTATGTCAGAGTTCTTTTTGGAGCACCCCGCCTCCAATCTTTATTCTGATTTTACCCGTAATGTATTTTGGAGGTAAGATATAGGCATATAACTGGCTGTTTTATGTTAATAAAACTAGTGTTATATACTATACTTACCTCCAAAACACATTCAGAGTGCCCACCCGGCCGGCCCCGCGTACTCCTTCTGGTTGGTTCCTAGAATCGACGAGAATGACGTCACCATCCGGTCACGTGGGTTAGTGGCTTGGACAATTCATTGTCTAGCCCATTTTCCAAATGGGGTTCTCTCTATGGAGAACTCCTATGTCAGTAAGGCTAATAAGCCATAACCCGTAATGTGTTTTGGAGGTAAGTATAGTATATAACACTAGTTTTATTAACATAAAACAGCCAATTATATGCTTGTACTATATTCTATAAACTGACCAATCTTAACTACTGCATGCTCCTTTCAGATCAATTGGATTTTCCTGGGATAGAGAATTCGAGTAGTAAAGCTATGCACAGTTCTTGTACATGAAGATAAACCACATGAAATCAGTTTGAAGAGTTCTTTTCTGTTCCCACAACAGCAGGCACACCGAAGACTTTCGACACAACGGGATCCGCGAAAACGGACATAAACGTCACACGGTGGACTCTGGTTACAGTACGACAGATAGCAGCGAGAAAATGCGCTGGTCTCCTTCCGAGGTTGGTTCCTGTCGGTGCCACTAGGTGTCTCTGATGTTTGTTGAATGTGTTTTGCTCTGGTTTGGAGCTAAAAAGTTTGAGCATGTTCGAGCGTGCTGAATGTTTTTTCGCACTTTAAGGAAACTTATTTGCGAACTTACATGTGCCAGTTCTGCATGTTAGAAGTTAACTCAAGCTTCCAGCACTCAAAAAAAAAACACCTTGAGGGAAGAATTAAGAAATATACAGTTCAACTCAACTTACTCAACAATATTTAACCAATGATGATCGACAAAAAATTAGATCCTTCTCACCGTAGCCTCTTACACATCCCCACCACAAGTCTAGTTGCTAAGACCAAATAAACACTGACCAGCAATGTTTATAAATTTGATTTTGCACTAACTTTTACATCGGTTGTACTACCCCAGTGCTACGACTTTGCTACGTCGCCAACATCTAATACGTTGAATCGAGCATTTATGACCTTGCAAGGTCATTCATTGCTCAATGTAAGTTCATCCATTTTATGGTCCAGTGAATATTGTGTTTTGTCTCTTGCTGTTGTTCATTAGACTTCTGATCACTCTCTGCTTGTGATTCAGTCTATAAATTTATAATTTCAATGTCATTTTGTGATCCAAAACTTTTCCCTGCATTTATATAGAAACAATAACTTAGGCAAATTACCGCTATGATAATGAATCTCAACTTGAATAAATAAGTTCCGAAATCCAAGCTAATTTGCTTAAATTACACTTAATTAGGTGGATGAAACAATCGTGGCTTAAAATTATTTGCTAATCCTTATGCTAAATTTACATTTTTAGCACTTCATCGTTCTTTCTTCAGTGGTGTTACTTGTGTAGCTTAGTAGACATTTACATTCAGTTTGGTTATATTGGAAGAATTTAGCAAGATTCTATAGATATTTTTAGAATTGCTAAGAATATCGGTGTAAATTCTGAAGCAGTGACGATTTATTTTTGTTATTCCTTTGCCTTTTGAATAGTTTCATTTTCTACACATTCTCTATACACACAAAAATACCTCTCAAAACTTTGGATTTGTATAATATCATGATATAATATCATGACATAATATCATGATTTGTACATTCACTTTTGCATACTTTTCTTTCATATTGAATGAATGATAATAAATGGGTGACATACTAGTATGATTGTTGGTAATAAGATCTTTTGTTGAAATCAAACTTCCTATGGAAACATCTACTAATAAGAACCAGTAAGTTTGAAGAATGTATCTATTACCATTGGAGAAAAGAATGGTATTCAAGATCAATTTACTTAGCAGTATTTAAGTATAAAGTTAAGCCACTGGCTGATGCTGTGATGTACTTCTAGTATACCTCATTCTGACTCTGCTCTTTCTTTTACACCTCTCGTCTCTGATAGGTCAATAACGATGATGCCGAGGAGGCAAACAACCTGGCTCTCCGGGCTGCCGAGTCCGTCAAGGAACAGCGTCAGGAACGAGAACTCCAGCGCCGAATCCTGCACGACTCCAGTAACCATAGCAACCACAATGGCCCGGTACAGACATCGTCGACGGCAACAGCCACGCAACCGCCGCCCATGACCACAAACAACACCCCCACCACCCCCCTAGCAACAGTCACCACCCCACCCGTCTCGCGGGAAACCGCGGCAACGGGCCCACCCCCACTGCATCTACACATTCAGCACCAAGGCCTCGCCGAATATCTCCCACACCAGTCCCCAGTTGCCAAGGAGGCTCAAGCTGTTGGCATGGCAACTAGCACCCCACCCCCACCTCCCATGACCTCGCCCCCCATTTCGACTGACTCCCCCAAAGACAGTTTCTCTTCTACGTCTTCCGTTGTATCGGGTGGCACTCCAGGCGACCAGTTCACCCGGGTTAGTGTCTCTGCGCTTGGCATGTCTCTGTGCTTTTCTCTCCATTTTTCGGGTGTTTGGGAGAACTTATGTTCCGTGCTTTGTCGTGTGCCTGTCTCTAACTGACTGAGAATGTTTTGTTGGAGTTGTATGATTTGTAAAGCATCACTGACTAACCGATCTGGAACTTGTAAAAGCTTTGAGTTTGAACACATTTATAATATGACTTTCTATAGGATAAAAATGCCTAATTGGTTAAGCTTAAGCTAAAATTGAAACTTCATTGTGCTAAACTAAAATACTAGCAGAAAGTATGTTTTAACTAAGATTGGCTTCATAGATTGGTTTGCAGTGATTTGAATGTGTATTTGTTTGGTTTGAGGTGTGCATGATATGACTGCGTGTCTTTGCTAGATGTCTATGCTAGATTTACTGTATCCTCGATGGTATAATGGCTCACTCGAAGTTTAACATAATTTGTTTTCCCCCCGGTGGTTGAGTTCGAACCTCATTAGAACCTTCTAACATGTGTCGTAATACTAGTACTACTAGCAGATGTAAAATAACGGCATGTCAGATTTTGGTAACTCATGAATATTGAATACATACATAGTATCTTGAAATTATATTATACTAGTAAACACTGTTTACTGTAAAAGATTGCGTAACTGGATTTTTGCAAACGAAATGAATATCTTTTCAGTGGGACTATGATTACAATCAACCACAATATTATGATTATTCGGTAAATTATGTGTGAATTTTTAATTTAATATAGGAAGCTTTGCAAAATATTAACTGATGGCTTCGCTGAGTACAAATTGATAGTGTAAATAGTAGATATATAGTGAGAATATTTTGTTTGTGAATTAATATAAGTGTGCCTTGCATTGCATGTTACTTTTGTGCATTGGTGTTTTATTATTTTGTGCTTGGTGTTCAATGTTTTGGTAACATGTAATTGGCATTATGGATATGTTGTGTGTCGCATTCGAATTAATGGAAATTTGTGAACTAGTTTACAAAAATTCGTTTATGATGGTTAAACTTCTTTCAAAATTAGTGCAGTTTCATCGGAGTTGTCAGTCTGATATTTTGGAATATTCATAAAACAAATTCAATACATTTGGTAGATGTTATCACAAATAGGGAATAAGAACAAATTAAATTTGAGTTGAGAATTTTGTTTTTTAATTGATGATCGTTTAAACAAATTTTTCAACAGAATATTTTGCTTTGCTGTTAAATACTTTAATTCTTTGGGTTAGCCCTAATTCAGCATTAACTGATGTTTAGTTAATTTTTCAGTCATTTACTTCAGTGTGTTACCTCAGTTCATTTCAATATGTTGAGTGTTGGGATAATATTTCTCGTAGATTTTAAATATAGGGAATTATGTAGCCATGGTAATAGTTTGTGTTACTGTCTGGAATTTAGTAGTTTTGATTCGTTTTGTATTGTTTTGTCAGAATTTGTTTTACGTCTTGACTTTGGGGGAGTTTAGCATTCAAATTATCTACCGGTATGCAAAATTCATGAAGGAAATCGGCCCAACTCCTAAATCTAAAAATAAGTCGCCCACTTACCGGTAGCTTTAATGGCCCCTTAACCATGTTAACCTGCCTAATCTCACAAGTGCGCACATGAAAATATAATCAAAGGGAATATGTATTCTAATTAGGCATCCCGATTGAAAATCGGGAGGCCTTATTTGATGATTGTGTACATATTGCTGATCATCATTATCCAAATTTCACTCCTTTCACTCATTAGTGCTAGCTTATCGGTAACATTTTGAAAACATTTAATTTGAGCTTAGGCTATATATCAAAAAAATATATATTGGTACCGATAATACAATCAGTGTGATAATAAGTAAATGTTTCGAGACTTGCAAGCAATTAGAAAAACCTTTTAAAACTTTAAAAATAGAACCATAGCAAAAAAATGAACTAATTATAAATTTGAACAAAATTTCATGCAACTCATGTGCAGCGAATGCCGCCACCTTTCCAGGAACTGCAACGACAGAAGTCCGACTACGAAGCACGCAAGAAACGCGCGGAACTGCTTCGCCTTGAGCGCGAGCGGGAGCGCGATCACCAACAGGACGAGAGTGCAGTCGAGCGTGAGGAACGGAGGAAAGCCGTGCGGCGGATCCAAGAAGAACAAAAAGCCGTCCTAGAACGGCAACGGGAGGAGGCTCGCAGGAAAGCCGATAGGGAGAGGTAGCGTTTTATCTTTGTGTCTTTTACAGGGATGGGGCTTAAAGGCAGAGAGTTTTGATAAGAATGGTGGTGGAGATTTAAGGCGGAGATTTATAACATGACTGTATAAATTCCTGTCTCATACATGATGGTGTTATAAAACTTTGCATGATGAAAAAAGTGAACTAGATGAATAGATCGTGTTGGTGTCGTTGGAATCTTTGGGAATGTTTTCACTGTGATAGCCTTTGAATTGTTATGTTTAGATAACTGATTATATGGTATATGGTAGATGTTTGTGCATTCTGATTGACATATCTGTGGTACAAAAATAATGAACATTGAATAAATTTGCGTAAAATTGTGAAAATTTGTAAATTGTGAACTGCATGTTCTGTCGTAAACTCTGCATGTTGTATACAATAGATCACTCGGAATTTCAATTCAAATGTGATCTGATTTGACTTCAATCACCTCCTATATGTATGTCACCCTTCCCCCTGTATGTTCTAGTGTCGGTAGCTCAATGGCCGAAAGTTTGTCTAGTACGTCATTAAGTACTGCAAGTTCTGTAAGCGACCACGAAACGACAAATACGAATTCGAGGTATGGATGCCCCCTGGTGGTAGTTTTGAGTACTATGTGGTATGATGGTGGAATGATAAAAATCGGTATTTGTTTATGTTTAAATATGTGTAGGCATGTTTCAAATACTTCTAATTGTAATGAACCTTTGGTGGTGATGGTTGTGCCTGCATTGTATTCTTTAAAGTTTTTGTCAATTTGATGTCTCTAAAATAACTCGTGTGGAAAGTATCTAGGTGCATGATGCAAAAAAAGTAATCTCAAAGCTCTAAATCTTCAGAATCTATCAATTTAATTTTGCTTCTACACCACAGACAAAACAGAATTCCACAGTCAAACAGTTTTCGAGAGGAGAAGAACAAAGCGAACCATGCTCCGTACAGACGGACGGTATCCGACACAAACTACAACAATCGCTACCCGTACAATCACGTATCCGGGTCATCAACGTCGTCATCCCCCAACCCAGACCGACATGGTCCGGAGTTATCACCCAGTGTGGAGGAGGAAACACGCAGAAGGAGCAAGTGTGTAGAAAAAAATATTTAAATTTGCTTTGTTTACTTAAAACCAGGCCTAGAAATATTACGAGAATTAAGAAATCTGGTATTTTGCGAAAGTATTTTTGACTCCATTCAATATTTGCTAGGATTATGGCCATATATCATTCACAGTTTTGCACTTCCATCCCTTCACACTGATAACTGTGTTAACTTTATCGTAACTGTCCACACTTAGTGTGCGTGTGGAGCGTTCTCCTCAGGCTGAGCCGAGTCCCGTATCCCCTGACAACCCTCACCAGGGGGCCCCACGAGTCCACTACATCCCAGTCATCCATGATACATCGCCACAACAACAGACGCAACCCCTGGTAAGTTACCATAGCAACAGGTGCATAACCATAGCAACCATAGGAAACTAGCACAGGCAGTGGCATTGTAACCATGGCAACAACAGGATTCCTGCTGCTGGCACACAAACATAGCAACCACTTTTAGTAGCCATAGCAACTGGAGCAAAACATACAGTTACTATATTGTCACCATAGCAACCACTTCAATATGCACCGTTCATACCAACTTATACAACACAAATACTAAATCCGACTGCATTACCATGGCAACACTAGTTACAGATCACCATAGCAACCAATTATGCTGCTGATATGCAGCGAACTAGGTGTAGATATATACACAAGTTACTATTCAAAGTTTGAAAATGTCAACAAGAAGTCGATTCATAATTCCGTTATATGTGTATTATTGCATGATAAAAAGTGATTTTGATAGTGTGTATATTTTACTGTTCTGTGTTTTATACCTCCAAAATTTGGTGTGCTGGATTAATGGATAAAAATACTCAGTTTGAATTGTTGCTTCAGCGAAATAACAATATTCAAACTGGAGAAAAAACTGCTTTCCTTGCAATATTAGAGATGCAAAATCTATTCTTCATAAATTGAATTCAAGTCTCTGTATTTATTAAGTACTAGTAAATGTGTTACTAATATATTCCAATTGTATCCTCCGTATTTCAAAATATTCTTATGGAAGTCGGATTCGAATGAATTGGGAAAGACCAAATGCAATGCATTGAATAGTAAAAAAAATTCCCTTTGAAAGCACACCACACAAAAACCAAAGTGTGAGTTTTGCGTTACCATTTTTTATCGCACTTTTCACCTGCCCTTTTTTTCACTTTAAAACACCGCCCTTCTGCCCCGCCCCGCAAAACAAAAAAGGTGGACGAGTTTCGGCAGCGGCATGAAATGATGATCAATCACCAGCGTCGCGAGGCTCAGATGTTGGAACGGCGTCTTGAGGAACAGAAGAAGACGATTCTACGCATGGACATGGTAGTCAAGGTGATCTGGTCTCCATGGAAACGGAACAGGCGTGACCCGATTTGTGACTCGTCTGGCGTTGACACTAACCTTCCAAAAAAAAAAAACATCGATTGTTTTTGAAAGAGTGAAACCTACTTGTAGGGAAGCATGTTACTGCTACTACTAACCTGATAGTTAGCATGTTCCAATATTTATCCATGTTTACTAACCACTGATATATGCCAGCAATATCGTGTTATACGTATATATGCTAATAAAGTGAATGATGTGTAAATCATTGTACATTTATACATTAAGATATATGTATTCTGTGCATGCTCAGAGATGCTTCAAAACTGACAAATCTGTTCTAAACATAAACAATAAAAAAAATATTCTGGTCTTCAATTAACCTGATTGAATTTTAAACAAAAAGAAAAAAATTCAAGAAAAAATAATATCGAGAAAAACCGGAGACTCTGTCACTATTTCTGGTCACTCTGTACCATCCTGGAGCCTACGTCACTATCCTAAACTCCAGGGACACAAAAATACAATTTTCAATGCAATGAAATTCAACTTCGTGCAAATTTATTTAGAAATTTCAATTACCCTGTGGTCGTTCTGTACTTTTCTTGAAATTTTATTGCATGAAAATTGCAGTTCCTCGTGTCTGGAGTTAATAGATGATAGTAGTATACTTGAGTAACATGTGCATAATAAACAAGGCAATGTAGGTTTGATAAGTGTATTAAAAGTGAATTGTACACTGCATGTTAATGGAAATGTTATACGATTAGCCTCGAGACTAAAAATCATTCGAGAGAAAATTGTAAATTGTAGAACAAATTAAAAATTAATTTGTGTGTTTAATATTAGATCCTAGATTACTAACAATTTAGTTTAGAACATTGGATTCCTTGAACCTGCGGGTAATAATAATACTATAATGATCAAATTCCCCCCCCCCCCCCCCCCAACCCCAAATTTCCAGTGGTCAGCCCCCCACCCTCCAACGACAAAGTTTGAAGACAGAGAGGAACACCCACCCTACAGTCCCGATAGTAACCATGGCAACCCATCACTTAATGCCTCATTCAACGGGAGTGCTGTACCAAACCACAAGTCTGGTATGTTCTTGAAAATCTTCTGAATTTTGTGGACAAATTTGGTGATTTTTTGGCAATCTACCAATAAAAGTATTTACATTTTGACTTGATATTATTTTACTTGTCCAATCTACAAATTGTCCAAAAAAATTACTTCATTTTGAGAAAGTCCTTTTCAATTGGTCACCTGAGAATCCTGAACAAAAATTTAAGTTGAAATGATAATTCATGCATCATATTTGCCTGCTCTCCCACAGTGCTGCCCCCTAGGTGCCAGAAGGTTCTGGAGTCCCTCGGTCCAGAGTTGAACAGTATGAACCCTGCCTTCACGATTCGCCGGAACTTGCAACACGCCCAGGAGGAAATAGCACAGATTGAGAACCTCAGAAGAGTGGGTTTTAAATCTCCTTGTCATGATTTAAACAATTTCACAGAATATTAAAATATTTTAGATGGATGTTCTATGAAATCACCAACTAGTTCTCTAAAAAAACAAATTTTGTGTGTTTATAATAATCAGTAATGATTCAAACAAACTACCATTTGTTCATATACCATTAACTTTTTTCTGCCATACTAATTCACAATTACCACATACTTTTCATGCAACCTTTTTTCTGATATTTTCTCACAGATCATAGAATCTCGACTGAAAGTGAACCTTCCCGAGAACCTCCCAGCCGCGCTGAAGGACGGGGTTGTTCTCTGTCACCTTGCAAACCACATCCGACCCCGATCCGTGTCTAGTATTCACGTCCCTTCCCCCGCGGTGGTAAGTGTATATTACCATGGTTACTGGGGGTTTCTATGGAAGCTTTGTGCTTGGTTACTGTGTTTTATGGAAACTCATTTGGAGGAGCGCCAAAAGTATAGTTGCTTTGGAAAATCGTTTCAGAAATGTTTGTTCGGTCATAAAAGATCAGTTATTCTTGGTGAAAATTAACTTTACATGTATATCACTTTTAAAATAAACTAGACAATATAACTGCAAAGAATTAAGATTAAGTTACCATGACAATACTACATGTAGAAATTTCTCACTATCTTGTGTATTTCCAGCCCAAATTGCCGTTGGCGAAATGTCGAAGAAACGTTGAGAACTTTCTAGAAGCGTGTCGGAGGATCGGCGTAGAGCAGGTACTAAAAACTTAAACATTGTAGTACATTTATAAGTGTCACATTTCTGTCTCGTGCTTGTTTGTTTGTCTCTTGTGGTGTTTGTATAAATGTTGTGTATATGTAAACAATTATAGGGCACGTCATAGGCATAACATCCATTTACAATACTCAAAATTCACAAATTTGGGTTCTTCAGTTTCGACTCAGTGAAACAAATTTAAACTTTGTGTTTTATAATGTTTTCATGAAAAATACAAAACTTCTACCTTTCCAAACTAGTGGAAATAAGTCTGCATTAAATGTGTTTTGGAAATGCTTCAGAGTCAAATTGAAATAGAACAAATTGACGAGACTAAAGAAAACAAAAACATTATGCCCATGACTTCAGTGTTTTACTCAGTGTGTTTCGTTCTGCATTGTACTTTTGTTTGTTTGCTTGTATCGGTGTTGTGCCCTGTCCTCAATGACCTTTGACCTGGATAAAGTCATGAATATTTATGAGTGAATGGGGAGGGTTCATCTCAAAAGTTCCGAAAAAATTATCGCATTATTTCACCTGTTACCCTCATACTGTCGTTATTCATCATTAAATGTTTGTGGTTGGGGGTAAATGTCTGTTGCTGGTTTTGTCACTTTGTTTTATCATGTTGATGTAAATTACTGTTGTCAATAAGAGTACATCATTTCATCGATGATAAATGCTAAATTATTATCTCAAATTGGCTTTAGATTCATCATTCATGTGTCCATCAAGGCTAAAAAAGTGGTTTATTGGACATGAATAATAATGCTGGATCTAGGAATACAAAGCAAAATTTAATTTTTTCGCTAATTTCCGAAAAAGTTCACATTTGCTGTGTGCTATGCATTAACTGGTGCTGGATGGTGTGTGAATGCTTTGAGGACTATGAGAGCGAGCAAGACCATAGAGTGGGGGAAAAGTGTGTGCTTTGGGAAACTGTAGAGTTGGTTTGTGTGCACTTTGATGTTTCAATAAGTTATTTTCAAATTTAACTGGGTCATGGCCCATGGGTGCAAAGTTGAAGGGATCTACTGAATAAACTTCACACTTGGACAATATTCTTCCAGCTACAATTTTCCGTATCCATAATGGCAGTTTTATTCTTTGCTTTGCCTTTAGATCTACCATACTTTCTTTCAAATATACAGTGTACATGGTGTATTTATTGCCATACCACTACCTCTATAATAAACTCTTTGGGTAATCTTACCTTGGCATTCAAAGAAGAGGAGAGAGAAATGAATGTCACAAGAATTTTCTCAAAATTCCTGACATCCATCTCGAACTCGGAATTGAAGGAAATTACTCTCACACATCTCAGATTCCCCGCGGTGTAGATGTGACGTCACACCGGTCATATGATTGACCTTAACCCCCATTAATTTGCTCCTCCATTGTTGGATGTGCAGCAAGTCTTGCTTTCGGCATTCAAAGTCGAATTTCTTCACGTCTACGATCGTCTTTAGGCTGTTCTTTGCACAGCTTTTCTTCAGTAGATCGTTCTTTCGTTGTTAGACTAGCTTAGAGTTAGTGATTTGCGATTTTTTTTTTGGGAGGAAATGGTAAAGCCTCCCCAGGCCCCTTTCCTTCCCCCATTATCGCCCGTTTGTACTTCGATGTTTGATATGTTTCAGATATGAAGTGCATCGTTTGCAAACACTACCTTCCTAAGTGGGAGGCTCATAACGCCTGCTGGCAGTGTAGGGACACTGTTTATTGCCGTCCTTCAGCCACCTGTGAGTTATGCGCGGATTGGTCCATCGACGAGTGGAAACTCTGTCTTCAAGGCTTACGGGAGATTCAGGCCCGCAGGTTTGCTGGTTGCCCTACTCCCCCTTCCCCGTCAGATTCTGATAGCGCCAGGCCGCGTCCCAAGGCGTCTGAGGAACGCAAGCGGCGTTTAGATTTGCAGTTAACCAATGCTGTTTGTGCTGTAAGTTTTGATTTATCATTGTCATTTTCTTTCAGCCAGGTACGGGTCCCGGGAGCCGCGCGTTCGGCTCTCGGCACCCTAACTTCCCCACAACCTACGGGTTTGTGTGGCTCACTTTTGGCTCCCTCTCTACTGGCCCCTCGTTCTCATGCTTCTCTGGCTGAACGACCTGGGTTTCAGTGTCCGAGTGTGGTTTCGGGGTCTGCCGGTTCCGTCGGGCTCACGACGGTTCCCTGCGCCCGGGATCCCTCTGGACAGAGAGTGTTGTTTCCCCCTCCGGGTCGGGCACCTGCCCCCGGAGCTGGGTTTCAACCCCATAGCCAGGGCGGATTTCGGTCCGGGCCCGTGTCGCCAGTGATACGGCCGCCGGCACCCGATTTCCCGTCGGTTACTGGACCCCAGGCCGTGGCTACCGGAGCCGTGGCCAGTAGGGGCCGGGAGCCAAGGGCCATGAGCCGTCCAAACCCATGGGTTCCTGGAGTTTCCATGTCTCCACGGTTTCCACAGTTTCCTTTTTCTGATTCGCCCTGTGTGTTTCAGATCGCCGAGGATATCAAGGACGATTCCCCTCTTACGGCCCTGCCCTCCGGTTTCGTCGCCTCCAGCCAGGGTATGTTGTCCTTCGCCCAGTTGGCGGACCAAGGGTCTTCCCGTGCGTCGGAGCCGTCCGGTGTTCCTGTCCAGGGGAGCTCTTCCACGACGTCAGAGCAGCGCCTTAGGGGCGAGCTTCAGTCTTTTCGGGAAGAGATGTTAGGCCAGTGGCAGCAGTTTCTGGCGAGGTTCACGCCTCCACAGCCGCCACCGCCCCCGTCTTCCCCTCTGCCTAGGGAAGAGCCGTCTTCAGATGAGGAACCTTCCCTACAGGTCTCTCAGTCGGCTGACCAGCCGTTACCTGGCCCGTCAGGCCTCACGCTTCCGCGAAAGCGTAAGGCGGACCCGGACCAGGAGGCGGACCAGCCCGAGTCCGACGACCCTCTCTCTTGGGGGGAGAAGTTGGATTTTGTGAAGAGGGTCCTCCCGGGTTTGTGGCCCGAAGAGCATGCTCCGGCCCCAGTCAAGAAGGTGGCTCGTTCGATGATCTCTTCTGAGATAGAGCACCCCCGGCCGTCGAAGGACGCCTTACGGTTCCCTCTGTCACAGGGAGTTCGCGGCTCCATGCAGGAGCGCATGGACGAGACCATCAGGTCCAACAAGTCGGCGATTGGCGCGTATCCTGCTCGCCCGTCTGTCAACGACTACTATACGTCGTCGGAGTTGGACGACAAGCCTACAGCTTTGAGGAGGCATCACCCCCATTACGCCTTTTTCAAGGAGCCTAAGGCCGTGGAGATCCCATGGGCGGCCTTGGCGGAGCTGCAGCACACGTTTCGAGTGGGGCTGGCCACGGATTCGGCCATGGACTGGCTGTCGATGGCTACGAGACGGGCCATTCTTCAGTGCCGTGACCAGGTCCTGGACAACCCTGACGTCGACCGGGATGATTTGGCAGAAGCCTTATTGAGCTGCGCTTCATTGGTCACCTCCATTGGCAAAGGTGTGGGTGACAAGGTGGCCCTGGACTCCCACTCACTCTGGGTGTCCGAGTTGTGGCGGCGTGACGCCTTCCTCTCATCCCTCAAGTTCGAGGTTCCGGACCAGCTCATGACAGACATGAGAGTTCTCCACCCCGTTATCCCCTCTTCCGGAGCCCCTACTTCACTTCTACTCCCTGACCGTTCTGCGGAGTTGCGGGAGGTGAAGAAGGAGGCCGACGAGAAGGCCGCGAAGTCCTCTACTTCCAATGCCCTCCTGAGCCAGTCGAAGTCTCTGGAACGCCTCACACAACAGATGGTTTCGGCCTTTAAGAAGCCCCAGTCTGCAGTTCAGCAGTCTCAGCCTCAGCAACAGCCGACTCGTGGCCGTGGTAGAGCGAGAGGCAGGGCCTCAGGGTTGCCCTTTCGCGGGGCCTCTGCCGGCAGCACCCGAGGAGACCGTGGTCGTGGCCGAGGCCGAGGACGCGGAGAGGCTCCCAAGCCCGCAGGGGAAAAGAAACCGGGTACGTATAGCTTCGGATTCCGGGCCGGATCCTTCGCTCGAGTGTCGAGAAGAGCTGCATGGTCAGCTCGTTTCGGTCGATATTCCTTCCTCAGACGAGCCCGTAGGAGCTCGTTTAATTCTGTTTTGGAAAGAGTGGGAGCGGCTCGGGGCTTGCCCCTGGGTCGTCTCGACGCTCCGTCGAGGATTCGGCCTGAAATTCGAGAAATTGCCACCGTTATCGCCCGTCCCAAGGGGTTTCACTCTTCCAAACGATCCAGAACGCCGCCGTGTTCTCCACGAGGAGATAACGGCGATGATCGAGAAACAAGCGATAGAACCTGCTCCCGGGGACACTCCCGGGTTCTACAGCGTGTTGTTTGTGGTTCCCAAAGCGTCGGGGGGTTGGAGACCAGTGATAGATCTTTCTCCGTTGAACAAGTTCTTAATAGTGCCGACGTTTTCCATGGAAACGCCGGAGCAAGTTCGTTCAGTCATGCCTCGCGATTCGTGGGTGGTAACGATCGATCTCAAAGATGCCTATTTCCATATTCCAATGAAACCTGCAGTTCGCAAATACCTGAGATTTCTCTATCTCGGCCGCGTATGGCAGTTTCGGGCGCTCCCGTTCGGATTATCGACAGCGCCGTGGATTTTCACCATGGTGGCTCGGGAAGTCCAGATTCTCGCCCACAAGCGGGGGATTTTTATCCACCAATATCTCGACGATTGGCTAATCCGGCACCATTGTCGCGAAACGCTGATCGTCCAAGCACAGTTTGTGGTAAATCTATGCTCACGGATGGGGTTCAAAATCAACCAAAAAAAGTCCGACTTGTCACCGCGTCGAGACTTCGTCTTCTTGGGGTATCGTTATCAGACTACCTCAGAGACTGTGTTGCCGACGCTGGATCGTCAGTCAAAATTATCCGTGCTGTCAGAAGGCTTCCTTCGTCGCATTCCACAGACGGCCAGACGCTGGCAGTCCCTTCTCGGGATGCTGGCGTCCACGGAAAAGTTAGTTCCGTTGGGCCGCCTGCACATGCGGCCTATTCAGCGGCATCTACACTCTCAATGGTCCCAGGTCACGGGAGACAGATCCCAGCTCGTGCAGGTCTCTCCGGAAGTCGTTTCCCATCTGCAATGGTGGCTGGATCCCGTCAATCTGCTCCGAGGGTCGTCATTCCGCCGGCCGCTTCCATCCAGGCACGTATTTACGGATGCCAGTATGGACGGCTGGGGCGCTCACTGGGACGACAGCGAGGTCTCGGGCACCTGGTCTTCGTCTCAGCAGGAATGGCACATAAACCTGTTGGAACTGGAGGCCGTGTTCTTGGCTCTCAGGCATTGGGAAACACATTTCCTCAATCAGGCTGTGTTGGTGGCCACCGACAACTCCACCGTTGTCGCTTACATCAACAAGCAGGGCGGTACGAAGTCCCAGTCGCTGTGCCAGGCCGCTATCGACCTCCTGCTCTGGTGTCACGACCGGGGTATTTCGCTTTTCGCGAGGCATATCCCTGGTCATATGAATGTTTGGGCGGACCGCCTCTCCCGGAGGGGCCAGGTCCAGGCCATGGAGTGGAGTCTTGCCCCCAGGGTATTCCAATCTCTCTGCGGCCTATGGGGCACGCCGATGGTCGATTTGTTTGCGACCCGGTGGAACCACAAACTTCCTTCGTTTGTGTCTCCCATTCCCGATCCCACGGCCATGTCAGTGGATGCGATGTCGACGTCCTGGGAGGGCATGTACGCGTATGCTTACCCCCCAGCGGTGTTGTTGGACAAGGTGATCGCCAAGTTTCGGACTCACCAGTGTCGCCTCCTGCTGATTGCTCCGTGTCTACCGCAGAGGTCGTGGTTCCCGGACCTTCTGGAGTTGATAGTAGACTTCCCTCGTCAGCTTCCGGATCGGTGGGACCTCCTCAAACAACCTCGCTCCAGCATGTTTCATCAGGCTCCCGCAAGTCTGAAGCTTCATGCCTGGATATTGTCGAGCGATGTTTCCGAAAGAAGGGATTTTCAAGGGAGGTGTCCGCTAGGATCGCCCGATCAAATCGAAAATCTTCTTTGGCAGTCTACCAATCGAAGTGGACTTCCTTCTGTGCTTGGTGTCGTCGCCGGAAGGTTAGTCCTTTCAGAGTCGATGCTCCCCTAATTTCCGAATTTCTTCTCGAAAAGTTCAATGAAGGGCGAGCTCCATCCACGATCGCGGGTTACCGTACGGCTATCGCGAAGACTCTAAAACCCAAACTTGGGATCGATTTTGGTCATGATCAAGGTTTGACTGCGTTGATTAATAGTTTCGAGATCGAAAGACCGAAAGCTAGGAACCCGGTTCCTGAGTGGGATCTATCGCTTGTTCTCAACGTCTTAAGAAAAGATCCGTTCGAACCCCTTGAGCGGGCCTCACTAAAGTTGCTGACGTTTAAGACGGTCTTCCTTTTGGCTCTGGCTTCCGGGAAGCGACGGAGTGAGCTTCACGCTCTGTCCTTTTCCAAAGTTAAGTGGAAGTCGGATGGCTCCTCGGTTCTCCTCGGAGTCATTCCCTCCTTTCTGGCCAAAACTCAATTAGCAGGTACGCCATTATTGAGCTTTTCCATTCCCGCCCTGACTCCTTCTCTGGGGCCGGGCCTGGAGGAAGACGCGAAGCTTTGTCCCGTGCGAGCCCTCCGCATCTACGTTAATCGTACGCGTGAGCTGCATCTCGGCAAGCGTTTGCTTTTCGTGTCCTATCTTAAGGATTTTCCAAATGATATCCGTCCTGCTACGATCTCATCTTGGATCAAGAAGTGTGTTAGATTTTGCTATGAAAAGTCACAGGCGAAAAAATCCACAGGTTTCAGAGTCAAAGCGCATGATGTGAGGGCTCTCGCGGCTTCACTTGCCTTTACAAATAAAGTGTCTCTGAATGATGTCATGTCTGCCTGTACCTGGAAATCTCATAACACATTCACTTCTTTCTATCTCAGGGAGTTAGCTTGGGAGGATGACTCCGGCCTCCAGCTTGGACGACTGGTGGCGGCGGAGCGTGTAGTCCAGCTGTAGATACCTGTAAATAGATCAGCACGCCTCTGTACAGATGCACCTGAGGTCGACTCCCAGGGGAGTTGCTCCTCTTCTTTGGCGAGGGAAATTTTTGTTCTTCTGCAAGAGGAAAGTCACCTCTGCAGAGCCCCTGCTCGTCTCCATGCATCTGAAGGTAATTCAGGCGTGTATTATGGTATAGTTGTAAATATCCTGTAAATATGTATTTTCGACTTAAAATTATAATTTAAAAGTAAAACACAATATTTACTACTTTCAATGGATATTTCCTACTCTCACACATCGGTGATGAAATTCCCGGGAGAGGGTTAAACCCACCTCCTTTGGTTATTCTGATATAACCCAAAGAGTTTATTATAGAGGTAGTGGTATGGCAATAAATAGGAAGTTTTAACTTGTTTAAAACCAGTATTTATTACATACCTACCTCTATAATAAACACGATTATTCTCCCTCCCGCCTCCCCTGCCTTAACCAGGTGGGCAAATTAATGGCGGTTAAGGTCAATCATATGACCGGTGTGACGTCACATCTACACCGCGGGGAATCTGAGATGTGTGAGAGTAATTTCCTTCAATTCCGAGTTCGAGATGGATGTCAGGAATTTTGAGAAAATTCTTGTGACATTCATTTCTCTCTCCTCTTCTTTGAATGCCAAGGTAAGATTACCCAAAGAGTTTATTATAGAGGTAGGTATGTAATAAATACTGGTTTTAAACAAGTTAAAACTTCCTATTTAGATTTCGTTTTGTTTTTCCCCCCTAAAATTCAACTGCTGGTTGTGTAATTTGGACAATATTATTTCAGCTTGTGTGAAATTACTATATGAATGTAAAAAAAACTATGTTGCTCTGTGCTGGATTTAGAACATCCAAAAAGCATAAAATATTTCAGTTTCTATTTCCATGTTGCGCTCTGTTTTGTTGTACCCCCGCTTGAACTAAAGACTTGTACAGTTTGTGTATATACATGTACATGTGAATACCAACTCTGCATGTTACATATCTGTGAGACTACCCGTATATATACGTAACTACATGTATTCATAATACCCTTTGTTTGACATGTTATGTTAGAAAGAAAACTTCCACCCTAAAAAACTATTACCGGTATCTCAAATTGTATAATAGGTATGCAAATATATCATCGGTACTTTAATTGCATGGATTTTGACGATGTTTGTAAGATTAATTCAATAGTTCTCTACCAGAAGGGGTCTCAAGTGGTTTGCAGAATGATCTTGACTCGATTTTGTAGTTAAATAGTTTCACCGCTTGGACAAATTGAATTAGATTCAGTGTCGAGATATGGGTGATTCCTGCATGCACATTGATGTATTCATGAAAATTTCTGGACGGGAAAAGTTTTTTGTTTTGAAATTACCTTTAACCATTGTAAAACTATACAACAACAAGCTTCTCTTGCTAGATATGGTAGATTATCCAAAACAAATCCCATGTGAAATATCTTGAAACAATTATAATATTCTACTGCCCTTTCGCTGGATAAAATCGGCGACTCGCCACAAAACTGAGAGAAGAAACGATTGCATCGAAGATTCTGTTCCGTTTTACTTTTGCAGGCCGGCCATCTTTGTGCATGTGATGATATCATTGAAGAACTTCGACTGATTCGCGTGGCACAAACTGTACAGCAACTCGTAGCCTTGCCCCCGATAACCGATAGGGACCGCTTAGTCGCAACTTTTTGTCTGGCGTTTTTCTCTCTGATGACCCTCTATCTATGTATCTTCCCGCTTCCCGACTGAATTAGATTGCGTTACAACCCACCCGCATACCCCCACCCGCGGTAGCATAGTTTTAGTGCCTGCATTTCGGAATATTGGATATTTTTCTGAATTTTTGACAAGTTTTTGTTTGCTGTTCATTATGAAAAGTTCAAGGCTAGAATTTCGCTGATATCAAATAACATTTTTGCAAAGACTCAAAATGACTTAAATTATATCAAAACTCACGCAGTACTAGTATTTCGGACTATTAAGTTCGTCATCAAAATTCTGGCCCTGAATTTATTACTTTGGTTTTTTTTTCACCAGTAAATTTTCAGTTTCCCTGACTTGTTTTTTTGGTGGACCTTTACATGTTTAGTGTAGAAAAATGTTGTAAACAAATGGCTTAACATATGATTCCACATTTTCATTCCAGAAATTGATGTTGCCGTAGTTTAGATCAGTGTTACCTGCTTTTAAATCTGAAATTTGAACATTTTCATGTTCATATGTGCACAGTGGACTTTTGTCTTTCAAATTTGCATCGAAATGTTCAAATTTCATGAACTACTATATGGTTGTGCTTTCGCTGTATGCGTCTTCTCTTATACTGTAAACCCAGGAAGTATTAGCGTCCATTTATATAGCGTTTTTATCGTTTTGAAAAATTCGCTAATATTTGTGGACGCTAAGTCATTAAATATGGGTTTGCTTTTCTGTTTCTGTCATCCACCCGCTAACTCAAATGGACGCTAAAACGTCCACTTTGGTAAAAACGCTAAACTCAATGGACGCTAATATTTCTGGGTTTACAGTATGTCAAAATTCCAAAATGTCTCTGCAGAGAGAATGTTTTCAATTTTATCTGTATAGGCATGTTAGGTGATGCACTGAAACTTGCAAACAAAAATAAAAATTGATTGGTCATCCGTAATTCGTACATTTTTTGGACCGACTGTGATCCTTAATGAATGCCTGTTTGAATGCATAGATCTAGCAAACATGTGATGACTTTAGCATTTATGGAATTACCGAGCAGGAGTGAATGAAAGTGGCATTATCTACGTGTATAAGCGATATACAACCTTGAATTGCAATAATATTCGGGAAAATGTGATATTGACAAAATCTCACCATTACTTTGTCTCAGTGACATAAAATAGAAATTAGGTTCAAATCAAGATGTTTTATCGTATCAACTGAAACAGTGTTATTTGTATTTCCAAAAAGTTATTCTAACCATTACAGTGATATTGTATTACTGGTTAACATGGTTATTGATGCGAAACCATTCCACACTGTTCTTTGCTTTTTGCTTCATGGCTGAAATTAAAATTTTGGTGAATAGACCTCTCGAAAACGAAAACTTTCGCTACTAACACAGTCTTTCAGCTAGATTTGGCTAATCTTTGTAGATATATTGTATATAGTCAATATATATATGGAACGACCGAGTCTTCATCCGCATTTATTAGTGTATATTTAGTGTATATGTACATGTATAACCAATTGTGATGTTTGATTAAATGATACATAAATTATGGTGATTGTAATCATGAATAGCTACATAGTTCGTCTTGGCAAGCTTTTAATTTGCTCGCAGGCATACTAGTATCCTGATTACTGTAAAACGACTAATATTGGCGGCTATTAAATTTGGTGGCTGTGAGCCCCACATTATTTGGCGGAGATTCAATTTGGCGGTTTCAAAAACAATTTATATATCCAGCTAATTTGGCGGACGATTTAACTGGGCGATTTTTAGGTTACCAAATCCGCCAAATAAATCGTCTGCCAAAATTAGTCGTTTTACAGTATACGTGTACATCACATAACATGCATAACATTCAGTGCTTACCTAAATGAATCCCTTGAGCGAATAAGCGTCCACATGCTTTTGTCAGGCTTATCTGAGTGTAGTTTTGAGTCAAGATGGTCAAGAATTATCACTAGTGAACGCAGGCGTACAGTTACCGTACTTGCGAAATAAGGCTTCGAAAGTGTGATTGTACTTCAGTGAAAAAATAATAGCATGATACATTATATTCCTGTTGTGCCAAATGATTCAAAATATTGAAGAAATATCAATCTGCTATATTTAAGCAACTGGGCGTTCGACCAGTGTCAGAATGAACAATGTGTTTAAAGGTACACAAAACAGCAAAATATTAGGTCACAGTTAGTTACAAAAGAAAAAGATGGTGGCTATACTGCAGTATCATTCAGAAACCGTATATTTTACACATTTTTGTCCCATGCAATGAGATTTCTTGCTACATACATACATGTATATTTCGTTTTGATGTGGGCTAGATGAACGATGTATATACACTTGCTTATCACTTGATCTCTGAGCATAATTTTTTTTGCATATTCTATGTGTATTATGCGACTTACTGCTGACAACCCTTATAAACGCAAGAGAAACCGAGGCTTATTCTTGGCGATATGTTTCAATTGATGTTCCATTTTACTGTTGTATTGTTATATCAGTAGATGCTTGTGTGCTTAGGAATCTGTATTGGCAAACATGTATGTGCTTCTATCATCCTAAAACTCTAAAAAAAAAACAAAAAACAATCAAATTGCAGGTGATTTAGAGTTTTGTCAGAGAAATTTACAATCATGCCATATCTGATTATATCTCTTTAGTTTGGAATCCACTATTTGAGGTCAAACCAAAACTGGTATTAAAAATATTTGAAAGATTCCTGCAACTTGATTTGTTTATGGTAGATCACTGTGCTTCATGATGCATGCTTGTTTCCTGATTAGCACATGGCTGTTTACGTATGAATATTGGGACATGGAAAGAAACAAATCAAACAAATATTACTTGTACCAATACAGTGTATATAATATATGTGCATGTTTTGGTGGATTGCATGAATAGTGGTGTACACTTTCTCACATTTTCTAAACCTTAGCCTGGTTTTTATCGCGATTAGAAAATCAGTGTTGAGCAAGGTGTTCAGTAATTCCTCTGATTTTTCGCAGCGAATTATGCAAAATTGTTAGAAATTTCATCTGGCTATGTTGCAGCATGCAAACTTTCTTTGATGAAAAATTATGAAAGTCATACAACGCAAAGCAAAGAATTATTGGAATTACAGCATTCAACGGAATGATGGAAGTTCAGGTCAATAGGTCATTGATGTGGTGTCTGTGTGTGGTTCGTTGTTACCCTTCTGTAGTTCACCCCCCCCCCCCCCTTCCTCTCCATCCCAAAATGTCTGAGGTCCCGCTATTTTAGTTCCCTTCCCTAAATCCCCGAAAATTCCCACTAAACAACTGTTGTGCCACAATCTGCTCTATGAATAACACTTCAATATATAGCCTGAGGTGAGTGTTGCTAAATATTTTCTACTAATACCTAGCTAATAATAATACATATACTTTATTTACCTCTCTGGTCCTAAAGTATGTCGGAAGATATATTGTACCAGTAGATTTCTTGTTGTTAATCATCGGTGATATTAGTTCTATTTCGTATAGCGCTTGGTTCTGGAATATTTTCTCTTCTATATATATGTATATAGATATAGAAACAACATATAGATATATATACTGTATGAATGGATGGGAACTGAGCTTGCAGGTGTTACTGAAAATTAGGAACTTGTGAAATTATTGGGGATTTATAGCAAGATTGAGAAGGTCTTTGTATGTATGTGTGTGCGCTGTGAGTTTGCAGGTGAAATCTCAACTTGAACAAACCCATGCTGATAAAAATACAGACAATTCCAACGTATTAAACATATTTCTGCTCTTTGCCCGACCCCCCGTGTCTTCTAGGACAATTTGTTTGTGCCCCTCGACGTCGTCGAAGAACGCGGAATCCTCGACGTCGCACACACAGTGAACATCCTCGTTGGTAGGATGCGGGAAACGCCGCAGTCCGCCGTATGACATCAACGCAGCCGAATAAACCTCGCCTCGTCAAGTAGCAACAAGTTTTGCCTCGGCCTCGCATGACCAAGTATCTAGGGACATGCGATCGGATGATCTTGTGTTGGTGGCTCCATCTGTTGATGCATGAGGTGCTGCCATCTAGTGACTGTTTGAAATACTGCAAAATTGGTGCTGTTCCTTCGACTAATCATTGCTGCAGATATTACTGTCATATCTTTTTGGGGACAATATTAGTTAAGGCAAGACAAAGTGTTTGTATTTGATGATATATACCCCATATATTGTACAAGAATAAATTGATATAGTATGATAGACTTTCAAGACGTCATGACGTTTCTGTCCTTCCATTGCATTTATAACTTATATGCATGTAAATTTACTCGTAAGTAAATATGATACACTATAGGTATCATTCATATACATTCATATGTTTGTTGATAATTGTTAGTTAAATGGATATGTTTTTTACTTAACATAAGTTGTACCTGGTTGGTTTTTCCAGAGAAATGCTGTCGATAATAGTTTGGACCTATTGGCTACAGAATTGTGTAGTTTAATATATATGTTACATATATGTGGCGAAATATTAGAAATCATATATGTGTAGATAGAAAGATAGCAGTTTTCTATTGGCGTATCAAGTATATGAAAGTGATGTGATATACTCATAAATACATACCTTTATATTGTGAATGAAACTTGTCATATTTTCAAGGGTAATGAATTGATCTTTACTAAAACCAATTGTAACAGTAGGATATTATTTTTGCGTTCATGCTTTGATTCGCATTTGTTGATGTAATTGTCAAACCTGAATACAGCCAGAAATTTCATGCGTATTTATAAATATAAAACGTGATATTTGTAACTTTATCCACCTTTGTTGACTTATAAGATAAGTGAAGATTACTGTTTTAGGAAAAATAAAAAAAATGTACTTTCATTCTCCGGCGACCTACTATATACTTTGTGATATACATGAGGAATAGTGGAGTGTTTTTGTACAGGTAGATATCTTGTGTGTGTGAGATGGCCGATTGTGATAAAAGTATTTGTTTGAATAACTGGACAAAATACCTTTATAAATACGAGTGATACCAATATATTTAAATGAGACTGTAATATTGCCTCTGAATGTTGTATGCGTGTATATTTATGTGTGTGCTATTTACGAATGTGTAAATTCAATGTCGATTCATACACTGTTTTGCATTTTGTTACCTGTATATCTATTTCTTGGCATGTTACAAGAAATCAATTATGCCAGATGTTTTTCCGAATATGCTCCAAATTTGGAAATTTGAAATATTCGCGTTGCATGAAAAATATGATCCCAAAAAAATGAGAATTTGAAATATTTGTGTTGCATGAAAATCAAGCAGTTGATCATTTTGGTTGTGTTCGAAGTTCAAGATGTTTATGTACGTGTATCTCAGCCTTCCGAAATTCTGCCATGTTTGCTAGCCTTGCTATATATGTATTTTCATCCAAGGGTTGTGCCAAGGTGTTTTCATTGTAACTTTCTATACTATGCTGAGTCAGATGAAATAGGCGAAGAAATTTGCTGAATTTTGTGTAATATTATATCAACTCATTTATATAAGGCAACTGAATTGTATAAACTATATAGTACAAAGACTTCCATCACAAGACGCTGGATACTTCCCAAGTTCCCATTGCGATACAAAAACCATCTAGTGGTTTAGCTAGATTTGCCAAATTATGAATGGGCTGAAGTTGCTACATCATTTATTGAATCAAAATAAATTGTTGCCAGTTTAGCCTTAGTTGGGTAGCTTAAATATATTCGTCTTTCATCAGAAGTATGTCCATTGTAAGTTCTGTAACCTGTGATCATTTTGTGTATCGGTGCATGTTAATGTTCAAGTTTCCTCCAACGACGACCTTCGTTTAAAATTTTTTGAAATTCCTACATAAGTTATAATTTGTAAAAAGACGAGAGATTCGATATCTCGGAATTAGGTTTTGTTTTGCTGAATGAATTGTTTATTTCGTTCCATTTACCAAGATCACAGATGTATCGTATCAATTTTAGCATTTGTGTTGTTCATTTATGGAATTCTTCCTCAATTGAAAAGAAAATGCTAAGCTTGCCCTTGGTATCCCTGTATTAATAATATATATCAATTATGTTAATTCAATTGCCCGACAGTATTGTTGTCCTAGTTCAGTAGTAACCTTGGTTACCATCATCATTCTCTGGCACAAGCTTTATCACTTGTTTGCTTGTACTTCATGCAATAAATAAAATTTTCTATGAATTACTTGGATTTGGATTTAATGTGTTGCGATCTTACACTCGTAAATTTAATGTGTTGCGATCGTACGCTCGTAAATTATCAAATGTAACATTCCTCAACTGATTTCGATAAATTTCGTTGTGTAGATAATGGCAAGACAATTAGGTTTATCCATTTTGATTGCTGAAGCAATACAAGTATATTACCTTCATTTAATTTACACGTTAATGACCTGATACAGAGGAACCGTTGTAAAATCGGTTGAACATGATCAATTTGATCAAATTTAAATAATTTATTATCATTGTCAAAATATGATTCAGACATATAATAAAACAGTAACAAAATGCACAGTCGGCATTCAAATCATCATAGCTATATAAATTTAAAATATCCCTTGGCTACGATTCTGTAACGATTGACTGCCATATACCACCGGCATGCGTGTGTGAATGAAAAAGTCTGTCCAATCCTTCGCTAGCACGGGTTTGTCGCCCGACAGATTCCTCGCCCTCTGGAAATAGAACTGAAAGTGGGTTTCTCCCACCATCCTCGAGGTCCGCCAAACTGAGATAGGTGCCTCCATACGCAAAGGACATGTCATTTGCGGGTATCATGGGGTTTTCAGTGGGGGTTTCCACGGTAACTTCTGAGGTTTTAGCTTTGGGTTTTTTCTTGGCTGGAGTGTAGCCAGTAGCCGATGTTTCTTTCAAAGTTCCTGCTGATGACGATGCCTTTCTTTTCGCACTACTTTTGCCACTTTGCCAGTTGTTTCTCAATAATGAGCTTGTTTTATTCAATTTGCCAGGCTTTCCCTTCTTCACGCTTGCTGCTACAAGTTTGTGAGTAACAGTAGATTCCTTGTTGTTCCTGCCTTGACCATGTTTATTGGACGCTGATTCAGTTTTGGAAGATGACGGGACATTCATGCACTTCTCCCTGAGTACCTTCTGTCTTTCCGATGCTCTCCTGTCTGTTTTCTTGTTTGGATCTTTGCCCTTTGCAGCATTTTTGGGAATTATGTCCTTCCTGTGCGGAGTTTTCAGATTGTCCGTGTTCTTCTCTGCAGTCGGCTTAGGTTTGGAACTGATGTCTTTCTTCTTATGTATCATACCATCAGTGATTTGGAGAGTATTTTCTGAAGATGCCCTGGTATTGAGTTTGGTCGAGGAAGATTTGTTCGACTTGCCTTTCTTTTTTTGTTGCATCTTTTTGGTGATTTGGCTCTCAGATTTGCTGCCCTTGCTGATAGACTGGGATGACTTGCCAGCCTTGCTAGTCCTGGTTCTGAAAATATGAGTCAAAATGTAATGATTTTAGCACAAAACATATCCATGGTCAGAATATGTTCAGCAACTTATCATGATTATTCCAAGAATATGGTTCAAGAGCTTTAATAAATTTTAAAGGGTTATGTTATACTAGTATCTTACATATTATGATGGCTTTTATGATTGCCACACCAAGGTATTTAGGTTTTTTACCATGTTATTAATATTAATCGGTGGTGACCAGTACCTGGCAGAAGGCTTGACAAGGCCGGCATCGGTCCTGGAGACACATCCTGATCTTACGCTAGAGTCACTCTCGTAGCCGCAGTCTGGACGTCTTGGATCAGGGTTGGCTGCTTCAATAGGAACCTCAACTGGATTCATAACATCTTCAGTCTTGGGTCCGTCTTTTGAAACTGTGGAAGCAACTTTCGGTGCAAATTCACTCGTGATGTTTTCATCTTTTGATGGCTTTTTGTTTTCCCCACTCGTACCAGCAATGGACTCATTCAGATCACATGAACTTGTTTTGGTTTTGCGATGTTCTCCAACACTTTGTGCAGCTAAGTTATCCCTTGCAGCTATTGGTCTTCCATTCAGCCTGATTGAACTCTGTCCTGTTTTGGTATCCAAGTGGGACCTATTTCGATTATTATCCAGTGATTTTGATGAGTTAAACGACTTCCGCTCGTGAGGCTCTGCCGCAGTGATATTCATGTTACAAGTCGTGTTTTTACAATGCCACTCTCCACATTTTTCACAAATGGCATCTATCAACATGGAGAGTGGGTCGTTCATGGCGGAAGCGTATCTACTATCCATCGATAAATTTGCCCAGTGATTGCAAATTGTATCCTCAAAGCTGCAGTTGAATCTCGGAAGAGTAACCATGCTTTGACTCAGATGTTGTTCTGTTCTATGTTTTGGTTCATTCAGTTTGTTTGCAGCTCCACGTTTTCTCGAATGTGATGTGGACGATGCAGATTTGGCATCAGATGAGTCACTGTCTAAACCGTATGTTGCGCAAAGTTCGTCGAAAGCCTTCTGAATGAGATCTCCCTGATGCCCACTCAGATTCTCCATCGTTCCGCCTCTCAAGGTTTGAAATGGTGTATGTGAAATCTTGGTGAACGAAAAAGGTTTCTCTGAAAAATACATTGGAACAACATCATTACCAATAATTTATTTTGTATGTTATGACATAAACATTTGTCATGGCATACATGTATGTGACTTTTTAAGGTGTCCACCTATTATTACATAGATGAAGCCTAAGCAACTGAGACATAGTCTCTCTACGTCTATGAATATTACCATGGATACTATTACAGAGCTTGGTCAAACGATTCAAGGATGAAAGGGATCGTTAAAAAATTACGATACAGGATCACCCATGGTGACCCACCCCCCTGTAATGCACGGTAACGCTTGGCCAAAGACCCCCCCCTCCCCTCCCTCCCCCCCCCCCCCCCCCCCAAAGTTTGCAATCCCAAACTCACAAGACCTGAGTTCGGAAATGTTTTTAAGGTACAGTCCCACTGTCCCGGTCTGAGACCCAGACGACTCCCGGATTGTTTGACCCGGTTTGGGCCGATCGAGATCAGGTCGAGGGTGAAAAAGTCGAAAACTTTGCGAGGAATGAGTTGCAGTCCCACTGTCACGGACGAGCCCCGGCCGAAGGCCTCGGCTGGATAAAACTATTTTTATTTGTTTTTTCCATGGGCGCCCGGATCAGACCAGGTTAACTCCCGGATAAGTCCATGAAGTCCTGGATAATTCAGGTTAACCCCAGGTCAATTTCCGGTTAACAAGGTCAACTCCTGGACTGCTCCCGGTTCATCAAAACACCCAGTTTTCATTAGTGAGACCTGGTGTGGCCAGGATGACTCCTGGTGCTCCCGGTGGATTCCAGGACGATTCCTGGTCATGCCCGGTTCGGGGGTTCATTTCCCACCCCCTTCTGAGGGTCACCCGGTCGAGACCCGGTTCACTAAAAAAATGAAACATGTTTCATTTTTCGCCTAAGTTCCCGGACGAGACCCGGTTTGCCACCCGGATTGACATGGTGTGGCCGGTCAAGACACTACTAGTATGTGCCCGGTTCAGAACCGGTAGAGACCCGGTCTGGCCGGGCGAGACCCGTTGAGGCCCGGTCCGTGATCCGAGCATTTGACCCGGCCTGGCGTCAAACTGGGCCAGGTCACTAGAAGTGGGTTAGGTTCAAGTGGTATAATCATTGCCAAACCATGCTGTCAATGGTGCATACAAAAGTTTTGTTGATACCACGTGACCTGACCCACAAACATTTCCAAACTGGCTATGGACGTTTACGAGCCATCCGTCCTAAATTCGCCGCATCCCTAAGTTCGCCAACTGCATATTAGCAACGCATAGAAGCTGTCTTGTGAAAAAAAAAAGGTTGATGGTAAAACGTCCAGATACTGGACTATCGAGTAACGATTTTTTTTTTTATTGGGTGTTTTGAAGGACATAAAAGAGCTCAAAAATGCTGTTGGCGAATTTGGGAATGCGGCGAATTTAAGCCGGATGGCTCGTACCAGGTGTTGAGCCTTGAGGCCGCAACTTGTGGCGCAAGTGTGCTCCCACTGTGAGCAGTCACTACTGTCCCGTTTGTCCGTCTATAGGTATATATAGAACAAAACAGACCTATAAATAGGTCTGTGATATGGGTCCACAGTGGTAGCCACTGTGTATGCGCCTAGTACAATATTCTCCTATTATCGCTCAATGTGTACATTAACTAGACCTATGTTGAATGTTGTTCATGAAACTTGGATACAGTATAGACTCTAAGCTAAATTACAATCTCAATGTTATACTTATAGATCGCAATTTTCTTTTATACCAAGAACCAACACGTCCTCTCACACAGTTATTTGTTTCCAATAGTGTCAAAACAAACAAAACTTTGAAAATGGTGCCAATATGGTCACGTGATCGTTGTACGTTATGGAAAGCCATAGGCGACATAACATTTAGGTGAATGTTGGCACACATCAGTAAATATATTGTCAATTTGTACTGATATGGCTTATCCGTAACTATACGGTGTATCGGGCGTACCCGCACGCCCCCTCCCATCGCTCCTTTCATGTGGCTGGTGCCAGTAAAATAAACAAAATTACCGTAACGTGAGTTTTTACCCATGTGCACTCATCAATATTGTAATTGTATTACTTGAAGTATATACACAGGAATTATCCTAAAAATGTATGGAGTATGATTGATTGATGATTTTTCTATCATCTGGTGGCTCCAAATGCCCCAAAATCATATGCTTTGCTCCCAATATACACGTACGTTCAGAACCAACATCATAGGTCATTTTGTATCTGTCAGCTTTTCTTCTAGTAATAACCCCCCCCCCCCCCCCCCCCGCCTTGCAAAATCCCGGATCCGCACCGGATTGCCTTGAATATACATGATTTTCAATACGAAATTGTACTACCAAGTCATTATCATGAAATGTTAACGAAATATCAAGTGCACAAAAATATCTGTCATGCCTTTTTATGTTACCGGACCATTATAGGTCCGATAATCTATTGCCGTCACGTTGTATCCGGCGTCCGTCCGTCCGTCCGTCCATCCATTCGTCCGGCGTGAACAATTTTATCTCAATTTATTTTTCAACAATTTTAAGTTTACGGGCGAATTTTTCTGAAATTTTGCACAAAAATACCTAAAAAATATTTCGAGGAGGTATTTTTTAGTTTTGGCATTTTCACATTTTTTTCAAAATGGTGGCCGTTTTCGACGAAAAACGACCGATTTCTGAATTTGACGCCCATCTTCTCAAAAACTCTTCAGACAGTATTGAGATTTTAGTTTCGAAAGTTTCCCCTTATGTACGTCTGTGATGTGTATAAGTTTGTTCGCCCTTGAATTGCCGGTCTGCATGTGGCGGCCATTTCGAATTTTTGACGGGTCGACGAATAAGAAATATTTTGGCCCAAATCGCGTTACTATCCATTTTGGGCCATTTCTAGGCAAAAAAATATTTTCACCCTTTGAAAATTTTTTTTTGATTTTTCGCCACTTTTTTCCTTCATGATGGGAGCTGCCAGAACTGTACTCATAGAACGCCTGAAGATAGAGCATAGAAATCGGTGCTTTCCAATAGGACGTCATATATGGCGACTTATGTTGTGACCTTGAATTTGACCTTCGATGACCTTGAAAGGTCAAAACAGCCATTTTTTTTTTTTTGGGGGGGGGGGGGGATTTGCCCAGATTTGCCTCTAAAGATGAAATGTTTGCAGATAGAGCTTATGTTTGCATTATGAACATATAGGAAGACATATATGGGACAACTGATGATGACCTTGAACTTGACTTCAGGTGACCTTGAGTGCCAAATGTCTGACTTGGAATGTGTGAATTGGCCTGAGTGGCATATATGCTTGCACCCAGATATATCTTTGTATTATGAACATATAAAAAATCAAATGCCGCACACGTACATGTAATGGTGACATTGAAGTTCACATGGATGACCTTGATTGGTAAATCTCAAGGTCATATATTGACAATGATAACCTTGATTGTTAAATCTCAAGGTCTGTTACCTGCCATTTTCCAAACCAAAATTGTACGGCAACCTATCTTAGCCTTTGGGCTATTTTTTTCAGATCTGACATCGATTCAACTTAGAAAAGCATATTTATTTCATCATATGTACGTGCAATCAAACGAAATAAGGTGAAATAAAATATATGAAACTTTGTGTCACATCAATTCATGGATTTTCAACACATCAATAACATCATAATTTTCATAAATTATATGGCATATTTATTTTTCTGAATAACCAAAATACAGTATAAAACATTACTGTTTACTAATATCAGCAAGGAGTCACGTTATGGTATTTGGAAGAGTTTTCGGATTGAATCCATTCCCAGTACAACTTCATCTGTCTCTCAGAAACATGATGAATATTAACTAAAAATTCGTCTGAAAGAATTGCACATCTGGAGACATCCACAAAGTCGTCTGTCACTGCAAAACCTTGCATACACGTCGGGGCAATTCCTGCCACCACGCGGCACATTCCAGTCCAGAAAACGTCTTCCATTGAGTTAAAACGAACTGACGAAGCCGTAGACAACAGTGAAGTAATGGTACTCTGTGTCAGTAGGTATCCTCTGCCTCTGACATATAGGGGATAAAAAGATCCACGATAGTCACTCTTTGAAACATACCATTTGTTTGCTGGGTCTCTATAGGGTCGTATACCAGAAGCGCATTGGCCTGCAAGCAAGTGTTCACTGGGATTTCTCCCTTGTATAAATTTCATGAGGTTTTGTGGAATGTTCACTGTATCATCATCAGTTTTCATCACAAACTCTGCATTTGGACAGTATTTTGTGGTCCACTGGAAAATTAAAGCTGTTCTTCGTGTGAGCAATCGATAAGTATCCAAGCTGTCTATCAAAACTATATCGTTGAATCTTTCAAGTTCATGTGAATAAAGGTCAGCAGAAGCATACGTCCTGGAAGGAAAACCAACGAAAAACACGACTTTTATGCCATACTTCTCTTGTTGCTCCTTTGAGCCCCACGTTTGTCGAATTGCATGTCGTAAGTGGCCATTTTTCCAAGTTGAGACAACTAAAATTACGAGCGTTAATTTGTGATTGCCACAAATCTCCTTGTTAGCTAAGATGAATCTGTCAGTGAAGTTGTTGCATCGATCACAGCTGAAATTACCGAGGTATAGTGGCGGGATACCGAAGTAATCCATGATCTGGACCAATCGTTCTGGTCGATGGTAAAACATGACGAGGTTCATCAGCAAGGCAACCGCGACAGCCAGTAAAAAGATGTACAACACAGCTTGTCTTGTTTTCAGTGTTCTGCATGAACTCAACATGATCGTTGTTGAGATTTTATCATTATCACACAGGATTGAACAGAAGTGTCTTATGCAGTATCCACGGAGGAATCTGTGAAATCTGAAATAAAAAAAAGCACCTCATGAAAATTTACAATAATTTCATTCTGATAAATGTTTTTATCTTTGTTAAAAACTTGATTGTGCATAGAAGCTGAAATTTCCAACATTTCTTCTTTCATTGCACATAAATGTACAGTGGTATTCTGTAGTTTTGTACGTGCCTCTTTATCGAATGGTACATAAAACGACGCTGCAGGTAGATCTATAAAGGGCTGCCTTTCCCATATAAACTAACTTCCATACTAGCAAAAACATACTATAGGGTAGGCTATACCTTTCACATCTGACTCCATTTTTTCAAACAATATTATTTTTTCGAAATATTCAAACACAGGCAAACATATCGGTAAAACCTATATTCAATTATACTAACAATATTAAATTACCGTGCAAGCGCTGTATTGACTATATTCAAAACATCGCTTGCATAATAATTTACTTGCATTGCTACCTAGTACCTTGCCCGCAGCACATAAATGACGCAATGGCCGTTCCATAGGGACGATAAATAATTTCGACATTTTTCAGTTTCACATAGAATTGACAGTAAAATTATATCAGCAACTATTTTAAAATGTTGATTCAACTAAAAACTGACCATAAATGCCACTGGGAGATGGTCACTGTCGACTTTTATTTCAACGAGCCGAAACCCGAACCGATCGTATAGGAACACATAAAAGACGGAATCGTTTTATTGCAACTCGGAATGTACGTTGTGATAGTCACACACCGGTAAAAGCTGGCCCACTCACTCATGTATGCATTATCATTTCGCCCATGGCAAAACAGAACCATTGTCCCGCACATATAGGCATATGATCGATGTAAGCCTACCAACCAGTTATATTTCAGGAATATTTCCTATATTTTCACCTCTTAGTATAAATACATTTCCCAACATTTATTAAATTGACATCTAGGCCTCCAATCTAGATTCATATAGCTGTATTCAAACATACATAACATTCAGAAGTATTTAAATCTCTCGTTATGTATTTCTGCTATATTGTATGTCAATAGCTAGGCGAAAGTTTTATGACGAATTTACGCAATTCTACTGAAGTTGTGTCAGTTCTCACCAAGCCATTTTCCTGATAAGCTACTATGATATACTGTCGTTGCTGAACCATACAGTTCAAAGTATTTATAACAAGGATAAGTGAAATGAGAGCTATACAGAAAGTATGTATAACAACAAACTTCTTAGAAGTTGAATCAAAATTCTAAATGACACAGTCTAGCCACACATACACTGTATTGATGAAATATATCTACTGCAGATCAATCGTGAATCAGTGCTGCAGACAGCCTGTTTTCGAAAAAAATAATGTCTATTGAACGCTATGATGCGAAAATAACAGAAACACGACAAACAGATTCAAACATTTTGCATAGGTAGATAACTGCGAGACATGTTTTCAAGGAACAGTTATGAATAACATATTTATAAAGGATATTTTGTTGAAGAAAAATTATCATGTTATATCTCATGTCTTACTTTGATTATTCGTTCCATATTCATTTCTAAGTCTTGAATAGCAATAGATCCATTAAACCGACAATTTGACAGCAGGTTAGCTCAATACACCTTTTTGTTCATGAAACGTTGGGGAAAAAACCACTGGCTTATTAATCGTCAATGTGATTGTGAATTTACCGAGCTGGACCTCATCAATCTATCATCGATCTGTTTTGCTCTGATATGCATTGTTGTAATCATGAAATATTATTGGGAGTCACGAGAAAATCAGCAGTTAGGAACTTTTTATGGAGGTGTTAGGTATGGATGACATTGTCGAATACATAACGGGCAGCATCAATTCCTTGTTAATCACGTCTTTCCGCTAAATACCATTCTTCATTACAAATTAATAATCCCCCATAATTATGATTGTTTTCAAGCAAAATGATCTTCGTAAGTTCTAAACATTGAGAGTTCGCACTCCTAATTCGTCCAGCTGTCTGCACCTCACTGAAATTATGAACTAAAATAACGTCAATAATATTGTAAAATGTCAATATTTATTATCGTTCGAGTAGTGTAAATGAATACATATTTGACTGAATGCGACCCGTATCGCTCAAGGCCCATAAATTTGTATTGAATACACACTAGGCCTACATGTTTTGCAGACAAATCGGCTATTTTACCCACGAACGAACTATTCGACCCGTTGACGTAAATGGTTGCACAATATTGACAAGCAGTCTTTGTGGGAATCTCCGATGAAATTCTAGGCTAATACCAGCCTAATTCGGAATTAAATGGCATAACGACCGGTACTGTGACTGTTTTGAAGTAGATCAATAATTTCCCTGTTAAAGAGCGCTGTGTCACTTTTTTCCGCGATGCCAGATCAAAGAGAGAAGATTGATAACACGAAAAAATATCCAGATGGTTCCAGGAAATTGTGAGTTCTGATATTTCAACTGCATGTGTATTACATGCACCTGTCCAATCACTTTTGTTTTGTTCCAGCCGGTAGAGTACCAAATATTAGATGCGCCAGATTTTGTCGGGTAAAACAATGTGTTTCTATGCTTGTGTTGATATGCAATACTGTTCAGCAAAATGTGACCTTTTTCGTTGCGATAAAAGGAGAGCAAATTAACTTACGCTAAGTAAAATTGAAGGTAGAACACAGTGCGTGTCTGTAAATGTATCAAACAAGGCAATCAACGAAAATGTTCGGAAAGATGTAACACTTCGCTGCATTAAAAAAAACCTTCGTATGATCATCAGCTCAGCTTCAAAGATGTTGCCCCTATAAAACTCATTATTTATATTCGATATTATTGTCCTTAATAAATCCACATTCTGGATAACATGTTACAAATGTGGATCTACATGTGTACTTTTTCCCTGGAGGTATAGATGATTCATCTGATACCTTCTATATCGCTAGGTTACAGATCCGTGACTATTTCTCGACAGGTGTGATAAGGAATTCATGTTACCCTGCACCCTGCTTCTTCTCTCCAATTCCACCGGTTTTATCCTCGTCCGGGCCAAAGAACACAACGGGATGCGTAGATGGATGGATGGAACGAGACAAGAGGCAAGGGAAGATGCATGATGATACGTACCATTCCTCATTTTTAAAAATGTCTCTGGCTGTCGAACAGATGTTTACACTTAGCTTTCAGTCTGGATCTGTATTGAGGGATTGGGTGTATTCTGAGGGGGGGGGGGGGGGGGGTTGTTACTAAAGGGGGGAATCTGGCATGAAGTTGGGAGGGGGTTGCGTGGTGGTGCGCATGCAATATCATCGGAAAATCTCATTCGCGCTGGTGTTGTAAACGATGAAGTGAAAAACTTGAATGTTGCATCTGTTCCTTCCGCGTTTGTCGAGACGACGCATCCATTCTGTGCGAACCAGTCGCTCATTCCACGCGCGAAGGGCCTGTGGAATATGTTTGTGGATCTGGCGGATCTGGATAGCGACCGGTTTAGCGGTTGCGCCGCTCTATCCCTGAGCTAACGGACGCGTGGCACGCCGACTTCTAGAGTTTCATTCGCCTGTCTAACATTTGGCCTTTGGGATTCAAACGGCGGTGTGTGCACCACATCGCATCGACAGGGAAATCGGGCCAGGATAGCAGATGATTAATGCTCGATGCAGATGGAACAAAACTGGCAGTTCGAATCCCGACGCTGCGCGGGATTTTGTTTGGATACGTCACTTTTTACCCACTGAGAGGCTGAGGTAACCCGTTACAACGTTGGAACCACGCTGTTCCAGGCAAAATTCCGGAAAATTGCTTGTTCCTTGCACGGTCGTAACCAACAGGTGCACGCTGTCTAAGCTGTTTTGGCTACTCATAAGCGACTACAAAGTGTTATCATAACTGCAGGTCATAATTACCGACGCGTTAACACATGCGCAAGAGAGGATATAGAGAGGAGAGGGCCGAGCAATAACCTTTTGTTATCACACGGCTGGCCGGAGAAGCGGTCCAATCGCTTGGAACAAAAGCCGGGCGGCAGTGGAGTTAAGCAAATGTTATCTCGACTTCTATCGACAGTTCCACACGTTTGAAGGAAATCAACAAAATAAGTGATTGTTTTAAGAGGAAACTCATGCAGTGGTTGGAAACGTGTACAGAGTAACTGACACTCAAGGCTGTTACTTCTGATATATCTACATCCAGAACAACACAGTGCAAACTGATACAGTTATCCTGACATTGAGCAAATGTACAAAACTGGACATTGTTACAAATGCTTGCACGCTATTATCACCATGTAATAACCCACTTGGCTGTTAAAAGTGACATAACTATTGGATAGTATCACTTTGATGGCAAACAACTATTTACATACTGTAAATTAGTCATAAAAGACGGAAGATAACGAACGACCATATACAACTTCACTACATGTTTAGGGAGTACAGGCAGTGGAGGATCTGCTTACAAGTAGTAGTAGCCCTGTTTATCGTGTGATTCATCCGCTGACAAAGCAGATCTGTCGACAGCTGGCCACTTGTTTATCTTAGTATAGCCAGTGACCTCGAACCATGGATCAAGCGGATCTCGACGGCGTGGGTCATGACCCCATAGAGCAGGGAATAGTTCCGGCGAGGTCGGAATCCCCGGACCCCAGCGAGTCTTCCCAGCGCGTTCCCAGTGTGTATTCAGAAGAGCCCCCATACACGGCTAGGGGCATCTCTCCCGGGTACCCAGGAGAAGAACCCCGCGTCCATAGCGACGATGACGGCGGTGGTGGGTATCCGATGGAGCGGGGGTACAGCCCCAACGTGCCAGATGACGACTACCCACATGACCAACTGCAGGGGCCACCAGAGAGTCCCCCTGAATCACCAGCGCCTCTCTCGGAACCGACCCTGGAGATGGAAACGGATTTCCCCGTGCATGAGAGTCCAATGCCTCGAGATGAGTCACTCTGCAATCGTCCGGACACTCTAAGCCCAATGGAGCCGGCTATTCCACCAAGAAAACGCACCCCTGAGAAGCAGCCGGCCACCCCAGAAGATAACCACTTCAACCCGTCAATACAACAACAACCAAGCTACCCCCAGCGACGCCTTTCCCCTGCCAACCAGCCACCCAGCCAACCACCCCCAGGGCCCCCACCTACAACGCCGAACAAGACCCCCGAACGTCACCCAAGCTTCCAACACCCCAACAGCAAACCCCACACGCCAACGGAGCCTGGCTACAGGAGCTTCCCACGTCGTCACCATGGCAACAACCATAGCCCCATGCCGTTCCCCGTCGCCACCCCCGATGGAAGCAGCAGTCACCAGCGTGTGCCCTCTCCAAGTGGCCCCGTGGGGACACACCCTGCTAGAAGTTTGTCCACACTTGCAGGACACGAGGACGACCGTATGAGCAGACGAACCGACCGAACGACACTCGATAAAGATGCCCAGCTGAAAGCTAGGAAACTTTACAGGTATGATCAAGTAGCAGCTACAATTATGACCCGGAGAATATGCCTATGTTTTCCATCAAGTAGACCTTTGGAGTCATTTGATGGGTTTGAACAATGTTGTTCATACAATATTTCCTAAAGTTCTTGAAATTTATTCAGTTCCTCGGAGAAATTTGAATTGACTCTCACTGCTAGATTGTAGTTACAATTTCAGATATCTATGAGTTTTTAAATGGTTTCTGCGAGATAACATCCATTATTGACCTACTTCTAAAGGCCAATTGTTAAATGTTCCCATGGATATATTGGGTTTGAACGAGATGTGAAAGATCATTCATGGAGATACATGTATGAAAAATTATCCCCTTGAGCATGAATACAGATATATTCCAGTGAGATGGAAATGCCCAGGGAAGAGCGCTTCTGAGATGTTTCACAGACGTTTACAATACTTGACATTAAATTCCCTTGATGTTTATGGCCAGTTTTGTACTTTGGCCTGCAGTTTCAATCTCTGTGAATTTAGTGCCAATAGCGAAACCAACAAATCGCTGCTTAAAACTCCACAGAAAAAAATGCTTTTCAGGATCTTTTAACAGCCAGTTATCGTTGGTGGTCTGTCTAAATTTCTCTCGTTGCAACTTTCTTGAGGGAAAGCGCCTTTTCCCTCACATGCTCAGATCTATTGTGCACCTTAATGAACGCTGACAAATGTAGGGAAAAATGAATCTTGCTGACTGGCCCTCGGTGATGGACGGTCCTTGTTTATCAACAACCTCATGGTAACTGTAGCCGGCCAATGTAAAGGTGTTTGGTCATTGTTGACAAAACATACCTTTCACACAGAGGGAAATATTGTTGCTCAACTGTTGACAAAGTAAACATCGCTCTTCCGCGCAATGTTGATGAACGGGAATGAATGATACTGCTACAGTAGAAGGCCTAGACGGATGCATCATTCTGCACCAAACAAAAAATGCTCCAATGGCAACTGAACATGCAATGTTACATGTATAATAAACGGACGTGCACTTTGCATAAATCACATATATATGAGATCTTCAAATGAATTCAGCTGAGAAGATAAATTGTATCAAGTATACCAAGACAGTTACTTATGGGTTTATGGCTTCATGCTGAAAATCCATTATATGAGTCAGTCTCAATTTTTTGGATTTTAGTTTTACTACAACATTCACAAAATAGACTCGTCAAAAGTGATGTAATACGAACTCGGTTGCAAAGAAACAGACCACTTCCCAAATTCCCATTTCATGGTTTGTTTTTGGTTCATTTTCTTTGATGATCACCTTTCACGACATCATTAAATAACACATTGTTTTTCTCATTACTTGGCCACTGGTCGAGCTCAGTGTGTGAATGCATCACACACTTTTGCTTAGAAGGTTATTTCAAGGACATCTTAGAAACTAATGGGTTTGCTGTATGCACCTACTTCCATAATCTAAGAAGCCCCATGAAAGTTTGAAACCCCCTTGCGTTCGTATATGCAGGTGTTTTTGCCAATATTTCTTGAAGCAGATGTAGGTCAGAAGTCGGACTTCTTAAAAAATAAACTTGCACCAGGTAGAAACCCGAGTTGAACACTCTACATACATATAGCACTATCTTGCATTCCTGTGATTCCTGTCATTGGTAAATTAAACAAGCTTGAAATGATATGAGTCTCACAAACTGATATGCAGGATGGGAATCAGGGAAGAAGGGGGGGGGGGGGGGGCAGGGGAAGGGATATACTAACTAGAGGATAAGCGCAAATCACTTTGAAGATAACCCCCATGGAATTTCACACTGGAACATGCATAGCATGATCTGAACAGACTCACCCGAAGACCTGCTTAGCGATATCTGGCATTTCTCACGTTCATTTATTGCTGTTCTGCACCATGTGCACGCACGTATGAACATAGCACTTTTGAAAGATTCGAAGTTTTTGTATAGCAGGCTTATACTATTATCAGGTTTAATCAACTAGCCTACCTATGTTTATCTTCGTGTCTGGAACAGGCGTTTGCTTTTAATTCACAACAATAGAACGGGGTTTCAGGATCGTGTTAAAAATAATTAGCAAATTTATCATTATGTTCAAGAACTAACATTAATCACGAAAATCTACCATGCTTTCAGAGTGGCAAAAAACAGCTACACCACATTTACTGACGATTTTACGCAGCTGAAAGAACAGGACTGGCCAAGATAATATAATGATTTTTACTGATGATTTATTATCTCCTGGCGATGTAGGTTGTTTACTCACACCCGTATGAAAGATGGGCTACATGGACAATTATCTAGCAGAGCAATTATCATTTTTCCTGGCAATAGTATGAGAACTGTGTCCGAGAATAGAGTTAGATGAAGGATTCTTGCCTGTAAAACCGTTAATAAATTTGGCACCAAACATTGCATCCACGGAACACTTCATAGCTCAGAAAATTAATGCGATAATAAATCCGTATTTTGTGTTCATCAAGGTTATTTTAAGTCACTAACTTTATATTTGTAATTTGGCAGATGTATGATGTTCATTTTAGCATCAACAAAAATCCCCGAAGGATTCCAAGTTGGACAACATTAACATCCAACAAAAGCCCAGAATTTAAGTAGCGCAAACAATCGTATCTTCCCTGAGAAAAAAAAAACACAAACCATTTGGAATGAATCTCTCTTACTTTTTTTTTTATCTCAAACATAAACCAGATCCAAATAGTAAAGAATACCAGCTTTTGGTCAGTCTGTTTCAAGTTTACACCATCAGCTTCAATGTTTTTAGTTACCATTAAGGCTGGAAATTCTTTTGTAGACCGCTTCGAAAGCCATCATTCAAGACAAGCAGTCAATGAAGCAAAGCGATGCTTCTCAAGTGAAACGCGGATATTTTGAGCGCTCCTAACCTAATGAATTAAGGCGTGGAGGTTATGAAGTCCAGGATTGGATTGAATAAGGAACCATATTTTTGCCGAAAATTAGCTTTTCGCCAAAAGCCAATTTACTATGCCTGAACGGACACGCTAAAACAAACAAAACTACGGCCTTGGCTTTCCATGGGCCATGGGCACGGAATGAAAAATGGGTCATGTATATTGGAGGTTCATTCTTTTTCTACCAAGATCGTAAATAGTTTCCGTGGCGATGTTAACCACAGTTTTATTTTCTTGTAATTAACAAAGGATGCAGTTTGATCCCATTGCCCTTGAGTTTACAAACAATATCCGGGGCCAAATGAAACACCGTGTCCGTGAAACGACATAACAAGACCGATATAACGATTCTATTTATGGTCCATGATGTAGCAATACATATGCAGCTTTGGGGTCATTGGGAACAAATTTTCCACTTTTACATTTATAATTCATATCAAGATTCAATGTGCAAAGCATAGACCTGTCTTTCAGATGATAGTTGAACTGTTATATTTTAGTAGTATACTGGTACACCTTTAATTATGACCGTTTATTACATATCTTAGATGTCCATGCACGTACTCGCTTGTATACAGCCACTGTAAAAAAATTAGCCCAAAGACTAAGGGAGGTTACCGGGAAAAGCTTCTCGATGTAGCGTACGTGTATAGTTACTCCTAAACGCCACAAAAACTGGTTTTCACTAAATGCTGCCTTGTCGTGTCAAGTTAATCGAATGTCGAATGCAGGGTCACAAAAAGATCCACCATGCAGTATTTGAGTGACTGCATATATGCTCATATCACAAACCTAAACCCGATCTACAAACATTTTTTTCTGCAGCGGCCAACTTACATGTTTTATGTCAGGCGTGACCTTGTCATTACCGCTCAAAGTCATCTGGGTCAAGTCAAGGTCACCAAGAGATTTGCCATTTATGACTTCCTACATGTATATGCTCATGAAACGAACTTATGCGCAACATTCACCATTCAATGTCATCTCACGTCAAAGTCAAGGTCATAAACAGCCGTTATATATGAATTCACATACATGTACTCGTATTCTCATAAACAAACCTCAGCACTTTCTACAACAGCTGTTTTGTATGCAGAGTCAAATTCACGCATTCAGGTTACCATGAACAGTTCATATGCCGGTACATGTATATGAGTTTCATTTTAAGAATACCATTGCAGATGCTAAATAGCATTATTTCCGTACTTCCAGATCGGCTGTCACACACTTGCTCTGTGGACTGTACGCCGTCATCCTGATAGTGATCGGGATTGTGTTCGCGATCAGCTCATCCCTGACAACAAAAACACATACATTGGAGGACAGCATTTATCTACAGGTATCAGTGTAATGTTCCATAGCTGCGTATGTATAGAAAATTGTTCAAGAGGTGCAAATATGCCTTGGTATTGTACTCATGTGTCATAATCTTGAATTGAAAACGTTCAAATATTATCCGAATCTACCTGTCAATTAACAGTTTAGTTTACACTTAAGATATACATAAAGCGTTGGACAGAAACGTGTCTGTATTTTCAGAACCCAACAGTCAATCAGGATCAGTTTAACATTACATGCTGGCTGATTACAGCTGTACGGCTTGGAGAGAAACGTCTTATTTACAACATACACCACAATACCAAACCATACTTGCAGTAGACGATCTACAAAAGAATGCACTGATATTTTCAGATCTTCCTCTTGTACATATTCACGGCGTCACTGCTGTTCCTATGCTACCTTCACTGCTGCCTGTTCCGATTCCGGGCGCCCCGCAATACCGGCTCATTGCGTGTCAACCACGCCAGTAACAACCAGATAGACCAGGGAGAGAAGACCTTCAACGACTACAGTAAGTATAGCCGGGAACCTATCGCCATGGCAGATGTATTTGTTAAGCAATACATCGTGGAATGTATTGCTGCATATATTCCTTGGACTGAATGGAATATCATATTGGTCAACCATTGGTATTGTTTGGGATTTGAGCTTGAAAACATCCGAAACTGTTGCGTAGATATCAAACGGAGACATGACACACATTGAAGTCTCCCCAGATGAACCTCATCACCATACAATTACACTAAAATTCAAAAGATTCCTAACATTCGGGACACTAATACAGTGTCGTTCCCAGCTCCGCACGAGGCCGACATGACGAGCACGCTCTCCAAGGAGAAGAGGTCTCGGTCCCACTCACAGTCCGAGTTTGAAGATGTCATGACGAACCTCAGCCAAGCCGTCAACGGCCCAGCCAAACACCCAGTGAGCTTCGACGCTGAGGGAATCAACTTCTACCTCCGTCTAGGGGCTCTTGGTAGGTGGTGGGGATATTGGTGATGGAGGAGAGCATCATACTATCTCACTCAACGTCATATGACACGACAGATGAACTTTTTGCTAGATTCGTTGATCCCAGATGATCTACACAAATAAGTCCTGATCCTATGGACTTTTTTTTTTCCTATTTCCCATTTTCGAGAAATCAGTAGATTTCTACTCTTTTAAAAAAAAACGGTATAACTGTACACTGATATTTCAGCGTTCGGGACGGGAAGCATGATCCATGATGGATTCCGGATTGCCTCGCTGTTCATAGACGGCGAGTTCTCCCTGACATGTCGAGGTCCTATCTACGTGGCTGTGGCTGGCGCCCACATGATCTTCGTCTTCTTCCAGACCTTCTACATCTTCAAGAGTCACAAGGTATTGGCAATAAACCCAATGTATATTGTTAAGCTATTCAGTGCTGCATACCAATAAGTAGCTTTAAAACACCTCTCGACTGTGTTGCTACAATGGTACTCCTAGTAGATTCAGTTTCTATCATCATACCTATAGCAGCCAGAATACTTTCCAGATTATCATCAACAAGCACAAGGCGTTCGTTCGTCTTGGCTTCATGCACATGGTGGCAACCAACATCTGCTGCTGGTGTATCACCACAGTAACGGAGACTGCCCAGGACCTGCACAGCCCACATTTACAGGAGGCCCCACAAGCGGAACCCAGTCCAGCAACTGTGGGCAACTCCACTGAGAGTGGTAATGGAACTGGTAAGATTCCTCGTCCTTTGTCAGTTGTTTTTGGCACTTTGAATAGGACTTACTCAAGCCCTGTTGGAATATGCCATTAGAATGTCGTGTCATCAAGATATCGCGAAATAAAGTGGTTGCCAACTGTTTTTCTCCATTTTAACTTTCTAGGCCTGACAAGCACAGATTGTATCTCTGCCTACCTGAGTTCCTTGGCGTTCACGGCCTCGCCCTACCTCTATCCATGTACCATCGAGTACAGCCTGATAGCTGCGGCCGTCCTCTACCGAATGTACACGAACGTCGGCTCCGTTGTGGGGAGACACTCAGTCGGTGCCTTGGAAGACATCACCCTGATCCGGATGGACTGCCACAAAGCGAACAAAGGGCTCTTCACTGGCATTCTAGTGGCGGTTCTCACGTTGATCGCGGTCAGTTGCTTCTTTGTCTTCGAGCAGCGAATCTTTGGGTACGATGCAGGGAGTCTGATTTTCTTTGGAACGGAGATCATCCTCTTGGTTCTAGCCTTGGCAGTCGTGATCGTCGGCTTCGGGCGAATTCAGAAGCTGCGCTACTCGCACGATTCAAAGTCCAATCGTTTGGATCTCCTCCTAATCATCGTCGGTTTCTTGGGCATCTGTTTCTTGAATATCTTCATCCTGGTGTCTTCAATTTCACATCTTCTTCCCTTTGACCTGATGTCTCTCTTGTCTTTGACGACAGCAAGTCTCGCCCTGGTCCAGAGTTTCTTCCAGACCATCTTCATTATGGACGCCCTTCGGAGAAGCGCACGTTCTGAGAATCAAGTTCTATCGAAGCCGGGACGAGCAATTGTAACCTTCCTTCTCCTCTGTAACCTCTCCCTCTGGGTGGTCAACACATTCGAGGTCCAAAAGGCGGAATCCATAACGATCCACACGAGTTTCTATGGTTACCTACCGTGGGCCATCATATCGCACATGTGTATTCCGTTGATCATATTCTTCCGGTTTCATTCCACCGTCTGTCTGTCTGACATCTGGGTGAATGCGTACAAGCTGAAGAAGAAGGAAAACTGAAGGAACCAATTTGGTATACCTCGGAAACAAGACAATCAAAGTTCATTTTACAGTTGACAATCAGGATGAGCGGTCACCGCAATTGACGCAGACCTGCCTTGTGCCATCTCACTTACCAGCTGAGCGCAGCTGTACGTACGACGATCATAATGCACCCAAATAGAGGGACGTTCAAAGGTTTACAGACGGGAAATGGAACATTATGACGCTCGACCTCTTGTCTTCTAACGGCAGCAAACCTTTTGTTTGTATTGACCCACCCCACTATCATAAGATCAGATTATGCACTTCTTACCGCATTTTGCTTGTTTACCTGTGAATATGCGTAATTGTGCTAGTTTGACCTGTTGTAAATGTTAGTGTTATGCATATACCCAGGCTTCCAATTGGCTACCTTAGATATTGCTTCACATAAATGTTGTGCTGAATGAACCATACACTTGTGTTCATGTCTGATGTATATCAATATAGTGATGGGCATCTAAAGTCTTTATTGAATGTATTAACAATGTACATAGAATTATTCGTGCCTTTGAGCCGTCCTGAAATGCATAGCATGAAAGGAGCACTGCTTAAATGTTGTCAAATGTATTTGAACTGTTGATTATATTCAGTGTATTATAAAATATCAATGTCCATTATGAAACCATAGATAGTAGTACTTTGTCAACTGGTTGTGTAGATTTTTTTTTACATAATTATACAATATATTCTGTCAACAAACGAGTATTTTTAGGAGTATTACAAATATTTTTCTAGTTTTATACAATTAAGATATAAACATACAATTTCAATAATATAATGCTTGATTTACAAACTTTATGTCATTATGTAATTGTATATATATATATATATATATTATATATGTGAATGAAAGCGTTGTATGTAAATATGTATGAGCTTTAGTGATTTCATGTACTGTTTTTATAATAAAATAGATGTTGTATAATGAAATGTCTACCGTTTTTCAATGTCCGAATTTGTGATGGGTTCCTGCTGGGAAAACCGAAAGTCTTCAGATACATTAAACCATTTTATTTGATATTTTATGAACATGGAAGTTATGGAACAAATAAACATTAGAGCACACCTCCAATAAATGAATGTATTATTTCCCTGTAACCTTATAATCAGTACCACATAAATATTGCATTTAGAATATCATTGATAATCATAATTTATTATGATGTATGGTGCTATTCATTGTTGGTTTGCACGCTTGAGTATAACATGATCAGAGGCAAAATCTATTGAAGACCGTGGTTTGTTGTTCACACTTTCACGAGGTTCAGAAGTTTCGCCTGGAACAATGAACAAAAATGCATCAAACACAAGGAAACAATTTGAGAAGCAAATTAGAAAATTATTTGAACATGATTTCAGATTTCTTGGTGCTAGTTAACCGTGATGATTGACACACGCAGTAAAATGTACGCAGTTCAATATAGTATATTTTACCGAAAATGATTAAAATATTACGTCCTTATATGGTTGTATACAGTGGGTTTCACTTGCCTGGTGTTGTGGTGTGACTGTAGTGTCGATCGCCAGACGTTCCATAATCAAAAGCGGTCCCAGGATGACCCCCAAAGAGGTCCTTGGAAGGTGACTGTTTACCCATGAAATCTTCATTAATACCGAAAGCAGGGGTCCTGGATGATTGTTCGGTTCTACTCTGTGTAGTGCCAAATGCAGAACGTGCAGTTCTAGTGGTAGCACTGGTAAATTGACATTTACGCATTGGCTTGGTTTGTGCTGGCCTGTTAGAGGAAGGCTGTGTAGTGAATTGACAAGAAGTAAAGCGAGAACTACCACTCATAGACTGAATAGGTGTCGGAGTTTTGGGCATTGGTGATGTAAATAGAGGTCGCACAGTCGATAATGTATGGGACCTTGATCGTGGCAGCAATGGGGATCTGGACGGTGAAGATTTCGTTGGTTCAGCACAGAATGTCCCATGATGCGAGCTCCTCTGATGCTGCTCACATGTTTCTGGAGGTTGTGTAGTTGCTTGGACGCTACTCGTCTGCTTGTCAGCTGTATCCTGCTTCTCGTGTACCGGTTTTCCATCTGTTTGCCCCTTGTTCTCTTTCAAGGGTATCGAAGAATCGGAAGACTCTCTGGCTGTCTCAATACTTTCCTGGAAGTTGGATGCTTCCTCTTCAGAAACGAACCTAATTGCAAACACCTCATGCGTTTGTGACTCTGTCGAAAAGTCCATCGCATGCCATACCCATGCTCTCCCTCGTTCACTAGACATCGGCAGCAGTGTCGTCTCCTCCGTCAGGACATGATTCAAACACACTGTAAGGGTCTTGTCCCTTCTCATCAACAGGCGAACTTTATTGGATGATTGGCTTCGTAGTATTTTCACTTCCCCATTTCCACGTTCCTTCCATTCCCCTTCTCTGAATCTGAACAACTTCGCTCGATGACTGTAGAGTAAGTCTTCCTCTTCTTCTCCAGTTTTCAGGTCAACAATTGGTTGCAATCTAACGATGGCATATCTTTTAATATCATCTTGTGTAGAAGTCTGATTGCTGTTCACTCCTGCAGAGACGAATCGATCGATTCCGTTGAATGGTATGGATTCTGTCATGGAGGTTGCCTCAAGTTTACCTTTGTTCGAAATTTGGTGAAGTGTGATTACTGTGGGTACCGTTTCTACTAAATTCCCTCGACCATTTCCTGACCAAGGTTTAGCAGAAGTGGTCGGTTTGACATCAGTCGCGATCGTTGGGTCAGAAGTAAATGTCTTTTCACACACATGCCTTTGATCAGAATCCACGGTGACCCAATTGGTACTTGCATGATTTTGTAGAGGATGAATGTTATCCTTCAGATATTTTACATCATTTTTTATCTTCTCAAGTGTGGAGACCAATTTTCCTACCTCGTCTTCTAAATTGTTCCTCTGTTGATGGGTAGGCTGTCAAACGCAAATTTCACCATTAGTACACCTATCTGATATGTATTTTCCTATCAACTTTACATATTTCTAAGCTAAGATGAGATGCATCTACTCAGAGGTATAAAATGTACATGGTATGCTCTGAAAATAGTACATCATGCGACAAGGTACAATGATTGGATGACCTTACCTCTGGGCCTATAACACTCTGGTCATCATTGATTACTCCTTCCAATACCTCAGGAGACAAGCTGTAGACCGGTGTAAGTCGATCATTCACTTGTATCCAAGCCTTGATTCTATCTCTGCTCAACTCTTCCATTAGTATACCCATGGTAGTGGTGTAATATTTTGTCCAACACGTGGTGGTATCTACTTTGGAAATGTTTTGCTGAAGATATGTACCTAGAGTTATGATACAGTTATGTAAACGAAGAAAGTCCATCAAGAAAGAGTCTATCGAGGGCACGTCTTGTGGTTTGAGATCACTCCTGATTTATCAGCCACTCGTTACGAAGGTCAAAGTACCATCGATACGTCTATAATCAATATCACGATACAATATTTAGATAGCGGATACCGTTTCTTGAAGAAAAGTATTTATATTCGTCCGCAGCTGTTGTGATCATGGTACATGTACATGTAAACTTCATGATATTATTGAGATATTTTTCATGAGAACCCAGTCGAAAGAACTGTTTCCCCGATGCAGCAAAGAATGCTTGACAATATTTTCAGTTTCATTAGTGTATGAAGGTCTAAATGGGACTCGCACGTGGGTGTAGACGTCTGATTAATAAATACGTTGCCTTTAGGTTCTTCTCTTGATACCATGGTGTAGCTACTCATTAAATTTCCTCACGTTTGAATTATCTACAAGTGATTATTGCACTTTCGAGTTGGGTTAAAAAAGTTTGTTTTGTCAGCATTGATACCATCATAATCTATATAGATGCCTTGTGTGCCGTCAAAATATATCAAACATTTCTTCTGTTCGATGCTTACCTAGATAGAGTTCAAAGCAGAAAATAAAAAAAACACCAGTTGTATCACTTATTTGACTTCCTATATGCTCATCACACAAACCCATCCTCTATAGTGCGGTCTCGGGTATACTAAACAACAAATTCTGCTACAACCCTCAAACTTATGCCTTACTGTTGTATGAGTTGTGTTACAAAGTTAGGTGACAGATCCACGGGTTTGTCTTAGATCATCAAGCTCTTGGTTTAGTTCCGCTATTTGACAGCATCAATCTTCGTGAGATCACACCGGAGCCCCAGCCCATCTGGACCACGCATCCACTCAATTGCTGTGGATGACAATGTCATCCAAATATACGAGACATTCGCTTCATTGCAATCACAATAAATCGCATTCCATCACGCGTACGAAAGTGGCCAGTGCATTGCACAACACAACAGGCAATAACTTTATTTTATAAAGACAAGTTGGTGTGTTGATGACAATCTTGGGTCTGTCAGTCACTGGTCTGGCGAGGAGTCGAAGAGCCCAAACCGATATGCAATGCATCATCTATGTTCGGAGAAGCATGTGTGTATTTGATAACGAGACGTCTCATTGGTTTAGTCTCATTGAATCATGTCTAGTCTCTATGGAATCATGTAAATCAACCCCTCTTGCGTACCAGTACCAATGGTGAGGCGGAGGGATTGGTACATGCTTTGATGGTGTCTGAATTCAACAGCTCAGCCAAACTCTTCGCAACTCCTTCTAGCTTCAGAACAACAGGAAAGGGGGTATATGATCCAGTATGAATGTCATGCTGGACCAGCTTGCTGCATGCGAAGGACTTACCAGGTGCATGGAAAAACAACGGGCATGTGTGCATGAAGGGATATTTGAGAAGTAGTAAACGAACTTTACCAAAGATTGGATGTGGGGGTTTTCTTCTTCTAATTGAGATACTGTGTGTTGTAAGAGGCAACTATGCATATCCATTAAGTATATTAATAAAGAAAATAAACTGCAACACACCTATAGTTACATCTATAGTTATGTTATATAGATATAAATATTCCGAATAAACAAAATGAACATTCTCCAGATTTACATCTTTCTGTAATTGTATACATTCATGGTTTTATGTAACAACTGTGACATCTATCACTGTTGAAAAATCGAAAGTACCATGCAACCCGGTTCAAGAATACAATACAAATCAAATTGTACCATTGTTATGTACATCTATTCAAAACACAAGCTACTACAGTATATCGAAATAACTAACATTTTTACCCACTCAACAGTACACATTTGTTTGTAAGCAATCTACATGAACTCTCATTTCTTGTGTGATCTTCAAGAGTTTATGCATCAAAGCTTCAATTGCTGAGCCACAACGACACCCTGGAATGAAGAGTAATTAATTTCAAAAATTCCCAAAATATAGTGTGATACAGCATTTGATGTTTGAAAGATTAACCACCGCTTACCAATAAACTACCGTACCTTGTCAAACGCATCGCTGAAATATCTAGCAATGTCTTTTGTGCAAAACTGTGCCCGGAATTTCTTCATGCTCTCGCCACCGAACGATCTATCCAAAGCCATCCATTCACAAGCTCTATCATCCAGAAATCTGTCACAAAAAGTGTATGAGTCATTTACTATGAGGCAATTGTTAGGATTGTTTTAGCAGTCAGGAGTATATCACCTTTCCACTGGTCATGACAGTCAATTTGACTTTGGGATGAGAAACTATAACCGAATCATTTCGAAAATATCATTTATGTGGCAGATTCATTGATGATATCTATGTTCTTGCTTACAATTTGACAAAGTCATTCTGGCAGATCATGTGACTGCAGAGATCTTCATCGATTCTGGAAATCATCTGAATCCGAGCACCAGAAGCGGATCCATCTTGGATGATCTTAAGATCCCCTTTACCTAGAGACTATATGATTTATTTTTTTGTTATATATTTGTTCAGAATTTATTCATTTATATACACTTTCCAATATAGCGAACCTTTACCTGGAAATTGCCGTTTTCATTCGCACAACACAACTTGGCTTCCTCGTTGAACAAAGTAATCAACTTGTCTTTGTGTTCATCTGGTCGAATCTCTCCATCAAGATTTCGATCATCATGAACGCGCTCCTCACCCTCTTCCTGGTTTGTTTCCAGACTCGGATCTGTAAAAGAAGAGTTGTATAGAGACGCGCAAATTTTGCAAAACTTTTAAATCATAAGTGTTATTTCATGTATGTAGAAGGGCATATGCCAGCAAGTGAAACGTGATGAAGAACCAACCATTTTCCGCAGCTCTCGATTTCGCATCTGTGCCAATTGTCGAGAAATCAAAATCATCTGACTTGCAACCAAGGCAGCCTCTACAAGGCCTCCTAGTTTCATATGTGTAGAATGAATCAGGTAGTTTCCACTTTCTGGCCTCTATGGTTTTGTCGTGAAGTGTGGATGTTTCATCTCCCACAATAATCACATCGTCATCAACATCACCTGTTTCACAAAGTCAACGATAATATTGTCCTGTACAATGATATCACCTTCTATCAATTTACCTTGCTTAATTCTCCTTGAAATGATATCAGCTTATATCAATTGAACTCGCTTTAGAAAAGTTAATCAACACGTACCATCTCTTGAAAGTGCAGAAGTAAGAGAGTCGGATGCAGAACCTGCATCAGTGGTGGTTTTCAGCAAGCGGTCATAGTCATTCATCTGACATGAAGGATGTGTCATATTGGGTACCTGAGCTCCTGATATGACCGGCTTGTTGGCACTGAACAAGTCTGCAACTGGAGGTCCCCGAATGGTTGATGCATCTGTTGACGCCATTCGATTTCGACGTCCCATTTCCAATCTCTGAGACTTGGACCATTTAGTATTTGTTGAGGGTCTGGGGGTAAGACAAGCTACACACTTGATACCAGAAAAGTTGTGCACGAAACAAACGTCACAGTTCCATGATGGCCTCAGTTCTTGTTTTGTCTGGTCTGTGTTGTATCTTCTCGTGTCATCATTGTTTGTCGTTTTTGCAACACATTCCTCAAATATTTCCTTGAATTTCTCTGCATGATCTTTCTGCTCGAATCGTATTGCAAACTGTTCATCTTTGAAGACGCCTTCTGAAAAATCCATTGCATACCAACACCAGGCATTCTTGGATGTCAGGAGTGCAGTCAACTCCATATCCTTAGTGAGGCGATGGTTGACGCATGTCTTGTGTACTTGATCCCTTCTCATCAATAGTCTGTTAGTACCCGTCTTTCTGTTTTGCATTATTTTCATCTCTCCTATGCCACGTTCTTTCCACTGCCCCTGGTCGAATCTGTACAACATAGCTCGCTTGCCAAACAACTTATCCTCATCCTCTTCTCCTGTTTCGAGGTCAACTTGCTTGGGAAGAGTCACAACCGGTCTGAAGTAAACATCAGGCTCGAAATTCTCAGGATCTTCACCATTTTCATGATCTTCTGTGCAATCATCTTCGGAGGTTTGTTGTTGACCTTTGTGTGTACATTGGGGGAATTGGCAGGAAACTGGCGTGGCCAAATCCGTGACAGGCTTGCAGAAGGAAAATTCACCGGAAACCTCCAAGCCGGTTGCATTTTCGTTCATTTGCACTGATGGTTTCATATCGTTTTTGAATGGATCTCCTTCAACTTTATTGACCACGGGTTGTTCGCAAAACGTTGTCTTATCGTTGTCAATAGCACTGTTCTCTTCTGCAGTCGTCGGTGGGTATGAAGAATCTTTGTTACTTCCAGTCTGTGTAGATTGCTTGGAGCCAGTTGCGGAAAACACGAATGAGCCAAATGGCTTCATATCTGATCTCTCATTCTCGCGGATAGCAGCTTCTGCTTCCCCTTGAGCTGGCTCAGATGAATGAGTATCTGTATATGAGGCTCCCTCAAACACTGGGGACACTGGGGTGTAACTGAAGCTTTCTTTACTCCTGGCACTTGTGCAATCCACTGTCTTTGAAGAAGTTCTCGTTGGCGTAAACTTTCCACCAGTTTCTGTACATGATGTGCTGTCTTTTTTGTGTTCGTTGACTGTAAGATTGGCTTTGCTAGTCGCATCCTTCGATTTGTCTACAAACTTTACTTTCTCTTTCAGTTTGAAAGGACTTGGTTTCACTGTGAGACTTGGTGTGTCAGGATCACATACTATGGTAGGCCCATAGACGCCCCGAATTTGTTTTTCCTTTTTCTTCTGCTTGAACCGGTTCTGTTTTCCCGACTTCTTTCTCAGCCGACTACTCAGCCATTGTGTTAGGGTTCCTTCCTGCTTTGCTATTGTGGACCTATATCCACTCTTTGCCATACTAGACCCACAACCGTCAATTAGCAAACTGTGACACGGAGGTGGTTTCCGTTTCTCGCTCATTCGCATGCTGTCTTCCTGCTGTCCTCTCAAGTACTGTAGTACAACTTGTAAGTCCAGTCTCATTTGGAAAACGTCAGACTCTATTGACTTGACGTCGGAACTTATCATATGAATTATGTCTCTTGAATCAAGTTGTCCATTGTTAAAGTTGTTCATGGGTCTGGAGTTTGGCATACCATTCTGTACAACGAAAATGAAACAAGTAAGTTAACTTTACCTACAATAATATTTTTTCCACAGAAAATATCCTCAAACATAACATGAGTGTTTTTTTTTCAAATGCAACCTTTCCACATGAAATATACAGTCAATAAATTGTAATGAATTACAGGCCAAGCCTCTGAAACTGTGGAATGCTCTTTCTGAGCAGTTTCTTCGAAAGATCTTCTTCCCTGCACTTGCCTTAAATGAGTGTTTGTCGAGTGATGATGCACTGTAAATCGGTGTGATTTTATCATCCACTTTTATCCATCCTTCGACTCGTTTTGCATCGAGATCTGCCGAACACATCCCCATTTCAGATGTTCACTTCTCAACCACAGTCCACAGAAAGTTCTTCCAGTGCTTTTGTGCCACTTCGAGTGTACAATGACATGATATGAGTGAGTAAACCCCGAACAATGAACATGATAAACAAATGGCTCTAAACCTGTCATAAAACAATAATGTAAAAAAACTCCCAATGCATAAGTGAAATAGCAATATAAAAGTACAAATGTTTCTGCTATCTTGTTGCATGATAATTTTATCTATTATTCTCTATTTTGTATGTATGTGAGAGGGGGGGGGGGGTACACAGAGCTGCAGCAGTAGACAGAGACGATTGTCCTGCGACTATGGGCCTATTCGGTTATTTGTTTCAACTTATGAATATGCCATGTGTATGCCGCCGTAGCCATAGCCAATACATGTTTTTTTCCCAAGATACATGTATTTTTAACACACAAGATTATTTCGATGGATATGCGTATATATGCAGTCTGATAGAAAGAACAATGTTGTTCATAATGGCCCAATCCTGCCACCGTAGGTCTACTACATGGTGCATAATGCATCTCTGACCTACTTACTTCCCAATGTGTGCATGAAATTTCTACAGTAGATCTACCTACAATTAACGAACGTATGTCATGTTATACCCCAAATAGGCTCATGCAATTGCTGTACAACTCACCTGAATGAAACTGGCATATAAACTGATCCTGGTCTGAAAATATATGCACTATGTGTAGCTTGATACCGGAAACTGATACGACAACCACTCGTCTCAATGGGTTATTTCAATGGGTATTGATCGCCGTGCATGTGTGTGCAGTCATCACGACGGAGTTCAGTGTGTTGGAAGTTATTTCCAGTTTCGGTTTTGCTTGTGATTACTTGTAGTCTTGGGAGTCTTGAGTCATGGTAATGGGTGATGATGGCAACAAAATCGGGTATGGCCTGTGTCCCGGGTGGTGTCCCCAAAATTCTTTCAAATTCTTCAAATAACTCGAACCATGTAAATTTTTATAGTGTTTATTATTGCCAAATAAATAAAATCAAATAAATAAGAGATTCCAGCCCCCCCCCCCCCCCCTTTTGGTTTTTACTTCCTGTGGAATGTGGTATTGTTGATGGATTGATGATAGGCCTAGAACTTAAGCAGATTTTATAGGAAGTGGTGCAGAAGTTTATAGGCCTAATTTTCATTAAAATCTGTGAAGAAGATTCATCCAGAGCGCGCCAAATAAAATACATACACCACAACCTACCCTTTCAACCCATGTCTCGGTTGAACACAATATTCTTAATTAGCCTACATGGAATTTAGTTGTTGGTGCTATATTGTGTGACAAAGTAAACTTACATTCATGATATATTCATCAATATTCGCAACATGATTCGTCTTTCATACCTGCATGATTTATTGAAGGCCACCGTAGGAGGCCTGTATGTTATCACCTCATATATAAGGTTCCCTGCAAGTGATATTCATATAGTTTCCTTCAGGTCTCAAACGCAGTACAGTTATTCCCATGTCATCGTCATATATACCAAAATAATATAGATGCCTCTATATCATTTTTGATAGACTAATTCATTAATTGTTGCTTTGGAATATAACCACATGTGTATTAGGCCAGATTATCCATTTTAATAACAGCGCTTGTTCTGTCAAAACCAATTTGATGAGCATTATAATGACAAAATTCGAAACGATGAATGACCAATCATTATTATTTTGTTTGTATCCCAAAAGCTAGGCTAACCCGAATTTATATTGAAAGCTGAATATGAATCTCTATGCATATGGATGGATTTAATAATTTTTGGAACGCTGGATCAATCTCATGATAGAACGCTGGATCAATCTCACCTCATGATAGGAAATTACTCAATTCGGGTACACACTCACCCGAATAGTATTGAAATACAAATATCACTCCTCAGGATTGTTCTGATATATATTATATATTACTACATGTTGAGTATAAGCCCATCAAATAGGCTACTGCTTAAAAAATATAATATATTTCTTATTTTGTTCAGTATCAACATGCTTGCTTGACTCTGGGCTGTGAAATTTCGAGGCATAATTGAATACCATGAATAAAAATCAACGGAAGTTTTTCTGCTGATTTTGACCTTTAAACGTGTCAATTGTCCTGGGCTGGGTTGTACTTATTTCCGAAGTTTATAGGCTACTCAAAATGGCCGCGGCCTTGTTGCCAGATTCGCCCGATGTTGGCTCTGACCATAATATCGACAGTTCTCCGCGATTTTCGAGGGAAACCACCGGTCCAAGTCTGAAACTAGTTTACCTGCAATGCTGTAAGTTGAAATGTGTTGATATCGGCCATTTTCGGCTCAAGATGACTTGTATGCGTGTCACTCATCTGTTCGTGTCAACTGACAAGTTTGTTACTGTTAGACTGTCACTGTTGCGTTGAACTTGACAGCGATATGTTATTAATATACATGTATATTCAATACAGCGCTGACTGTGTACACTAAATCTGGTCACAGTCAGCTGATCTTTATGAAACACTCGGCCGATCATTTTGACTCGATTCGTAACCGAGAACTCGTATCAAATTACCAACTGTATGAGCCATCCGTCCTAAATTCGCCGCATTCCCAAGTTCGCCAAGAGCATTTTTGGGCTCAGTTATGTCCTTCAAAACACTCATTGAAAAAAGGTAATCGAGAGTATAGTATCATGACTATTTACCATCATTTTGTTTTTCACAAAGACAGCTTCTATGCTTTGCAAATATGCAGTTGGCGAACTTAGGGATGCGGCGAATTTAAGACGGATGGCTCGTAGATTACATTGTCGAATAGGTCTGGAGATCGGAAGTACGATCAGTGATAAATCCTGAAATATTTGTGAATCAAGACTTCGCTGGGGATAAACCTAATATCGCCTACTTTCTAACAGCGTCAATAACTGTTAAAATAAATTGTCCTGTGTGGAAAAACCTCTTCAAAATACAAAACAGGCCTATATATGTCAAAATTTGTTAGAATAACAGACCGTCTGCCGGTGTTTTCCCTGGAACAATGATTTACTCCAAGTGTAATTTTTTTCAGTGCCCGTTCAAAAAGTGCGGTGGAGTTGAACAATTTATATATTTTATTACAGTGTTTGTTTATCTTCATCATGTATATATACTACAAAACACTATAGACATTGTTTATATACTTTAAAGCGCCATGAAAATTTTGCCCCCATGTTAAAAGATAGGGAGGCGTGAGGTGCTTATCCCCAGTGTGAATAAAATCATTGGAATTTCTCACTTCTCAGTACTTCTGCTTTCCAGCTCTATTTTGAAATAGATCGTCAACTCATTATGTATTGCACTGGGGCAGCCATTAGTCCGTTAAATTAATGAGTGTAGGTATTCAGAAGATAAAATCTTACGTTTTGCCAAGCAGTTTAGAATTAAATATCAGGATAAAATTAGTAAATTACTGAACAGCTGGAGTTGCCTTTCTTCTCAGATGAGCATGGACATCTTATTTGCATTGATCACATGACTTAATACCGTAGATTACAGTGCACTCGCTAGAGGCAAAATATCATTGCGTAAGTGATTCGCCAGGTGGCTCAACTAGTTCCTGTTTGAAGCAATGTCAACAACAACTCAAATTTCAATCTTTTCCCAATGTTTTGTCATGATTTTGAGCGCCTATTTCATGATATTTACTGAAAATATATCTTACTTTCATTCACTGAGTACTTGGTTATCAATTTAAAACTTGGTTCGTGCTGTGACTCGATTCATTGACGAGTAGTCGAGTACCTGTGCTGGCCCTAATAATCTGACACGAAGGGCTGGTTAGCATGGCATCAGTAACCAAATATTACATCACTGGGTAAAAAAGCTTCCTCCAATAATAGCCAATTAGATCTTTATGCCGAAGACATATGTCACATGTAACATGATGTATAAAATATGTGTTCCCGGTCTTGAATGCTGATGAAATCTGTGTTTTCCAAGTCTTTGGTAAGATATTGTGCCTTTATTTTTCGACAGATTTTGTGACCATTGCCACAATATTGGGAACTGGAATTCTAGGTAAGTCTGTGATATATTATTGTTGCTAATACCAAGTCACAGGTATAAAATATCATCAACCTTGACCACTTATCATCCAGGTATACTGTAAACCCCTTTAATTTCGCGGCCGTTTAATTTCGCGGTTCAGGATTTGGACATATTCGCGGCCTTTTAATTTCGCGTTTTCTGTAGTATGCATATTACTGGTTACGCATTACAGAGGTATTTTCCAATAACATACTCACTAAGCAACCCAACAATTGACAAAATACTGACATGAACACAATTGTATCTTTATTATATCTTTATAGTATATCTTTTATATCTTTATTTTCTGGCTTAGTAAACATGAAATAAATACAAATAGTAACAGTACAAAATAACTACATACATGTAAACTTGGAATTGGCTACTGGTTTCGTTATGTTAAATATACAACATAATTTGTTCTTCTGTTTTTTACGACACACATTGCAAAGTCAATTTCCGAATCAACAGCCAATTCAACCATGCTAATTGGGCCACTGACATTCCGTGATGCTCATATATATTCGTGAATCAAAATGCAGTTGACCAAAAAAGTTCGCGTCCAGAATGTTAATGGCCGCGAAAAATCAAGGGGTTTACATTATATTTATTGACATGGTACTAATTAAGGCATTTCGGCAGAAATGCCTTTATGGTTTTAGCAGAATTTTTTTTTTTTTTTTTTTTTTTTTTTTTTTTCTTCTTCCGCCACTTTTGGTTTCCGGACGATAACTTTAGATTGCCTTGACGGATTCTAGTCAAATTTTCACCACAAGTCAGAAATGATATGTGGAAGAACCCTATTCTTTTTGAGCCGGATCCGAGGTCCGTGAGGTCCGTGAGGATGAAATCAAGGCTAATTTTGAGACTTGGTTTCCGGACGATAACTGGAAAAATATTTACGCAATAGTTGCAGAACTCTGCATGGAGGTTCATATGCCACCAGGGAAGAACCCTATTGATTTTGGGATCGATCCGTCAAACGACCTTTGACCTAGAGGTCGAAATAATTTTTTGCTGATTCATCCTTGAGGCTTCCTGCATATCTCAGAAACCGTGCGTCGTAGAGCGAAACGGACGTTATTTTCGGACTCGTCGCCCTAGACAAACATCTCTAGGGTGTATTATTTTTTTTGATCCGGCTCCGAGGTCCGTGAGGTCCTTGAGGATGAAATCGAGGCTGATCTTGAAACTTGGTTTCCGGACGATAACTCGAAAAATATTCAGGCAATAGTTGCAGAATTTTGTACGGAGGTTTATATATCAACAGGGAAGAACCCTATTGATTTTGGGATCGATACGTCAAACGACCTTTGACCTAGAGGTCGAAATAATTTTTCGCTGAGTCATCCTTGAGGCATCCTGCATATCTCGGAAACGGTGCGTCGTAGAGCGAAATGGACGTTATTTTCGGACTCGTCGCCCTAGACAAACATGTCTAAGGGGTATTATGGATGAACTTTGACCTTGACCCGAAATTTTTTTGCCGAGTCGGCATTTTTCGTTTTCGTCGATATCTCGGAAACGGTGCGTCGTAGAGCGAAACGGACGTTATTTTCGGACTCGTCGCCCTAGACAAACATGTCTAAGGGGTATTATTGATGAACTTTGACCTTGACCCGAAATTTTTTTGCCGAGTCGGCATTTTTCGTTTTCGTCGATATCTCGGGAGCGGTGTGTCGTAGAGCGAAACGGACGTTATTTTCAGACTCGTCGCCCTAGACAAACATGTCTTAAGGGTATTATGGATGAACTTTGACCTTGACCCGAAATTTTTTTGCCGAGTCGGTATTTTTCGTTTTCGTCGATATCTCGGAAACGGTGCTTCGTAGAGCGAAACGGACGTTATTTTCGGACTCGTCGCCCTAGACAAACATGCCTAAGGGGTATTATGGATGAACTTTGACCTTGACCCGAAATTTTTTTGCTGAGTCGGCATTTTTCGTTTTCGTCGATATCTCGGAAAAGGTGCGTTGTAGAGCGAAACGGACGTTATTTTCGGACTCGTCGCCCTAGACAAACATGCCTAAGGGGTATCATTGATGAACTTTGACCTTGACCCAAAATTTTTTTGCCGAGTCGGCATTTTTCGTTTTCGTCGATATCTCGGAAACGGTGCGTCGTAGAGCGAAACGGACGTTATTTTCGGACTCGTCGCCCTAGACAAACATGTCTTAAGGGTATTATGGATGAACTTTGACCTTGACCCGAAATTTTTTTGCCGAGTCGTCATTGTTCGTTTTCGTCGATATCTCGGGAGCGGTGTGTCGTAGAGCGGTGTGTCGTAGAGCGAAACGGACGTTATTTTCGGACTCGTCGCCCTAGACAAACATGTCTTAAGGGTATTATGGATGAACTTTGACCTTGACCCGAAATTTTTTTGCCGAGTCGGCATTTTTCGTTTTCGTCGATATCTCGGAAACGGTGCTTTGTAGAGCGAAACGGACGTTATTTTCGGACTCGTCGCCCTAGACAAACATGCCTAAGGGGTATTATGGATGAACTTTGACCTTGACCCGAAATTTTTTTGCCGAGTCGGCATTTTTCGTTTTCGTCGATATCACGGAAACGGTGCGTCGTAGAGCGAAACGGACGTTATTTTCGGACTCGTCGCCCTAGACAAACATGCCTAAGGGGTATTATTGATGAACTTTGACCTTGACCCAAAATTTTTTTGCCGAGTCGGCATTTTTCGTTTTCGTCGATATCTCGGAAACGGTGCGTCGTAGAGCGAAACCAGGGCCATATTTTCGTGCGATTTTGCGAGAATCACGATTGATTCTCGCAAATATATTTTGCGAGAATCAAGCGAATCACTACGATTGATTCTCGCAAATATATTTTGGGAGAATCAAGTGAACGTTGCTAGAACTTATCCATAAATTTATCCATGTTGAACTCTAAACTAATATATAATGACAAGCTTGCAATTCTGGTGGTGGTTGGGGGGGGGGGGGGTGTAACCTAGGTGATAATTACAGATAGAACAGTAATCTACATGTAGATGACAGGTCTATTCCAAAAAGCGAGTTGATATGTTATTGTTTTGTTTGTGAAACTAAATACAGCAGAACTAATAAATTTATTTCAAAATCTGGACAATGAACGCATGTACCACGATGTCTGATATCCGACTAGGTCTGCTGTCATCACGTTATGATAACTGCCTCAGACCTGTGTAGTGCATTTAGCGTATATGGTGCGTTATGATGACATGATTTCACTTCGTGATGCTTTGAGCAAACTTTACACGTTGCTTTGACAGCTTTGTCATCGTCATTATAGCTGAATTCATAGGTGTTTTTGAGAAAGTCGTTCCAGTCTGCCTCAAGTGTCCTTTTCAGCACAGCCCTTTTTTGGCCTACAACATCAGTATTAGATTTTTTGGTCGACATGATCGGCTGCTCGAATCTGCAGACGATGTCTTCTGTAGAGAAACTAGGTCGTAACCTGGCAACAGAGGTTCATGGTTCACGACGCATGCGCAGACGAAAATAAACAAACATGGCGGCAGGATGATGAAAAAAAACACAATTGAAATTATGACCCGCCGGTTTAGATTCTCCCATGAAAATATTGCGAAAACTTTACCGGATTTCAAGATTCAATTGCGCGAATCAACGATGATTCTCGTGTGTGGAATTTAAGGCGAATCACTGCGCGAATCGATTCGCGGATTCGCGTCGAAAATATGGCCCTGGAAACGGACGTTATTTTCGGACTCGTCACCCTAGACAAACATGTCTAAGGGGTATTATTGATGAACTTTGAAACGGACGTTATTTTCGGACTCGTCGCCCTAGACAAACATGTCTTAAGGGTATTATGGATGAACTTTGACCTTGACCCGAAATTTTTTTGCCGAGTCGGTATTTTTCGTTTTCGTCGATATCTCGGAAACGGTGCTTCGTAGAGCGAAACGGACGTTATTTTCGGACTCGTCGCCCTAGACAAACATGCCTAAGGGGTATTATGGATGAACTTTGACCTTGACCCGAAATTTTTTTGCTGAGTCGGCATTTTTCGTTTTCGTCGATATCTCGGAAACGGTGCGTTGTAGAGCGAAACGGACGTTATTTTCGGACTCGTCGCCCTAGACAAACATGCCTAAGGGGTATCATTGATGAACTTTGACCTTGACCCAAAATTTTTTTGCCGAGTCGGCATTTTTCGTTTTCGTCGATATCTCGGAAACGGTGCGTCGTAGAGCGAAACGGACGTTATTTTCGGACTCGTCGCCCTAGACAAACATGTCTTAAGGGTATTATGGATGAACTTTGACCTTGACCCGAAATTTTTTTGCCGAGTCGTCATTGTTCGTTTTCGTCGATATCTCGGGAGCGGTGTGTCGTAGAGCGAAACGGACGTTATTTTCGGACTCGTCGCCCTAGACAAACATGTCTTAAGGGTATTATGGATGAACTTTGACCTTGACCCGAAATTTTTTTGCCGAGTCGGCATTTTTCGTTTTCGTCGATATCTCGGAAACGGTGCGTCGTAGAGCGAAACGGACGTTATTTTCGGACTCGTCGCCCTAGACAAACATGCCTAAGGGGTATTATTGATGAACTTTGACCTTGACCCAAAATTTTTGTGCCGAGTCGGCATTTTTCGTTTTCGTCGATATCTCGGAAACGGTGCGTCGTAGAGCGAAACCAGGGCCATATTTTCGTGCGATTTTGCGAGAATCACGATTGATTCTCGCAAATATATTTTGCGAGAATCAAGCGAATCACTACGATTGATTCTCGCAAATATATTTTGGGAGAATCAAGTGAACGTTGCTAGAACTTATCCATAAATTTATCCATGTTGAACTCTAAACTAATATATAATGACAAGCTTACAATTCTGGTGGTGGTTGGGGGGGGGGGGGGGGGGTGTAACCTAGGTGATAATTACAGATAGAACAGTAATCTACATGTAGATGACAGGTCTATTCCAAAAAGCGAGTTGATATGTTATTGTTTTGTTTGTGAAACTAAATACAGCAGAACTAATAAATTTATTTCAAAATCTGGACAATGAACGCATGTACCACGATGTCTGATATCCGACTAGGTCTGCTGTCATCACGTTATGATAACTGCCTCAGACCTGTGTAGTGCATTTAGCGTATATGGTGCGTTATGATGACATGATTTCACTTCGTGATGCTTTGAGCAAACTTTACACGTTGCTTTGACAGCTTTGTCATCGTCATTATAGCTGAATTCATAGGTGTTTTTGAGAAAGTCGTTCCAGTCTGCCTCAAGTGTCCTTTTCAGCACAGCCCTTTTTTGGCCTACAACATCAGTATTAGATTTTTTGGTCGACATGATCGGCTGCTCGAATCTGCAGACGATGTCTTCTGTAGAGAAACTAGGTCGTAACCTGGCAACAGAGGTTCATGGTTCACGACGCATGCGCAGACGAAAATAAACAAACATGGCGGCAGGATGATGAAAAAAAACACAATTGAAATTATGACCCGCCGGTTTAGATTCTCCCATGAAAATATTGCGAAAACTTTACCGGATTTCAAGATTCAATTGCGCGAATCAACGATGATTCTCGTGTGTGGAATTTAAGGCGAATCACTGCGCGAATCGATTCGCGGATTCGCGTCGAAAATATGGCCCTGGAAACGGACGTTATTTTCGGACTCGTCACCCTAGACAAACATGTCTAAGGGGTATTATTGATGAACTTTGACCTTGACCCGAAATTTTTTTGCCGAGTCGGCATTTTTCGTTTTCGTCGATATCTCGGAAACGGTGCTTCGTAGAGCGAAACGGACGTTATTTTCGGACTCGTCGCCCTAGACAAACATGTCTTAAGGGTATTATGGATGAACTTTGACCTTGACACGAATTTTTTTTGCCGAGTCGGCATTTTTCGTTTTTGTCGATATCTCGGAAACGGTGTGTCGTAGAGCGAAACGGACGTTATTTTCGGACTCGTCGTCCTAGACAAACATGTCTAAGGGGTATTATGGATGAAATTTGACCTTGACCCGAAATTTTTTTTCCGAATCGGCATTTTTCGTTTTCGTCGATATCTCAGGAACGGTGTGTCGTAGAGCGAAACGGACGTTATTTTCGGACTCGGCGCCCTAGACAAACATCTCTAAGGGGTATTATGGATGGACTTTGACCTTGACCCCAAATTTTTTTTCCGAGTCGGCATTTCTCGTTTTCGTCGATATCTAGGGAACGGTGTGTCATAGAGCGAAACGGACGTTATTTTCGGACTCGTCGCCCTAGACAAACATGTCTAAGGGGTATTATGGATGAACTTTGACCTTGACCCGAAATTTTTTTGCCGAGTCGGCATTTCTCGTTTTCGTCGATATCTCGGAAACGGTGAGTCGTAGAGCGAAACGGACTTTTTTTTCGGACTCGTCGCCCTAGACAAACATGTCTAAGGGGTATTATTTTAACGGTAAATTTTTTTGCGGAGTCGACATTTTTCATTTTCGTCGATATCTAGTATATATTATAAATTAATCATCACACCGAAATGCCTCCAAGGCATCTTTAGGCCTTGACGTCTAGTTTTATCATATGTATTTAACCATTGCAGGTTTACCAGTGACACTCTCCCACTCCGGTCTCTATCCGTTCTTGTTGACCTTTGTGTCTGGATTTTTGGTTCAAGTAAGAACAAAATACACAAAATCAATTCGTCTTGTTGCTACTAATTTAAATGTATAGTGTAATTTTGGAAGTGATATGTCAGGAAAATCCACATATAAAGTTGGGGTTATGAAATGTGTTGACAGAACTCCCTTCCCATGATAATCAGTGTTAAAACATGGTCTCTATTTTGGTTTATTTACAGGTTCTGTTGATATTTTTCTTCACTGATATCCTGCAGCGGGCCCATGCCGTACAGCTACAGACAGCACGGGTATGATGATAACATTAAACAAATGTTTTTAAATTTGCATGTCCATGGAAGGATATCTTACATGAAATCATAATGTTGTGATATTAATGATCGTATGGCTCAATAATTTGTTGTTATTAGAATATCCAAATTATTTGTCATTAGTAAAATAACACGATGCATGTAAATTTAATAGATAGATAGATGACTTACTCTCCTTAGTATGTCTGTAGTAACAGTTTGTTTCATAAACCAAATACCAAAAAGAATTCCCATCATTACATGGTGGTAATAAAATACAAAACTTTTCGTTGAGCAGGCGTGTGGGCCCGAGAATGTTCCTCTCAACGATATTGATATGGAGGAGGAGGATTTATACGACTTGGAAGACGAACATGAAATGAATGGTATGTGATGTTTTATGCGATTTTATATTGATAAATGCCAAAGTTTTCTTCTCATTTACGGTCTGATTCAAGTGCCGTAATGACTCTGAAATTCAACTCAGAACTGAGAGTAATATGTATGCATTCATGCTTTTGAAATGAACAGAAAAGCAACATCAAAAAAAAACTGGAAACAAAATTCAACATGTGCTCTCATTTCAAGCTGAACTGAAAACCCCAACATATTTAGTCCGTAATCATTCAACTTTCGTCCATGGACAGGTCCAGTGATGGCAGGACACATCATCCTACCAAAAGACGCGTCCGTCCGCTCCCCCAACCTTCACCTCCTGGGGGAACTGTTTCTGCCGTGCGGCCTGCGACAGATGTTTGACGTTGTGCTTCTCATACAGTTGTATGTATGGGTGGTCAGGGTAGGAATGATGTAGAATTCATAAAAATTTGAATTGAACCTTCAAATTAAACATACTCTTGTGAAGCAGTTGTGTATGTCTTGTAACTGTTGTGTAACCGTTAACTCTTTTGTGGAATGACCCTAAACTATTTCAATTTTTAGGTTCGTGTACATCTTAACTGTTGTGTATACACTGTTTTAAAGTGATGTACTTACTAATAGGATGTGTACCAAGAAAGAAAAAAAAAGTTTGCATGCATTATTGCAATTCAAAGGTATGTCACATTGATATTTCTAAAAGTTTAAGCACTTGCATGTTCTTATATTTCAGTATTGCCCTGTTGATCAGTTATGCTCTGGCCGGGTCTGAGGCCTTCGCACAGGTCATCGGCATAGAGTGAGTACTATAATTACAAAATCTAAAAACATAATAATATATGCAACTATATACATGTATAGTATTCTGTGTATATGGAGTTACCTCATCTTCGCATGATATGTAATTCCATAAATTCAGCATTTCATACATATATGATGTTTTATTTAATATATTTCATACTGATATATTCATGAGAGTGAATATATCAGGCTGACACCAGACATTCCATACTGAATAATTCTTCCCCTTTTTATAGCCACTTTTACGTGATTCCGGTCTTCGTTTGGGTTCTAACGTTTGCGGTGGTCTTTGCCTTACAAATAATCCAACCGATTGTATCACTTCTCACTTTTGCTAAAGGCTCGCTTCTTCTGGGAACAGTAAGTGTAGGCCATTTGGTTTGTTTACCTTACTTCACAGTTTCAAAACAAGAAATGATTGTAATTTTTATTAGAGCATGAACTGTAAAGAAAGGAATTAGTTAAATGTTCAAAAAACGTAAATATTCTTATGTTTTATAATAGAAAGGACATACCAGTAGCTACATAATTGTGAAGGTATGCATTTAAATACCTTCACACAATATGAGCTAATGTATGAAAATGGTCCTTGTAACCCCCCCCCCCCCCCCAAAAAAAAAAAAGGAAAAAAAACACTGAAACAATTTTATATCTGCAGGTTGTGGTGACATTCTTCGTCGGCGCAGCTATCCACAACGACATTTCTAATGATTTTACATATGTGGGAGCTCCCTTTCTGATGGGGACTGTGGCCCTGGGTAAGTATAATAAAAATTTTGTTTTGTAAACATCATATGAATCCTGTCGAGAATTGTCATGTTACATAATTTATGCTTTAAATTATTGCACTTGTGAAAATTTTCAATTTTATGTAGAATGTACCTAGCAATTCATTCCTAAATTGTCGTCTTCTTGTGTCTCTCACAGGGGGAGTGATCAATGTCATGCCGTTCTTATACAGTAAAATAAAACCTGTACCTTGCCAGGTAAGTCCCAAGATACTGTAAACCCAGAAATATTAGCGTCCATTCGGTTCAGCGATTTTACCAAAGTGGACGTATTAGTGGCCATTCAAGTGAGCGGGTCGATGACAGAAACAGAAAAGCAAACCCCGTATTTTATGACTTAGCGTCCATAAATATTAGCAAATTTTTTCAAACGCTAAGAATGCTAAATAAATGGATGCTGATACTTTCAATATGTATAGATTAGTAACCTTTCGTGCACCTGCATTTTATGACCACCAACAATGACCATAGAATGTGGTCTTAAACCGTGGTGGTTTTGCTTGACAGGTGTTTTTAGGGCAGGTTTAATATATTGATAATAAAAATGCCTATCCTTTTTATTGAAACATGTGTATTACAGTAAGACCACATTTTCACAAATGTTCGCCGAATGTAAATATTTTCTTTAATAGGTGCGAAGGTTCCGGTGTTCTATAATCATGGGCATAGTCACCTGCACGATTCTCAATATTCTCTGGTGAGTTGCTGATGAAATATAAATAATTTTATAGCAAATAACATGTGCAAATTGCATGGTTTGAACTGTTGAGTTCTCAGCAAACCAACACTTCATTGCTTGTCTGGAAACTGGGTGTTTGATCTGGATAAATATTATCACTCTTGTACCCATTGTGTATAAATCAGAATGACTATACATTGATAGGGTATGAAGTGGTGAAATTTGAGTAACAAACATTCAGTTGTATGAAAATAAAATTGGTTAAATAAAATCACAAAGTAGTACATATTACGCAATAACTGATTTTTGTTTTGACCAGGTGCTGGGCAGTGCTGGACATAGTGCCTCAGACCAACTCGTGTTTTACTTACCAAGTCATGCACAACAACTCCATGCACGTCCTGGGACCAGATGATTCCGAGCCGCAGCACAGAGCAGTGTGCGCACACAATCTCTCGCTGGAAAGGTATTGTTAGATCGAACAAATTTCTGTCATTAGAATTCACTCAAAATGTCTGGAATTTTATGCCAAAAATTTGTGGCTCGGATAATATGAATTTTTTGCTAGAAATTCCTATTTTTAGAGTTTATTCAAATTCCTTGAAATTATCGTCCTTCGAGCTAACATTCTCAGTGTACTAACAAATTGAGCATTATTATTGCAGTGCGGGACAAAATGGAGAAATATCCACAATCCCACTCACTGAGGTAAAAAGTCTGACCCTACCAGACACGAAATATAATGGTTTCATCTAATCCCAAACTTTCATGCCTTTTACATTTTAAAACTAATAGTTCGCAACAATGAAACCACATTCAAACTATCAAATTTGGTGTGATAATATATTGCTATTTCAAACAGGAGTTTTATTGTACTTTCAACAGAAAGGAATGACATAGAATATTCCTGTCGGTTTCAGATCATACATTCCCTGTACCCTGCCTATGACTGGGTTGCCTTTCTGGTGGAGCTGTTCATTATGATCAGTATTACTGTGTCATATTTGACAATCGGCGCAGCCATGCACCATACATGTGAGATCCCCTATAATATAATCACAAATACATGTGTAGATCCACTCAAATAGTTGCAATTTCATATCCCTGTTTCAGTCAATCATGTCGAGTTTCAATCGCATATTTCATGTATTTAAAGGGGCACTATATGATATTCTGTTTTGGGGGATTTCTAAGATTTTTCTTCGATGCTTCTATTTATAGAACAAAACGTCAGAAGATGTTTTTGACCCAGGATCTCTGCCGAGCCGATTGTCAGATCAGCCAGGTCGGCTCGGCAGAGATCCTGGGTCAAAAACGTCATCTGACGTTTTGTTCTATAAATAGAAGCGTCGGGAGAAAATTCTTGGAAATCCCCTAGAAACAGAATCCCATATAGTGCCCCTTAAACCTATTTGCAAAAACATCTTTCCACCTTCGCTTAAATCGTGAAGATTTCAATGTTGGTATCTGCATCTTCAACATATGAAAAATATATTTTCCTGTTGATTTCCTCTTTTCAGTGAGTGGATGGACAGAGTCGTTGTTCAATAAAGACAAATTCTCGAGTTACGTCACAAAGCTGAAGGGATCGAGAAAGTGCCAGTGGTGTACAACAGAATGGTGCGTGATGTTTCATAGCTTCACACTCAAAATATACCTCTACGACCGTGGCATTCTCCCTGTTAAATCTGCCTCTATAACTTCTATATCTTCTCGAGTCGAAGGGCTGCAGGATTGCATTCTCTATTCCTTTTGGATTTAGTCTGTGCATTGCACGGCGGTTTGTGAAATAGAAAACTTTTATTTATTTTCTTTGCATCTTCTTTTGAACTGGTACTAAAAAATGTAAGCTTACCATATATATCCTATGTCACACAATTAACCATTACTTCTACAACTTGTAAATAATATCTCGACATATTTATGTGCATCAATAAATCTACTACTATTAATGAACCAAATAATTTTCACGCGGAATCAGTTTTGAGGATGGTATTGCTTTATTTGTTTTAGCGCTAAGTTAAAAGCTAAGCTCCCACAGTGGTGCAATTGGGAAGGGTAAGAGTTATTTTCGTGTGCGACAACTACTATTAGTGTAGATGTTTTCTCCTAACTATGTATACTAGTGTTCAAAATGTTCAGTGTGTTTGATATCGTTTTATGTTCAGTTCATGAGTTGAAATGTTGTTTACACTTATCTATGATGAATATTCATGTAAAGTTCTTGTATTGCCTATTTTACCATCAACATTACATTAGTCAAAATTTCACCTTCCTTTTTTTACTAGTTGTAGTAGAAAGCTATCACAAATCAATATTGGTTGCACCTGAAATAGATGTAAAAATGATGAGTATTGTGTGTTGCACTTATAAATACGTACAATATTAGCAAATGTAAAATTGTCATTGATATTTTTCTGATTAATGCTATGATTTGGAGCTAAATATTTTCGATATTTCACCAATGTACTTTGTTCTCATAACATATTATTCAATAGTTTTGGGTGTAGTAGTGCCTTCCAATTATTTCAATATATAAAATACATACCAATTTCTTCAAACTATGTGTCTCATCTACTTCATTATGATTTGCAAATTAATAGCTGTCCAAATATGCACCATATATTTTCTCATACCTATCAAATTATGTACATGTTTGAAACTACTGTGATGTTTCAATTTCAGCGTGTGTCGCTCCGTTCTATCCATAGCTGCGTTCAGTCTGGTCTTCATTGCGGCAATGCTTAACCCAAAGGTATATCACCGAAAATAAGACGTGATCACTTGAGATTTCAGGCACTTTTATCCATAAGTTTGTTATGTACTCTGTCTATTTGCAAGTGATCAAATCGCCAATGTGCCTGAACAGAGGAGGGAAAATTATTAGGCTGATTATGCAAAATCGGAATATTGGATTGTTTAATTAAAAAAATTTCACTGTTGATCCTCAGGTTGTGCATCAACCACATAACATATAGCATCACTGATACCAGAAAAAGACAAGCCCCCATCTTTTTACTGTATGTTACCGTGTTTTCTGTTTCGTGTCCCAGGGTTTTGAAGCCATGCTTGAGAAGGCTGCATCCCTTTTCATCAACCTGGAAGCAGGACTGTTCATTTTCATCATGATCCGCAAATCTACAAGTTCTGAGAACAGGTGAACTCAAAGCACTGAATTATATACACTTTATATGAAAAAAAGAATCAAATAATAAAGGAAAGTTGATCCTCAATGAAATACTTCCATGATCTATTACTTAACGGTACATGTATATATTTTCTATGTATTTTCAGCCATCTACATATCCCTCTACCCCTATCCGACTGGACCTCCGTATTGCAGTTCCTGATCCCGCTTTACTTCCTATTCGCCGTCTTCTATGACATCTTTGCCTCGGTCTATAGTATAGTCTACCAAGGGGCTCCGTTGCCATGGGAACGCGTAGACTCCAACGGCATCATCTTCCCCATCGAGAATATTTACGCGAACGACTCACAATTTTATCATTACAATGTATCGTTCAATGACGGTTCGTCGATACAGGAATACTTATCTCCCGTTAATGTTTCGTCAGTCGAGAATTCCACCATGGGAGCGGTTGCCATAGCAACGACATTAGAGAATGTGTATACGTCCATTGCCAAAGCTGTGACGTAAATCGTTTGGTGTGTTATTTTGTGGTATAGGTCATAGCAAAAAGTGCAATTACATGTATTGTGAAAAGAATTAATGTGAATTAATATTGAGTGGTGATAAGCATTAAACTAGTGATATGGCAATGGGCAACATTTGATATCAGTATGGACTAGGTTTGTGTGAAATGTGTATTCGTATAAATGTGTGCTCGGTGGTATATCGATTGTGGTTATAAAACATTGTGCATTTGGTGTTATTTATTTATTGAACATAGTGTCGAGCATAATCCATGTTTCAAGATAGCGGCTTGTCGATGTGATGTCTGGAAATATATTTTACATTTCTATAAATTTGTGATAAATTTCATCGATTGTATATCGTGTGTAGAAATTTTAGGGGTCAGTCTGGAATACCAGCATATCAATAATGAGTACAAAGTAATGAATAAAGACATTGCTACTGTATTTTGCACATTGAAAAATATATGTCGTCGGTTTTCATCAGCTTAATTGTTCAGTTTGACACTGAGGCTTTCAGCAGGTTGTGATTACTTCAATAAAATGTATAGAAAAAAATTATGTTCAACTCTGTAAAATTGAAATATTTATAGTATTGAACTGTATTAGTATTAAAATGTAAGATATCTCTTATTTTGTATGTAATGTACTAGTACTAGTACTGATGAATTTATTGTGAAGTGTATTTAGTTTGCATACTGTAGAATACTGATTTTATTCGCCATGAAAAACTAATTGGCTTGATACATGAATAAATTCAACAATGTTGAGTAAATTCCTGATACCATCATGCCATACTAGTACATGTACGTGTACTTATCCTGGCTTATTTAAATGCAGAATTGTATAATTTCTGTGCACACAAAAATAATCATGTTTTTTTTTTTCACAGTTCGCTTCATTTCTTCAAATTCTCCTATGGATTATACAAGTGTATATATGTACATGTATTTGATTGCGGTCACCATTTATGAGCTTTTATGTGATGGTACTTCGATATTCTATTTCTATGTGGATCACTCAATATATATGTATGGAAAATACTTGTATGATATTGTCCAAATTTGATGACATATTTATTATGTTGCTATAAAGAGGGACCATAATTCTATACTCACAATCAAGTATTTCGCTGTTAATAATTTCATCTTTACTGATATTGCATTTGTTACCAGTTTTGTTTTCAGTTTATTTTCAATGTTGGTAGTTTTGGTACTTAATAATGATCAGGAGATTTTGTGGGCCAGGTTTTCTGGGCCTCCATGTTATTATTATGAGATAATAGACTGTTGTTAATATTCATTCCATTGAATGTGCAATATTAGTTCCCAATTTCTCATATGTGTACTGCAATATGGTTTAGATCTGTACTACCAGGTACCAAAACCAGAAGAGATTATTGTCCGGATATTCTTTGTGCTGTTTGGGGAAAAACGGCAACAGATACTGATAAATTTATTAAACACATGTGTACACGTATGTTGATTCTGCCAAAAATAGAGGGTGAGACTGGGACTAATCTGGTATGTTTTTGTTCCCAATAGTATGACATTCCTGATATTTTACACAAAAATATTCGTGTATTTCATGCTCTGATTTACATAATTTTGCTTTTTCTTGCACCAGTTAAAGGTGAATTTTAGAAGTTTGTACTGGAATTGATTACTCCAGTGTACTACCTGTTCAATAAATGTTTTGTTTTACATAATTTGCCACTTCTTTCTAGTCATTTATATTTTTAGGTCACATTTGTCGTCCACATTTTCATATTTAAGTCTCTGAATTCTGGCAATTTTTCGTCAAAAATGGCGAAAAATTGCCAATTTTGGACTTTGGAGGCCATTTTCTCAAAAACTGTCTGATCAGTTTTGAGATTTTTGTTTCAAAACATTCCTCTCATGTACCTTTATGACGTGTATAAGTTTCGCCGGTCTGCGTGTGTCGGCCATTTTGAATTTTTGACGGGTCGGATTTGTCCCAAATCAAGTCACTATTCGTTTTGAGGCATTTCCAGCAAAAAAAAAAATGTTTTTTGGCCATTGATAAATTTTTGGACTTAGAAAATTTCACCAATTTCCCTTCATAATGGGAGCTGTGCAGAGTAAACTCATAGAACACTTGAAGATAGAGCCTGAGTATTGGCACATTCAAATGGGAAATCATATATTGCGGTTTGAGTGATGACCTTGAAATTGACCTTTAATGACCTTGGAAGGTCAGAACGACCTTTTTTGTCGAAAAATGGCCAAATTTTGGATTTTTGATGGCCATTCCATCAAAAACTGTCCGATCAGTTTTGAGATTTTTGTTATAAAACATTCCCCTCATATACCTCTATGATGTGTATAAGTTTCGTTGTCCTTGAATCGCCGGTCTGCGCGTGGCGGCCATTTTGATTTTTCGATGGGTCGGCAAAAAAAATTTTTTTTTTTGTCCAAAATCAAGTCACTATTCGTTTTGAGCCATTTCCAGCAAAAAAAAACAAATTTTTTTTTTGGCCATTGAAAAATTTTTTGGACTTAGAAAATTTCACCCAATTTTTAGGTTACCGGACCTATGGTCCGATAACCTATTGCCGTCACGTTGCGTCCGTCGTCCGTCCGTCCGTCCACATTTTTATCTCTAAAGTGTACGGTCCAATCTTTCTGGAAATTTGGGAAAGGATACCTTAGAATAATTAAAGAAGGAGGTATTTTTTAGTTTTTTTATTTTTCAATTTTTCTCAAAATGGCGGCCGTTTTTGTCGAAAAATGCTCAATTTTGAACTTTGGCGGCCATTTTCTCAAAAACTGTCTGATCAGTTTTGAGATTTTTGTTTAAAAACATTCCTCTTATATACCTTTGTGGCGTGTATTTTGAATTTTTGACGGGTTGACGAAAAAAATTTTTTTAGCCCTAAATCGCAGTACTATCCATTTTGGGCCATTTCCAGGCAAAAAAAAAATTTCACCCTTTGAAAAAAATTTTGGACTTAGAATATTTTCGGCACTTTTTTCCTTCATAATGGGAGCTGCCGGGACTGTACTCCTAGAACGCCTGAAGATAGAGCTTAGAAATTGACATCAACATATAGGAAATGATATATTCTGAATATTGTCATGACCTTGAATTTGACCTTTGACCTAATTTTCAAGGTCACAGGTCAAAATGGCCAATATCTCACTTATTATCGACTTTACCGCTTAGGAATCAATTTTGCACATATAGGAAATGATAGAGTCCGAATATTTTGATGACCTTGAATTTGACCGTTGACCTCATTTTCAAGGTTACAGGACAAAGTGGCTAATATCTCGCTTATTATCGACTTTACAGCTTAGGAATCAATTGTGGACATATAGGAAGTGATATATGCTGAATATTCTCATGACCTTGAATTTGACCTTTGACCTAATTTTCAAGGTCACAGCACAAAATGGCTGATATCTCACTTATTATCGACTTTACAGCTTAGGAATCAATTGTGCACATATAGGAAATGATATAGTCCGAATATTCTGATGACCTTGAATTTGAATTTTGACCTCATTTTCAAGGTCAAAGAACAAAATGGCTAATATGTTGCTTATTATCCACTTTACAGCTTGGGACTAAATTGTGGATGTATGGGAAATGATGTATGCCGAATATTTCGATGAAATTGAATTGGACCTTTGACCTGTCCTTAGTTTCAAGGTCAGGCACAAAATGGCTAATATCTCGCTTATTATCGACTTTACAGCTTAGGAATCAATTTTGGATGTATAGGAAGTGATACATGCTGAATATTCTCGCGACCTTGAATTTGACCTTTGACCTAATTTTCAAGGTCAGAGCACAAAATGGCTAATATCCAAAGCTGATGACCTTGACCTCAGATTACCTTGAAGGTTAAATCTCAAGGTCACGGCAACCTGACTTGTGTAAATTGGCCTTTACAGACAGAATGCTTGTAGATAGAGCTTATGTTTGTAAAATTTGGGCCTATATGGGTATATAACACATCTTTTGGTGACCTTGAGGTTGATCCCAGATGACCTTAAAGATTAATTCTCAAGCTCATGCCTGACCTGAAATGTGAAAATCGGTCTCTAAATATGCTCATTAGATGAAGGTTATGTTTGTATTATGAGCCTATAGGCAGTCATATTTGACAACTAATGGTGACTTTGAACTTGACTTCAGATGACCTCAAGTGCTACATCTCAATGTCACCTCTGACCTGAAATGTGTAAATTGGCCTCTGGGGCTAAAACACTTGCTCATACAGCTCAGGATTGCATTAGAAACATATAGGAGGTCATACATATTATGGCACACCTAATGGAGACCTTGACCTCAGATGACCTCGAGTGCTAAAGGTCTCACGTGGAATGTGTAAATTGGCCTCTGGGACCTGAATGCTTGCACCCAGTGGTTAGGACTGTGTTGTAAGGTTATAAGAAGTCGTATATATGGCACATGTTTTGGTGACCTTAAACAACCTTGAAGGTTAAAGGGGCATTTGCACTTAGTTACTAATATTTGTTCGAATTGAAAAACCAGCTCAGTTGACAAAATTATATCAAAATATTTAAGCATGATCCTCAAAATCGCATACACATGGCTATTTATGCGCTATTTCACCCGAAACAAAACAGAAGGCTGAAAGTGGTGCCATTCCGCATTATTGCTGATAAGAAATCGTTTTTTATTAGGTTTGGGTCCGTGTCATTATAAACACACTGTTATAAACACACTGGATGCGCCTACGTTCCGACATGGTCCTGGTAAATGTGATAATTCATACATAGAATATTGGTGTACAACACCAGTTTCTCGGAATATTTATTTTTTCATGACATTGCTGAAAATGCACAGAATTCGTTTTTTGAACTAGCGAAACGAATGGGCACCGTATGTGAGACATCAACGCTCACGAATATGCAAATATCATGCATGGCCGCATACTAGGCCATCGAGTGAACCGAGGAAGTGACCGAGGAAATCCCTCGATATTTTAGCTTACAAGACCCGTGTGTGATGTTCTATTGTCACTATTTGCAACTGACGTGTCTATCAGTTGATAGGACTCAAAATATGCGTAGGCCCAAAAAATATTCTGGGAAGTGGAAGGAAGTGAAGTGAAATGTGTAGATACTGTAAACAAATACTTGTAGATAGAGCTTATGTTCATTTTATGAGCATATATATATAGCAAGTCATACAAACACACTTATATTGGTGACAATGAATTTCACAAAGATGAGCTTGATTGGTAAATCTCAAGGTCATATATCACCTGCAATGCGTTGAGATCAAGGTCACCAAAAGAGGCATATTATAAGACTTCCTGAACTCTAAAATACAGAGCTAAGCTACATGTATCAAATAAATTTTACCATATATCGTGTATATGCATCTGTTCCTCAATGCTCATAAAATACAAATCTAACTAGACATAAAAGCCTATAGGCTTTGTGGCATCCCCCAATTTTTCTTTTCTTTTCTAATGGTGAAACTTGACTGTTATTATAATACATATACCAGGATTATTGAACACAGGTGGGAGTGAGAGTTCAAATTATAGCAGTTGCTCACTAGACAAATGTCCATCAGATATTTGTTTTAATCTCAATAGGTATTAAATGTACAGACATGACAGACATTCATAATACAAGCAAAAAGGAAATTATTCTGGGTTCTGACTAAGTAAAACAATGATAATTTGGTCACTGCATGTGAAATACAGCTAGAAAACAAAACAATGCATGTAGTTTCATCCAGATAAACACAGTGCTGTTTTAACTGAATACAATGAACAATTGACCGGCAACCAAGGCCCAGGCAGACCTTCAAAGCTGTTATCTTCAGTTTGGGTCATCATTATATAACCACCTATTGTTTTCTTTAGAAAGGGAAGGAGGGCATTGTTCCAACTTGTTGGTGTTAGTATAGTAAACTGGGGTGAGGGGACAGGAGAGGGGGGGGGGGGGGGGGAAGAGGGGCAGTGCATACAAGTCACTGATACATTGCTACATTCATATGCAGATTAGACTGGCTGACAGTGGAGGTGGGGGAGGGAGAGGGGGGGGGGGGGGGGTATTGCCTTATCACAGGCATTACTGAGCAGGGCTCTCATATACTGCACTGGCTGAGAGGGCAGAGCCTAGCCTCATGCTGGACATGCAGGCTGCAGTCAGTGAATACAGTAGCATGGCTCAGTCACAGTATTACATCTGCATGGGGGCAGGTGAGGGAAAAATTCTAAGTCCAAAAAAAAATACACCCAAAAAATTTTTTCCCCCTGGAAATTGCCTGAATCAAATTATGACATTGACAGGAATCGCCCGATTTTTTTTTTCAAAATGGCCGCTGGCGGCCATCTTGGATTTCGGGTCTCGACGAAAAACAATAGGGGTTAGGAGCAAAGTATTTCGGATGAGCTGTGAAAATTTCGGAAAGATAGATTAAGGCGTTCAAGAGTTATGATCCGGAAACCGAACGGCGGAAGAAAAAAAAAAAAAAAAAAAAAAAACAAAAAAAAAAAAACAGACAAAAACATAAGGCCTCCCGATTTTCAATCGGGATGCCTAATGATGGAGCAGGTTGCACTCAAAAGAAACTTGAGCATTTTTGTGCTCAAGAACATGAATTCATACAATGTCTATTATGAAATCCTCAGACAAAAACATAGCACCAAGGGTGCTGTAGCTTACCGGCAATCATGATAATCATATTCCAACACATAAATTGTCACACTGATGTTAAAATCTATTGTTAAAACATGTTTGAAAATGTTGCTAGAAACACATTTTCTTCATGGACTATAATACGAAATCAAGTTACATCTTGAAAGATATTTTTCGTTAATGACATATATCACAGACCGTCAACTCAAAGGCAACAGAACTTATACACATCACAAAGGTGCATAGGGAAAGTCTTATGTACTTCGAGGAAACTTGTCTTTATAAATTTTGAGAAAATGACCGCCAATGACAAAAATCATTGCTTCCTTCGACAAAAAAAGATCGTTTTGGCCTTCCAAGACCATATCCAAGATCACCATTCAAACCAAATATATGATTTCCCATTTGAATGTGCCAATACTTAGATCTATCTTAAAGTGTTCTAGGAGTTTACCTTGCAAAAATCCCATTATGAAGGAAAAATTGGGTGAAATCCAAAAAAATTTTCAATGGGCAAAAAAAAAAAAATTTTTGCTGGAAATGGCTCAAAACGAATAATGACTTGATTTCGGACAAAATTTTTTTTTTTCGCCTACCTGTCAAAAAATCAAATCAAAATGACTTATACACATCACAAAGGTACATAAGGAGAATCTGATACAAGATTTTGAGGAAAACTGTCTAAATAGATTTTCTAACATTTTTCCGAAAAAAAGGTCGTTTTGACCTCTCAAGGTCATTGAAGGTCAAATTCAAGGTTCCTACTCAAGGTCAACCGCAATATATGATATCCTATTTGAATGTGCCAATACTGTGAGACCGATTTTTTTGCTGGAAATGGCTCAAAACGAATACCTAGTGACTCGATTTGGGACCAAAATTTTTTTGAAAAAAAATTGGTCGCCAAATCGGCAAAAACGATTCAATAAAAAAAATCAAAAAAACATCTTTAGATATTGGCCTAAAAGTTACAGACCCGGACGGACGAAAAACCAGGATAATAGCTCATCGGCCCAAAGGTCATTTTTTATGCATTGCATATTTAATGCATATTTGAACAGTCCATATCTTTGGGAAATGAAAATCGTCATGAGTTTTCGAACAAGCGTAAACATGTCATTATTTATTGTATGTATACCAGCAGAAACCCACAAAAGATTTCTGGTACCAGTTGTTCAGGTCAGTATTACATGTACAAGTATAATCTATCTAAAACAAGATAATTGAAACATAGGAATACAAAATGTTCTAATAAATGCAATGGAATTCATGACATACTAAAACATTTTCCTGTCATAAAATGTACACAGTTTAGACCATTTCATTCAAATCTTTGGTGGGAGTCTGAAATGTCTGGGAATCTGCACTTGTCACAGAAGCATCATCTGTGAATGCAGCTGGTATTTCTGAGTGAGCAACGGCTTCGTTATCCGCAAAACCGAGCAAGTCAGCAACCGATTTTGCCGGTGTATAAAATACGTCATCATCTGGCTTGCTGCTGGCAACACTACAAAGCGATAGATGTTGTTTCCTCGGTTGCTCATCGGCAACAGTGTATATGCTGGAACCGACAGAGTCAGTGTCAACGCCTTCCAGTGTTGGATCATCGTCGTCGTCATCCTCTGGCAAGTCTTCCAGTTCTTTCTCGAGTGTGGCCAGCTTAGTTTCCAGTAGTTTTGTCGCTTTTGTCTCTTGTTTGGCGGTGAAAGGCTTCCATCCCTGCTTCAGAGCTTTCTGCCGTCGTTTCTTCAATCGATTCTTTTGGTAGAACTCGTCAAAGTTGATGTTCCTCTTGGCCTTTTTGGTCGACTGGTACTGTGTTGGGCCTGGTTTCGGAAGCTCAAAAATCGTTTCCCATGTCTTCGCCTTTGGCATCTGTGTGCGCCAGAGCTTGTTCATATAGATTTCCTCAAGGGAAGGTTCATTTTTCTTTTTGCCCCGCTTCGTCGGTGGTGAGACAGCCAAAGCCATAGCTGCCAGGGCCTGTGAGGATGGCGTGGTCTTCCTTCTACCTCGCCGTCTCGGGGCATCCTCTTGTTCAGTCTCGACAATACTGTGCTCATCAGAAGTGTCTGGAGACTCCACGGGTGGAAGCTGTGATGTTTCGTTGCTGTCTGCAGGTTCAGTCAATGATTTCATGGGTGAGCTTGGAACTTCAACAGCTGAATCGAGAAGTTTGTTTGAGTTTTCGTCGTCCATTGCAACACAGTCAACTGATTCAGCACCATTAGAGATTTCCAGAATGGTGGAGTCATCCGTTCTTATATCAGAAGCTTCGGTGCCTGTTTCTGACTTGCCGTCTCCCTGGAACTCCGCAATCTCCATGAGAAACTCTTCTTGCGCCTGTCGCTGCCTCTTTGTGGCTCGATAAATCTCCAACGATTTCCGGCGAATGCGGCCAGATCGACGAACACCAGGTGGCGCAAGTGGCAAGTATTGGGCCTGGCTGGGACTCTCGTCCACTTTTGGGCTCTCTTTTACGACTAGGGACTCATCCATGACTTCAAAATCGGCAGATTTTCGTCCCCTTCGTTTCTTCGGTTTGGGAGTCTTTTCGCTTGTTTCAGTTTCGACAACTGGGCAGGGGTCGTTGTCAAATTGGAGAGTCAAGTCCTCTATCGATATTGATGCCACAGGACCCTCCTGTTTGTCTTCATTATCGAAAGGGAGAGTCAACATTTCCGGCGTGATTACTGGTGATCCTGTGTCCATTGGTATAGACTTACAGTCGGCATCAATTTCTGTCACTTGTGACTCCACCTGTCTAGTAACATTTTTTTTGGAACGTTTGGTTTTAGATTTTGCATGTTTCAGCAGTCGCCCTCTCTTCTTCTTGTTTGAAACTCCAACGGTGAAAAGTTTTTCCCCTGTACTTGCAAGTGGAGATTCAGATTCCTTGACAAGATCTTCACAAGATCTTGAATGTTTCTTGGAAACATCCGCTATACCAGTGAAAGTGACTTCACTCGCAGAGCGATCTAATGGGACTTCTGGAAGAGGGCTTTCAGCCTGTTCTGATATTTCTACTGGTAAATTAATAATGTCACATTGACTTGCATTTACGTGTGGTAAAGCTGACATAGAGATACTTGAATGCAATTGCTCAGAACCATCAGTATCAACTGGCGAAGGGGCTGCATAGATGAGAGGACTTCGTTCTTTTCGGCGACCTCGAGGTTTCTTTGCGATGCTTCCCTCCAACTTTCCTTGGGGACCTGCTGCAGATACTTTGGCCAAGATGTCATTGCAACTTTCTATGGTTGATTCAGCAATATCTGATAAGTTTGTTTCATTTGCCTCCAGTTTCCCAGTGCTCACAGCCTCAATGGTGTCAACTTGCTGGGTTTTATGACTGTTTCCATCCAGTTCGCTCGGACGTAGAGAAGGGGCATAGACCTGAGGTCTTCGACCCCTGCCACCTTTCGTTCTCCGTTTCAAAGTCGGCTGCACAGACTGAGCATCTTCTTGGAATTGAACGGAGTCAACTTTGGCAGTTATTTCTTCGCCTGCTTCATCAAAAGGTAGCACCAAGGTTGTCACATTGACTGATAAACTAGACTCAACAGATTCCGCGGTACTCGTATATGCCGACTCCTGCAAAGCTGGGGATGTTACAACCTCTGAAGGAACTGACGGGAGTTCATCAGTAGAAGATTGAGTACCAGGACTGATACTTGGGGAATCCCCGGTAGCTGGACATGCTGAGCCACTCAGAGTTTGGCTGGAATCTGTGGTGGTAGCATTACTGACTTTTGGCGAACTGGGATTTGTATGTGGTGATGAATGTTCAGTGTCTTTATCCTGAGTTTGAGGGACGCAAACTTGTGGCTGGTTCACACAAAGGGAATCGTCTCTTGGAGAGGGTGGGAGTTCCTCTGCAGTATTCGGTGCCATGGTTTTCGCACTGTCGCTGGTAACAACATTTGAACTAGAAGATTTTGTAGGACTAGATGTAGAAGTTTGATCACCAAGACAAGTGGATGTCTGTTCCTTAGTCTCTGTGAACTCACTACTGTTCTCCAAACAAGTGCCAACACTTGCAGTAGATTGCAACACCTCTGCCAAGCGCGGCTTTCTAGCGGAAGCAACACCGACGGGCGCTGACTTCTCGTGACAGTTTGGCGTGGACCTCGTGTTTTCAAGTGTTGGATGCTCGGCGACGATTCTTTCCCATAGTGGACGTGGCGTAGTCTTCTCTGGTGTTGAGGATTCGTTCTCTTGGAGGATGTTTTCCAGTGGTTTTGTAGAGTCAGGATTCGGGAATGTCCTTGCCGCCGCACCCTGCATGGTTTGTACCTGGACGAAAAGAGATGTGAATATTTGTCAGTTGGTAAGGCACAAATAATCGATTCCAGGTTTAAGATTTTTGAAAGATACATTGTAATTGATACATGTATATGTAGCAAATTAATTCTCCAGACTTTTTTTTAACAATATGAATACTGGTACATTTTTAAAAAACATCTGCAAAATCGAATGCATCTAGATCTATAGCTGTTGACATACATATCAATTATCAAATATCTTTTTCATATTCATCGAAATCACCTTCCGACGTTTGCAGTTGATTTTGTTATCTGAAGCGTCTGGTTTTCGCTTCCGTTTCCCAGCTAATGCCTCTTCCAAGGGAAGTCTCTGAGATTCCGACTCCATTGTGGAAACGGCTCCACCCACCGTGTCCAACTGGTCGCCATGGCTTCGATCAGGAGTGTCTGCCCCACAGTGTAGGGCTCTGTCAGTGAACTGTATCTCGTCCATCGACGTGCGATATTCCGTCAAAGTTTGTGACATTGTGAAAACCGATCCAGTCTACATTTTTCACTCAGTGAAGTACTTCAACATGTAGAAAACTTCAAGGTGTGAAGATGTGTCTTCTCCTTGTAGATGTGTCATTTGGATCACATGGTGTTTGGTGTTCGACCAAGTCGGTTGATCGGGCAGGATCGGGATCGGGCACAAGTTGCTGTACTATTCACGTACATCACCTGGAAAGAAACCAAGTATGGATAGGTTGAAAATGCATTACTGGTACTTTATTTTAAAAACAATGTGAACATGATGAATGGGAAATGCAGCAATACACAGGAAAACTAGACGTCAAGGCCTAAAGATGCCTTGGAGGCATTTCGGTGTGATGAATAATTTATAATACTAGATATCGACGAAAATGAAAAATGTCGACAAATTTCGGGTCAAGGTCAAAGTTCATCCATAATACCCGCTAGACATGTTTGTCTAGGCGACGAGTCCTATAATACCATCCGTTTCGCTCTACGACGCACCGTTTCCGAGATATCGACGAAAACAAAAACTGCCGACTCGGCAAAAAAATTTCGGGTCAAGGTCAAAGTTAATCCATAATACCCCTTAGACATGTTTGTCTAGGGTGATGAGTCCGAAAATAACGTCCGTTTCGCTCTACGACGCACCGTTTCCGAGATATCGACGAAAACGAAAAATGGCGACTCGGCCAAAAAATTTCGGGTCAAGGTCAAAGTTCATCAATAATTCCCCATAGACATGTTTGTCTAGTGCGACGAGTCCGAAAATAACGTCCGTTTCGCTCTACGACGCACCGTTTCCGAGATATCGACGAAAACGAAAAATGCCGACTCGGCAAAAAAATCCATAATACCCCTTAGACATGTTTGTCTAGGGTGATGAGTCCGAAAATAACGTCCGTTTCGCTCTACGACGCACCGTTTCCGAGATATCGACGAAAACGAAAAATGCCGACTCGGCAAAAAAATTTCGGGTCAAGGTCAAAGTTCATCAATAATTCCCCATAGACATGTTTGTCTAGTGCGACGAGTCCGAAAATAACGTCCGTTTCGCTCTAGGACGCACAGTTTCCGAGATATCGACGAAAACGAAAAATGCCGACTCGGCAAAAAAATTTCGGGTCAAGGTCAAAGTTCATCAATAATTCCCCTTAGACATGTTTGTCTAGTGCGACGAGTCCGAAAATAACGTCCGTTTCGCTCTACGACGCACCGTTTCCGAGATATCGACGAAAACGAAAAATGCAGACTCGGCAAAAAAATTTCGGGTCAAGGTCAAAGTTCATCCATAATACCCTTTAGACATGTTTGTCTAGTGCGACGAGTCCGAAAATAACGTCCGTTTCGCTCTAGGACGCACCGTTTCCGAGATATCGACGAAAACGAAAAATGCCGACTCGGCAAAAAAAATTTGGGTCAAGGTCAAAGTTCATCCATAATACCCCTTAGACATGTTCGTCTAGGGCGACGAGTCCGAAAATAACGTCCGTTTCGCTCTACGACGCACCGTTTTCGAGATATGCAGGATGCCTCAAGGATGACTCAGCAAAAAATTATTTCGACCTCTAGGTCAAAGGTCGTTTGAGGTATCGATCCCAAAATCAATAGGGTTCTTCCCTGGTGATATATAAACCTCCGTGCAAAATTCTGCAACTTTTGCCTGAATATTTTTTGAGTTATCGTCCGGAAACCAAGTTCCTCGATTTCATCCTCACGGACCTCACGGACCTCGGAGCCGGATCAAAAAAAAAAGTACACCCTAGAGATGTTTGTCTAGGGCGACGAGTCCGAAAATAACGTCCGTTTCGCTCTACGATGCACGGTTTCTGAGATATGCAGGAAGCCTCAAGGATGAATCAGCAAAAAATTATTTTGACCTCTAGGTCAAAGGTCGTTTGACGGATCGATCCCAAAATCAATAGGGTTCTTCCCTGGTGGCATATGAACCTCCATGCAGAGTTCTGCAACTATTGCATAAATATTTTTCCAGTTATCGTCCGGAAACCAAGTCTCAAAATTAGCCTTGATTTCATCCTCACGGACCTCGGATCCGGCTCAAAAAGAATAGGGTTCTTCCACATATCATTTCTGACTTGTGGTGAAAATTTGACAAGGATCCGTCAAGGCAATCTAAAGTTATCGTCCGGAAACCAAAAGTGGCGGAAGAAAAAAAAAAAAAAAAAAAAAAAAAAAAAAAAATTCTGCTAAAACCATAAAGGCATTTCTGCCGAAATGCCTTAACTATAAACAGATCTACCCGGTATACATATTTTCCATAATTTCGAATAACTTTCCTAGATCTTTGGAGAGTGTAAGTACATGTAGTACTATAGTGTAGGTACCGGTAGTGTTGGGAATTGAAATGTCTGACTATGTTTGATGATTGAATTTTTTTTTCAATCGATCTTCATCAATTATTATTTGAAACCTACTTGCATGTAAAGTCACATTATTTTGCTTGTCCTGATGTCCAAAAAAAAATTAGCCCAATGGGCTAGAAAGGTTACCGGAGAAATATACAGAGTTAAGCAGAGAAAGTTGAAGGTCAAATTCAAGGTGACCACTGAAATCGCCATATCTCTAACCTTGAAAATGGGATCAAAGGTTAAATTCTAGATCACCAAACTATTCAGCATACATCATTTCCTATCTGTTCCCTATGGACCCCTAAGCTGTAAATTTGATAATAAGCGAGATATAAGCCATTTTTGTAATCTGACTTTGAAAATAAAATGACTGACCTTGAAATTTAGGTCAAAGGTCAAACTCAATATCATTAAAATATTCAGAATATCTCATTTCGTATATGTTCACAATTGATTCCTAAGCTGTAAAGTCGCTAAGAAGCAAGATATTGGCCATTTTGTCCTGTGACCTTGAAAATGAGGTCAAAGGTCAAATTCAAGGTCACGAGAATATTCAGCATATATCATTTCCTATATGTTCACAATTGATTCCTAAGCTGTAAAGTCGATAATAAGCGAGATATTAGCAATTTTGTCCTGTGACCTTGGAAATGAGGTCAAAGGTCAAATTCAAGGTCACGGGAATATTCAGCATATATCATTTCCTATATGTTCACAATTGATTCCTAAGCTGTAAAGTCGCTAATAAGCAAGATATTGGCCATTTTGTCCTGTGACCTTGAAAATGAGGTCAAAGGTCAAATTCAAGGTCACGAGAATATTCAGCATATATCATTTCCTATATGTTCACAATTGATTCCTAAGCTGTAAAGTCGATAATAAGCGAGATATTAGCAATTTTGTCCTGTGACCTTGGAAATGAGGTCAAAGGTCAAATTTAAGGTCATGAGAATATTCAGCATATATCATTTCCTATATGTTCACAATTGATTCCTAAGCTGTAAAGTCGATAATAAGCGAGATATTAGCCATTTTGTCATGTGACCTTGAAAATAAGGTCAAAAGTCAAATTCAAGGTCATGAGAATTTTCAGCATATATCATTTCCTATATGTTCACAATTGATTCCTAAGCTGTAAAGTAGCTAATAAGCAAGATATTAGCCATTTTGTCCTGTGACCTTGAAAATGAGTTCGAAGGTCAAATTCAAGGTCATCAGAATATTTAGTATATATCATTTCCTATATGTTCACAATTGATTCCTAAGCTGTAGAGTCGATAATAAGCGACATATAAGCTATTTTGTGCTCTGACCTTGAAACTGAGGTCAGAGGTCAAATTCAAGGTCACGAGAATATTCAGCACATATTATTTCCTATATGTCCACAATTGATTCCTAAGCTGTAGAGTCGATAATAAGCGAGATATAAGCCATTTTGTGCTCTGACCTTGAAACTGAGGTCAGAGGTCAAATTCAAGGTCACGAGAATATTCAGCATATATCATTTCCTATATGTTCACAATTGATTCCTAGTCTCTAATCTCAATATCAAGTGAGATATTAGGCATAATGTGTCCCATTATAAAGCATAGGAGAATTTAACATGGGAAAGTCCCATTTGGGCCGAGTTTGGGCCAAAATGGCCCACTTCGAGCGATTCAAGCGCAACGAAATTTATAGACATCATAGAAGTACATATGAGGAGTCTTATGTATCAAAAAGAAAAAAAGTTACTGAACAGATTTTGAGAAAATGGCCGCCAAAGTCCAAAATCAGGCATTTTTCGTCGAAAACGGCCGCCATTTTGAAAAAAATGCGAAAATCAAAAAACTAAAAAATACCTCCTTCTTGAATTATTTTTAAGTATTTTTCTGCAAAATTTCAGAAAAATTCGCTAATAAACAAAAAAGATAAAAATGTGGACGACAACGGACGACGACGGACGACGACGGACGCAACGCCATGCCAATAGGTTATCGGACCATAGGTCCGGTAACCTAAAAATCAATGACAATTTAATTTTCTCTGTCCTGTTCGATTTCCGTCATCGAGCCCACCATGCATGTACTTTTTCTATGAACAATGTCGAAAAGAGACGAAAACAGAGAGTTTCCTGGATCTCGAAGTTATCAGAGGATGTTATGATAAAAAAAGTTATGGTCATGTTTGATTTGAATAACTGATTTTTCGATCATTTAATGATGATAATCGTAATCGATCATTTAATTGAAGACAGTTTCGATCAATCATCAAAGACAATCGATGATTGATCCCATCACTAAGTGTAGGTAGTACTATAGTGAAGGTAATACTATTATAGGATGGTAATTCTTATTAGCTACATCATTCCTGATTTTTCACCTGTAGTTTGGAACTATATTTGCTGATTTCCTGAAACTAGGAAACAAAGACATGTATATTTATCAGGTGAGATATTGGATGACCTCAGCACAAACATACCCGGGGAATCTGATAACAATAATACTCAAGACGTTAAGTACTTTCATCATGTTTACTTGTATGCAATCATTAGGTCTGGAGCAGCTAATCAAATAAACGACAAGTGTCAGCAATAGTCTTGGCTAAATTTGATTATGTCAGACATCAAGATAAACAATCACAAATTGGGTGACCGTGTTATGTACGGTATGTGGGCGTTAGCGACAAAATAATCTGCACCAGGAAGGCTCTGGAGAGATCATTTATCAACGAAGGCATGTTGGTTTGATCAATAGGTTCAATGGAGCTCTTAATCAAGATTGACATCATGAATATGAAATGGTCAAAATATATGTCAGTAATATCATTGGTGTTCAAAACTAATTTCATCAATATTTTGGACCCATACCGGCTCCAGAAATTCAGATTGAACAACAAAATGACCGCTGGATGTGAAATGAAATTATTTTTGGAATTATATTTTGAAAGAGAAGTACGGAATACAAGAGCTAAGCGATACGGTACAGTGAGGCTTTTGTGCTTTCTAATATTGACATTTTGCAATCACCAATAATTTATGTGATTTACCTGGGGACTAGTTTCTATGCTATTCATGGTAAAAACAAAAATCAAGGTCACAAGATGATGATGAAGGCATCTGCATTATCATAATAAGGGCTTCAACTAGTGCGAAATTTTGTAATGGGTTACTTGTTACCTTGTAACCGAGTGGTAACCAGTAACTCATGAATAAAAAAATATCAAGCTGAACATCATATAAATGATGACTGGTTTGGAGGGGAACACAGCGAAATGTTCCCCGACAAACCAGCCACCATTTATTTTATTATACCAAATGTCACTGATTTCATCGTGACGTTATACACATATCCCCGAATTTACTTTATAAGCCATTGTTGAAGTCGGCAATTTAATGGAAGTCTTCGACCGGTTAACATTTTTGACAATGTTTCATGGCAGAACATATTCCCTGCTGTTAAGGACTTTGCTAAGTTTGACAGAGAACATGCGATTTGTTTCATGTCTGATTAACCAATTAGCAGTCGGGATTCTAACATGAGGAATAACAATGTCAGATATAACACCAGTTTTTTTCGTCAGTGTCAAAATCACACCTAAAACCATGAAAACTCGACACTAGAAGTCATTAGGCCAAAAAAATAAATGTTTTGGTTTGCGTCCCCGCGCACGTCGTCCCCAACCTCCCGCGTCAGATTTTTTTCTCTTTTTTTGCCATGATGGTATTTTACAAGCAGCAGCAACATTTCAATTCTGTGCAAGTCGATGAGCGTCCCCAAAGTGCCTGTATTAGTGACTGTCGAGGATTGCAATTTTGCTGGAACCAATCAGGCGTTTAACTGTGAAAGCTACAAACCAATCAATTAGCAACTTAATGCTCTACAGATTCGTTTTTAAGACAATTGTTGGTGTTATATCAACACTGGCTGATAACAAGGAGAGAAGGAGAGTCGTCTGGTAAATGATTTTTTAAATTCCGACACTAGCATAATCCCTTGCCACGGAAGTAATGACACCTAATTTTCCATACGAGCCCCTTCCACTTGTCATTGATTAAAACAGCAGATCACCCCAGTGAACCGCTTCGTGAGAAACTTGTTACATACAGGCATAGGGAGTTGCATGCGAGGCAATATAGACACTCTTGCTTAGAAACAATACGAGCTTATATCATTGATATATTTTGTAGCGAGAATCTGTCAAAGTTTTCAAAGTAAACATTTTTTTTTGTATTTATTTAGTTGTTTTATGATTTTTTTTTATTACATGACTATTTCTATTGATTCTGTTTTCAATCTGTTTTCAATTGATCCTGTTTTCAATCTGTTTTGTAACTTGAATATTCAAGATGACAAGTTGAAAATTCAAGATGACAAGTTGAATATTCAAGATGACAACTTGAATATTCAAGATAGCAACTTGAATATTCAACTTAACATCTTGAATATTCAAGATGATAAGTTGAATATTCAAGAAGACGTAGATCGTCAGGGTACCTAATCATCGACCCTGTCCTTAATCATCGACCCATGCAAACACTGCCCAACAGCTGTGCAAAACAGAAATCTGACAAAAACCACATTAAAAGTACTTCTAATACACATTTCAGCACATTTCACATTTTAGTTTATTCAAGTTTTGCCCAGCCGTTTGCAGGGGTCGAGGATTAGGGAGAGGGTCGAGGATTAGGTACTCTGACGCTAAGCCATATATGATCCATCTTTTGGTGACCTTGAGTGCTCAAACTCAAGGCTATGTCCACCACATAATGTATTTAAATTGTTCTTGGGAAACAAAACTCTTGAAGACAGAACTAAGATGTGCTATGAACAAGTGAGAATCATTAATCTGGTGCATTTTCTGGTGACCTTGAGTGATCAACTCAATATAACTATATGAGAATGTGATAATTCATTTAACAAGACAGATGTTATTACAGTATCTATATATGAATTTATGACTTTGTGACACACACATTACTAAGTGCTACATTGTAGATTGATTAAGGCATAAGAATACATTATGTATGTGTACGTACGATTGCTAAAATGTATCAATTAATCGCTGGTATAGCTACAGGGCCATTGGTCATGTTGGTCCTATGTTATTAACTTTCAGTTTGACATCACAAGTTTTAAAATTGTGCAACATGTCATCATGAGCATTTCAATCACAACATCTTGAATATTCAAGTTATTTTCTTGAATATTCAACTTGATAATAAATCTTGAATATTCAACTTGCTATCTTGAATATTCAACTTGATATCTTGAATATTCAACTTATTATCTTGAATATTCAAGTTGTATCATGTTCAGTCTGTGTGGAAGTTTTTGTTGAATCATCAGACATTGTGACTGACGTAAATTTGGTTTACGTCAGTGATTTTTCAAAACTGTCAGTCACAAACGACGCATGAATATAAAAAAAATAGCATATTTCCATATGATCAATAAGCTTCCAAAAACAAGACTTTTGCTCTCAAATTGTTTTTATTTCAATGTCAGATTTTTGTTGACATTGGATATCGCCGCCATTTTCGAAACGGAAAGGATGAACTGGCTGTTGCATGACCTCAACACACGCCGATTACCGCACAAAGTTATGTAAAGTACCACAGGAGGGGTGATGTCCATCCATGGAGCAGCCAGGAAAACTGGGAACAGCCAGCGTTCATTCAATATCCCCCCAAAAATGCGGGCTGTCATTGTGACTGACGTACATCAGTTTAACGTCGGACATTTGGTTTTTTTACCGGTTTTGACCGACGGACCGACGTGCTTTCACACAGACAGATCATGTTGAATTTTCAACTTGTCATGTTGAATATTCAACTTTTCATCTTGAATATTCCAGTTACACATCTTGAATATTCAAGTTACACATCTTGAATATTCAACTTGTCATCTTGAATATTCAAGTTACACATCTTGAATATTCAAGTTGGTATCTTGAATATTCAACTTGACATCTTGAATATTCAAGTTGAAAAAAAAGAAGTCATATGGCCCTAATAGGCTGCCGTAGTTAGATGGTGTCCCCCGTCAGTTTTCATATGTGTATTGATGTTTCAAAAAGTCGTTTCTAATAAAAAGGCATGTTGGTTTACAGCCGCTCTGAGGCGGCTGTATTTTATGGCTACATACATCCATGTTTATCATAAAAAGTACTGTCATTTCACACCACTGAAATAAACTGGGCTGTGAAGATGGAAAAGACACCAAACTCTACAAAAAGTATATCAGGTCTTTCTTATTAATTATTTCTATAAAACCCCAGACCCCCTCCGTTCCCAAGCATCTGGATCCAGCTACATGGGACGAAGCCCTCAGGTATATCCCGTTTGGGTATACAGGAAGTATACCCATTTGGTGGCATATATCCCATTTGGGCATATATACCCAGGGCATTACATTAACTTTTTTTTCCACTTGCCCCATCGTGCAAGTGAGCATCAGTTTTCACTTGCCCTGACCAACTTTCACTTGCCCCGACTTTTCGACTTGTTTGCACGCACTTTTAGAGCACGCATGAAATGCCGCGATCACTCGCTTGTCCCATAGTCTTTCTTAGTTTGAACTGAGCCTTTGATCTGCCCCTTTCTAATGTCGTTGTTGTTATCTTCTCCTTGCTTTAAAACCCCATATTTTGACAGCAAAATTCGCCGAAAGCCTGACATAATTTAGTTTTTTGCTAAAGCACAGCCACTCAGTCACCATAGTGATACCACAAGACCCGATCTGACACGCGCTGTGATTGGGTGACTGAATTGAGCTCAGTGCTCACGTTCTGAACAGCTACACGGCCCACTATGGGTGCTTTCTATCACTGCCGTGAAACAGATTCGTCCTAAATATATGGTAGATAGATTTTTTTTCACTTGCCCCATCGGGCAAGCACATTAAAATCCCACTTGCCCGTACCCAATTTCCACTTGCCCCGGGCAATCGGGCAAGTGTTAATGTAATGCCCTGATGCCACCAAATGGGATTCTTCCCAGCCTGAGCGACGCGGAGCGTCTGAGATGGCTGTCATTCACCCTCGGGACGGAAATCGTTTGGACATCTTTTCAACTGAAAAATCAAATTCTTCCACAACTGTACCTTCTAGGCCTCATCTATATACCGAGAGGACATAGGGGATACATATTTGACAAACAATCAAAGACTTTATCACTGAAATATCCCAACTTGAAAACGCGAACCGGATCGTGACAACTTGACACATCTCATGGGCGCATCCATTTTTCCAGCTGTATTTACTAGTGGTATAACGAGTACGGAAAACTCTAACCGATTAATCGTGACCCTGTAACCGAACCGTGACCGATTACTCGCCAGTATATTGCCCAATATTTAAGCAGTTGATATCAAAGGTATATTTGTCCACAACTTAGTGCATGATCTTGTGAATGATCTTGTCTGCTGAACCCTGCTCTGCTGCTCGACGACAGACATGACATGCTTCTCGAATCACGATTCCACTAAATTTCAGTTTCTAAATGATTTTCGGTACACCAAGTTCAAGGCCGAACCCATACTATTTATAGACTATTACCATAAAGACTCGTATTTATGCGCCCATGCCATGGCGCTGTCAAGCATGTAACGAACTTACGATGATTGATGAAGTTCAATTCCATTTTTTATTTCCAACCCACAATATGTATGTTGTTATGTTGCGTGCAAGTTTTAGATTTATGATATAGCCATAGTATTAATACCTGACACATGCGGCTATGTTTCAAGAGCAAAAACCAAGCGCATTAGCGGCAGTACGGTAAACTGACAGAAATAACCTTCACCTTGTCTGAGTCACATGATCTAGGCCTACTGCTTTCTTTTCAACCGGACAAGGTTGTTTTAGGATATTTTCGTGAATAAATTAGCCATTCTCTACATGAAATAGTATAATTAATTTACGATCAAGTAATCGGTCAGTCACTCTCTGACCGATCAGAGCCTGTAATCTAACCGTCAACGAGTACTCGACTACTCGTTATAGCACTAGTATTTACCTCACAATTCAATTGGTGGCGCCACTTCTCATTATCTGAGATCGAGTTGTGGCGCCACCAAGCGAATTCAATGTCATACTATTGGGAAAATGGATAAACCCATGGCCCGGCCAAGCGCTTGTCAAAATCTGGTTCACGTTTTCAAGTTGGGATATTTCAGTGATAAAGTCTTTGATTGTTTGTCAAATATGTATCCCCTATGTCCTCTCGGTATATAGATGAGGCCTAGAAGGTACAGTTGTGGAAGAATTTGATTTTTCAGTTGAAAAGATGTCCAAACGATTTCCGTCCCGAGGGTGAATGACAGCCATCTCAGACGCTCCGCGTCGCTCAGGCTGGGATTCTTCCCAACTGCTTAGGTTGAACGCAGCATAAGAATGGGGTACATTATCGAAAGGTACAAATTGTTTGTGTCTTCTTGTAAATAGACCCACGTTGCCATATAAAGGCATTCCAATTTTCACTGTTTAATCATGCATGACTGAAATTAATCGATATTCATAGGACATGGTCAGTGCTGACCAGTAAGGCGACTAAAATTTGTCAACAACACTCACTTTGTTACGCATGGAAGGTTTTCCCAGAAGAGGGCATTACATGCAACGTGGGTCTTTACTGAAAGTCTTCAATGAATTTGCAATTGGCGTAGGTATCCCATTGAAACCACTTCGAAACCTACCTTGTATCCCCATTATCGCCCAGTGAGAAACCCTTGTAAATCGGTTTGAGCAGTTGAATTGTCACAATAGTAATCCCTCTAGAAAACAATACCAATAAAACATAGGATTATACACATCATATTCGTATGTGCAAAAATAGTGACAACCTCAAGGTTTGCTGAAAATCAAGAGCCAATTTTTCGAAGTTCAACCGTCATTTTTATCAATCAAAATACACAGGGATCTTTCGTTTTCTGACGAACGAAGTTTTACCACAATGTCTCGTAAAGTCAAATTCATGTATCAGCTGAACACTTTGGCCCTAGTTTTCAATTCAATAATAATAAGTTTATTTCAACATCAACATTGACAAGTACAATTACATAGAGTTACATAAAACATATAGATGTTGAAAGGGAATGCATAGAAGCCAAGGCTACGATGCAATTCCCAAATTAAAAGTTACAATATTTTTAAGTACACATGTACAAAACCAATAAAGATAAAAATACAGATAAAGATACATGAAAAATAAAAAGTAAATGGACAATACTGATCAATACTAGTACTATTAGTAACAGGTCAATACAAAATGTCGGGTGACATGCTAAATGCTAGTAATTTGAAATGTATATTTGTTTGAGTTTTTAATTGGGTATCAAGACGCAATTTTCTACCATACCTCAGTATCTCAAATAATGAAAAAAGTTGGAATTGGTAATATACCAATGTTAAATTTCAGCACCAACATGGCATTTCATTCTGGACCCCCTCCCCCCCCCCCCCCAAAAAAAAAAAACACACAAAAAAACCCCCCAAAAAACCACACTTTTGTTCGATGTTTGAGTTATATATTGCTCCATAATAAACATAATAAACAGATAGTAAACGCGGTCTGTGCCTCCCGACTTCAAATCACCGCAATAGGTTCATTCTGTAGGAACGTAAGAATGATTTAGCGTTGAATTTGTTGGAGTTTATTTGATCCCATTTTGGACTGAAATTTAACATTGTGTAGATTGCCAACTTTCTCATTTTTTAAAGATAGAATTTGAAATTTGGTGAACGACTTGATTCCCAATTACCGGTAAGACACACAAAATTTAAAGCTGATACGATAATCCTAAACAAAACTACGGCTATAAACAGCGTGTTCCACTGATCAATACAAATCTACCGCATGAGTTGACTCCAGCTACAGTAGATCGTTATTAGTGAGCATGAATACTCACATAGATATAATGTAAACGATTTAAAGCAACTAATCATATTGACCTAATGAGCCATCAAAATGCACAGCCCCATGAGGTCACAGCGTAGTTGAAAACTGCACCATCAATCATATCACTAGTAATTTAACCAAGCTCAACTAACTGGATACATAGTTTGCACGTCTTCAAGGGTATGATGTGTTTGGGGAGATAATGGCAAGATCACCATTGAGGATATGATAGTAGTTTCTATTTTGATTTCGAAGATCATAATTTCATGGAAGTATTTAATTTTTGTAATAAATTTACACACTTCTGCTTAAATTTGTATATGTTCACGACTTTTGAACACAATTTCACTGATATCGCCTAATGCACTAGCCAAATTCATTGCAATTTTTTACTTAGCTTATATATATTTTTGTAATATTTGCTATCGAAGTTTTGTTTGTCGATATGATAGCATATAGTTGCCATTCCTAAGCTGCAATATATAATGGGTCTACAAATTTCCAACTCTGCTTCAGGTTCCCATAATATACTCGCTCCAGGTCAATGTTTATTTTAATTGCTCCACAATTCGTCCTAATTCAGTATGAGGCCATTCCTCTTTAATTTTCTGGTTCTCGTCCCCGCGCGCCTAGCTTTTTGCGAAATTTTGCGAGAAAAACAAACAAGATAAATATGTAATATTATGGAAATAAAAGCAATTTGGACACACAAAATTCCGCCAATCTCTGTAAAGCTTACCCGTATTGGTCTCGTAGCAAAACTTAACCGACTGGCGAGTGTGTATACAAGATGTATCCAGAGTTTTGCACAGACTAAAATTTCAAATTAACAATTCTTACCACAAATAAGTGTCTAAGATTTAATATGAAACTATGATATATTTTCAGAAGCTCAAAGACATAGGTCCCCTACCCAAGCATCGTTTGCATTCAGAGAATCATTGCACAGTATATTGTTTTATATTTGAGGGTCTGTTTGGTTTTTCCGCCCTCCCTTCTAGCTATTGATTTTCCAAAGGACGAGAAACAATTTAAAATTAAACAGGAGTGGCCTGATATTCTTTCTGCATTTCCTTTTATCACTGTGATATTTTGAATTAGTTTTCTGAAAGTGTGTGTTATGTTTTCACCAATCAAAATGTAATCGACTGTGACTCGGTATATGAAAACAACCCTGTCCAATATAGATATTCACAGCATACAACACATGCAACGTATTTATTGGAATTTGTGAAATTTTGCTCATGGCGAACACTGCTTAGATATTCCTAAAACAAATACAATGGACAGTGTGCACCATTCAAGAAACTGATTCAAACCTGCAGGTAAATGTAAAGTCGTGTGTTTCGCGGGCGTTATGATATTTTGAGCGTTCGCCGAGAATTAAGAAAATGAAGCTTTAACCGAGACATCTATGATTCTGCATGAACCTTATTGTGCAGTGTGATTTCAAGCATCGCCCGCTCTGAGTATATTTGGATTTTCTTATTCAATGGACACACATGTGTATATTGTGACTGATAGCTGTACTGTTGTCTCAATAACTAAAATTGAAATTGATTGCATTATAATCATGACAAATATTAATTCTCCAGGCTGCTCGAAATATGACGTGTTTTCCCATATCGGCGTGATAATATTGAGGGAAAATCGAGGACTATAACTGTAACACCAATCCATTTCATTTTGTTACTCTGTTTTAACCACACTTTGTCCTAAAAAATATGGGCAAATGTATCTAGAATAAGCTATGAGGGCAAACATGTATGCCTGTGTCTATAGTCGTTGCAGAATTAATAGTAGGTAACGTTACATAGTTACATAGTTTAGTAACCAATAATTACCAAACATGTACACACGTTTAAACTATTATTATTATTGTTGTTGTTGTTGTTGTTGTTATTATTATTTAATGTGGCACTGAATTTTCTATGCACAAAGATAGCTGGAACTCGCAACATGAAGGACTTTATATGATCTCTATTATTTAGAACTCTCTTGAACATATGCCAACGATTGAGCCACCCGTCGCCACAACGCTGACCTAATGTTGACAGCTGATAACAATGTTTGGACTCCAGTGCGAAGACAGAACACATAATGCATTCATTACAGACTAAAAAAATCAGAGAAAAAGCTTTTGTGCGAAAGTACCATCGCACACTGAACTAGATGAAAGCTTACATGTGCGTCATCAGTACACATATATATCGATCGCTGCACGCATGGTTCTACAAGGCCTGCATGTGAAACTCACGGGATTTTCAGTGGTTTTCTACGTCGCTTGCTCTGCTCTCCATGAAATAATACATGAATATCAATACATGTATTGTCTCTCTTGTAAACCCACACAACGCCAGGACAACACCGTGCACATGTGTTCTTCATGTTACGTATTCTGAAATAAGCAAAAAGGTTCATAGACTATATAGAACTATTTATATACCTATAACCAACGGGCATGGATGTTTTTGTGGTGAAAAAAAGTTGAGGTCACAGTGCATCTTTTCGTACGAGTTTCGTGACAAATTGGTAAACTCAGATCAAATCAGTCTGGTTCCCATGACCTAAAATTGATATTTCAAAGCTTCGTGTGAAATAACATCATATCGTTATCAACCCCCCCCCCCCCCCTTCACCTAGATTTTTATCTGGCGAAAATACAAAAAAAACAAAAAAAAAACGATCCATATGAAGATAGTTCTGATGACATATTATCTATAATTCTATGTTGTAGATGATGTCGAATTATTTGTTTCATTTTTTCATTCACGTGATCAATTTCATCTTCACTCGAATCCCACTGCAAAGTATTATATTGCAGATAACACACGTACCATACATTCCACTTTTTCGCATACAGGTTTTTCAGATTAAATTGTTGCACGCGTTATCATTTGGGTTGGAGTGTGCTATGTGGATAGAGGAGCAAAGGGTTTTCTAAGTTCGGTTGACGCGATATCAATTACATGTTTATGTGAAAAAGCACACCAGTCATTGCGTGCCGAATGACATGCATGAAATCAGAGCCCTCATGAGCTCACAGCTCACAGCTCACAGCTAAAGTATTTTTAAAAAGGGCGTTGAATTGATGTCAGAGTTATTTGTGTTTCAAAACAACATTTTTCTACGGCAGGTTACCATTTCAGTGCAACAAATTTTCCTTCTCCAATGGGGTTTTGATGTAATTTGCCTTTCTCATAGTCAGGAAACACTAAAATTTGTCAATGCTAATTGAATCTGGAATATCCGTGATGATCTATTTCGTATTGCTCGGTAGTAACCGGTGGTTATAGTCATAACATTTTGCTGATATCACCTACGTAATGTCATTCCTTGTCTGAAACCACACAGACGTCATGCAGACAGATCGATATATGTGATGCAACGCGCGCGCAAGCGCAGTGCTGTGGGATTCCCGCTGATCGATATTATAATTGGTGGTTATGAGTGTAGCCTTGTTCCGCGACCTCTGACACACTCCGTGTAGACGGTAGCGCCATAGGCGGGAACCAAGCTATTATGAGTGTTACAGAAAGACAATGAAAGATGATTTCATCTATTAAATATGTATACAACACAAGTTTTTCACATTCGACTCCAACACCCTGAAACGATGTATACAGCGTATTTTAATATCAACATTAACATGTAATTGTGACCGGTTTTGGAGGTAAGAAAGTGGTAGAGTATGAATTCGTGTTTTTAAACTTGGACACCAAGCGCCATTTTTTTTCATATTTGTTATTTCTGTTTTATTAAAAAGAAAAGTGATGTCTAATGAGTGATACACGTGTGACAGTATTGTGCTGCCACATAATCTTCTTTTCTTCTTTTTTGGGGGATCGCCTGAAATTACATTTTAATGACCACCACGTTCCCGTGAAAAGCTCACTTGGATACATGTATATGAGAAGATTTCTAATCGAAGTGTGTGTAAATTTGTCAACCTCTCTTTGTTGTACATTCGCCTGCACCTGCACAGAATTTTGTTTACCTTCGGAACTGTATAGATCCAATACCTATTGGCCTGCCAACCCCAATAGCCTAAAGTCTGGAAATTGAGTCATAGTCTGGAAAGCGCAATTCTCAAAAACGGTTAGATTTGTTTTTCTAAATCTATCCGTTAAAAAATAAAACAGTACACGTCATGAATTGCGCATTCAACAATTCATAAGGAAAACTAAATTTCAAACAAAAATGAAAAACATACATGTGCCTAATTTTAGAACTGACGATCATACTGTAAGAACCATCTGGGATTCATAGGAATTTTCCAGTGTTACTTCGTAGAAATTTATTTACCTGGATGCTCGGTATTCTCAAATATGTGATGTCATCGTCTTGTACCACAATTGTATTGGTCGAGTTCGAGGTGGTTTGATTATGAAAATGAGGTGAAAGTCGCTATATAACACCTTTCATAACCGTCTATCACCAACTCTGTTCGTTCGGTTCATTATTACGGGAGTATCTCGATCCTGAACATATTCTAACGTGCTTCTCTGATATATTGGCGAATATAATACCGTGAAATATCTTGCGAAATGGGTGAACCAAAAAAGGAAATCCATCAAGGAAAAGTAGAACACGCGGATGGCGACATTTTCGGCTGGTAAGTTTACTGGTATTTGTTTCTTTCTTTGTGATAATTAACAGATTTTTAATTTTGCTAACTGTACCGATCGTGAAACCAAGTACATTTCTATACTAATGGACTGTGGCTATATCGAATTATTATCTAGCTGCGGAGGCGACACAAAGGAGACGAATACAGGGAATGACACAGCAGAATCAGAGAAGACCTATATATGATCCAACAAGGCAAACGATTGTAAGCATCGATTGTACAAAACGTGCAAACGAAAACAAAGTGAATCATTTTCTCTTGAATCTACATATTTATATGTATTCGTTTATTTAAAATATAGGGCTATCTATGTTGTTGTTTTCTGTATTTCAGGGACACCATGGAGATCATTGGACAACGAGCTATGGAACCTCGATATGACATGCTGCTGGAAAAAGATGATAATATGCTATTTTTAATGTAGGCCTACATTGTATATAAACACAGTAACATAGTAATATGTATAACATAGTTCTTAACTAACATTTTGATGCGTAGATTCATTGTACGGGATTAATGTAATACCTAAGATGAAATGTATTTGCCGTTTATTTAAATTATGCCTCATCTGTTTCAATATTTGACTGTATCACTAATTGAATATGTATAACGTCAAGGTCAAGACCAGGAATATTTGTCGACAGCCATGTCATAATTAGAGAGATGTTTTCTATTCAATGTGCACTTTGTGATCCCGAGTTTGATATTCAATGAAGCTACATGTAAAGAATGTAAAAATGTGTTGATGTGTTCGACGTTTTTATCTGATGTCAGATTAGTTGTGTTTCGAAACAGTATTTTCTACCGAGGGTCACTATTTCAGTGTAGCATATTTTTTTTTTCTCCAAAGGAGTTCTGATGTAATTTGCCTTTTTAGGTTACCGGACCTATGGTTCGATAACCTATTGGCATGGCGTTGCGTCCGTCGTCCGCCGTCCGTCGTCAGGTGTCATCCATATTTTTACATTTGAAGATTTCAGTCAGATTTTCTTGAAATTTTGCACAAATAGCTTAAAATATTTCAAGACGGAGATATATTTTAGTTTTTTGATTTTCGCAATTTTTTCAAAGTGGCGGCTATTTTGGACGAAAATCGGCCAATTTTGGACTTTTTTCGGTCGTTTTCTCAAAATCTGTTCATTAACTTCTTTATTGATGCGTAAAACTCCTCATATGTGCCCCTGTGACGGACGTGTATAAGTTTCGATTACCCTTGAATTGCTCGAAGTGGGCCATTTTGGGACTATCCCATGTTAAATTATCCTATGCTTTATGATGGGACACATTTTTTCCCCAAATATCTCACTTTATATCGAGATTAGAGATTAGGAATTAATTGTGAACATATAGAAAATGATATACGCGGTATGCTGAATATTCTCGCGACCACGAATTCGACATTCGACCTAATTTTCAAGGTCATAGGACAAAATGGCATGACAAAAATATCTCACTTCTTATCGACTTTACAGCTTAGGATTAAATTATGAAGATATAGGAAATGATATATTTAGATCATTGACGTGACCTTGAATTTGACCTTTGACATAAATTTCAAGGTCACAGGACAAAATAGCTAATATCTCGCTTATTATCGACTTTACAGCATATGAATCAATTGTGAACATATAGAAAATGATATAGGCCGAATATCAAGATCAAGATTTCAAAATCAGAGCAAAAAATGGCTAATATATCACTTCTTATCGACTTTACAGCTTAGGAATCAATTGTGCACATATAAGGTATGATGTATGCCAAATATTTTGATGACCTTGAAGTTGACCTTTGCCCTCATTTTCAAGGTCACAGGACAAAATGGCTAGATCTAATATTTATACATGTAATTTAAAACATATATTTTCCGGTAACCTGCCTTAGCCTTTGGGCTAATTATTCACAGTGGGGAAACACTAAAATGTATCAATGCCAACTAAATCTGGAATATCCGTGATGATCTATTTCGTATATCTCGGTAGTAACTGGTGGTTGTAGTAATAAAATTTTGCTGGTATAAGCTATATGTTATGTTATTCCTTGTCGGAGGCCACACTGGCTCCATCAAACATGTCGATATTCGATGCCAACGCACGCCAGTGCAACTTGCTTTGGGTTTTTCCCGCTGATCAATACTATAATCGGTGGTTATGACTTATGAGAGGTGCAGACAGACAATGAAAGACAAGCTCATCTGTTACATGTGCGTATTGTAGAAGTTATCCACATTTGACACCAACACCCGGGAACGACGTATACAGCGTATATTATCAACATGATGTAATTCTGATCAGTTTTGGAGGTAGGAATGACCATTGGTATAGTATGACTTTGTGTTTTTTAATCTTTGACACCAGCTCCATTTTCTCAAATCTGTTATTTTTTCTAATTTTTATTTCTGATTTATTCATTCTTAAAAACTGATGTCTATTGAGCGATATACGTAACACTACTGTGATTGATGAATGTGAGAGTTTCTGACGATGGGCCTGCTGAAGTGGGGGCAACGTGGAAGATTTGAGTTATCATTACGTCCCCATGAAAAGCCAACTTGGACGACATGACAAACATCAAATGTTTTGCTAGTTTACAGATATGAGAACAAGACATCTAATCGAAGCGTGTTATTTGTGAAGCTCTTTTCATATATATTCGCGCATATATCTTCAGAAATTTCTAAGTTTGGAATTATGTATAGACCCAGTACCTATATTGGCCAGTCAAGCCGAATGAAGTCTGGAAATTGGGACATATAGTCTGAAAGTCTTCATTCTCAGACTGTTACAAAATCTGGCCGTTAAAAACTAGTGCAGTGCACGTCATACATTTCACCAAGAACTGCGCATCAAAATTTCATGAGGAAAACTAAAGTTGTGAGAAAACTGGAAAACACTTATGTAATATGGACACTGACAAAAACTACATTAACCATCTGGAATTCGTAGGAATTTTCCAACGATAGCCTACCTCATAGATTATTGACGATTTATTTACCTATGGTTGTCAGGTATTCCCAAGTTCGTGATGTCAGTGCTTCATGTGCCGCGATTTATTGGTCGAAGGGTGGTTTGATTATGATAATGAGGTGCAAGTCGCCATTTAACACATTTGCTAATCGTCTGTCACAACTTTTGTTCGTATACGGTTCATTACGGGAGTATCTCGATCCTGTTTATATTTTAACGTGTTTCTGTGATATATTGGCGAATTTAATATTGTGAAATATCTGGCGAAATGGGCGAGCCAATACAGGAAATCCAGGAAGAGAAGATGGAACACGACGATGGGGGCATTCTCAGCTCATGGTCAGTAAACCCTATATTTGTATTCGTTTCTTCCTTCGGTGTAATTAAGCATTGACCTTTAGCTGAAATTTACCGTTTGGGACACCAACTAAATTTCTTTATTACTGGACTGTCGCTATATCAGATGATTATCTATCGACAGTTCAAAGAAAGACACGGAGACGAATACAGGGAATGACGCACCAGAATGATCCAAGTAACAGCTAGGCACACGATTGTAAGCGTTTTTGTACAAACGTGCAAACGAAAGCAAAGTGAATAATTTGTCCCAAATCTATATATTTTAAGGTATTCGTTTATCAAAGATAATAAGATATATCCTTATTTGGTTTGTATACTTCAGGTACACCAAGAAGAATTTTGGACAACGAGCAATAAAATGACAGAATTTCAATAGGACATGCTAGAAAATGGACATTTGCATGTTAGTTTTTAGTGTAGGCATACATTGTATATAAACACAATAAAACAGTAATATGTGCTATATAGTTCTCAACCCACAGTTTGATAGGTAGATCCATCGTATGGGAAAATTGCGAGGTAAGCTATAATAGTTAACATAATATCGTTTATCTAAATTATGCGGCACCTGCTTCGATATTCGACTGTATATTGTATCATAAATTGAATACCGGTATAAATAACATCCAGATTTAGCCAGGACTATGTGTCGACAGCTATGTCATAATCAGATAGATGTTATATTTTTTCTTCGCACTTTGTGATCATGATAGAAATCTTACAGTCAACCCAAGTTTGATATTCGATGAATTACGACATGAACTGTAAAACCAAACTATCCCTCCCGCTTCCACGCGAGGTCAAGGCCGCACAAACTGTTGAAAAAGTGATATTTGTGTGAAAAATAAGTTTATTGTACGTACATTTGGTTGGTATGCTCTTGGTGGTATTGATACATGTTCATTTCATGATACTTTCAATATAACAACCCGCACTTGTACAAGAACGCTCAGATCATACAGCATATTTCTCATGTTTCTTCAAGTTACTGTAATATCGCCCACCCGGTCGGCGTCTAGCACGCCTCGTACACGTCTGATTCCCTGGTGATAAATATGGAAGAATGGCAACGCCGCTTGGTTGAAGACCACACGCATACGTGTATTCGTGAGGTGTTCAACTGAGTTTCACTTGCTAAAGTTTATGACAAGCTAGGCCTAGAGTTTACTGCTTGATTACCATTTATTGGTAGTCCCTTCATGCCGGGCCCTAAGCCGAAGGGATTTTCACACGTTTGTTTCTACAAGCCATGTTGATGGTCTACGGTCAGTGGCATCTTTTTACCACGGCATCCTATTACTGTAAACTACCGCGCTGGTGGTATTCATGGTGATCACCGCAAAATAACCAGAATATGTGGCAGTGCACTGATATATTTATGCCTATTGTATTTTTCCTCCAAAGAGCAAACATTTATTCCCTCAAATAATTCAACGAAATGCAGTAAAAGGATGCCATGGTGAAATGTCGCTGACCTGAAACTGTCCTGACCAAATGATGTATGAGATCCATCAGTTAACACACCTTGTTTAGCATCAGTACAATCTCAAACTCATAGATTTGAAGTGTTTGATTAATAGAGTTGTAATGGTTAAGTATTTAATGTAAGTATCTCAGAATTATGCTGTCATTAGCATATCTGTTGTATAATTCAATATGTCTCATTATGAGTTGTGAACATTGTGTTATTTTGCTTCATATTTTAATTCAAATCAAACTCCGATCAAAACACATTTTGCAATGTATACATAATCATGTAACATTGAGACTATTCTATTGCTTTGATTTCAATAAAACTGGTGTAGAAAACATTAATTTCTTGTGTGTTCTTGTTTACATAAATATATCTACATGTACATGTATGCTGGAATTATAGTGAAAAACCACACATACTCTTCGATGTCCAACAAAATATTCAGTGAAACAAATGAATAAATTGACACCAAATATCTATTAAAAACTTTGAATGACACGAGGCAAAATCTTACAAGATAAACTCACATTTTACCTGTTAGTTTACTTTAGGTTTCAAATATCGAAATCATTCATTTATTACCACTGTTAATCTCACAGCAGCTCAACCTTTTATGGCTTACTCCTTGTTCTAAATTTAATGCAGATTAAAAATATGCTAGATGGATTAAATGCCATTTATTAGTGGGTCAGTAGTAATAGTTGAGTAAAGTGCACTACATGGGCAGTAGTTTGTACAGTACTTGTAAGTTGTACTGAGAACATACCATTTAGTTCATCTCACACATTTTTAGCCCTACAAGCAGCACAAGTGACAACTTAGGGCAGTTAGCTGCATCAATGAAATTTTAACAATAAAATGGAGTTTTGAATCATTATTGTTACCTTTTGTAACAGATCAGATTTAAATAGGTGACAGATAGATTAGTTATATTTATTGCACGAATGAGTAGTATTTTGGCTGGTAATACCCAGTGCACATATACATGCATACATTACAGTCTATATATGAATTAGGCCCAAGTATCATATCCTGCGCCTTCCTCTATATTCAATAAGGATTAAAAAGGTGACAGACGGATTAAATGGCATTCATTTAGTGAATGATTAGTATTAAGGCGCAGTGTATGATACTTGGGCCATGAAGGATATAGGTGTAAGCTCACACTGCTTAACAAAGCAAGTTCATGTGTATTGATTTGTAGCGTGAGTCACGTGTGCCGCTCATGCTGTTGACTTGGATGGGGGGTTATAGCGGTGGTTTCCTGATGGTGGTGGTTTTAGCTGTCGGGATTGGTGTGGTTTTTCAAGCCCGGGTAGAGGTGGAGGTGGGGGTGGCTTGGTGTGGATGAAACTTTCCGTCGTGGCAAGTCTCCATCACTTCACATGCAAGCCTTGCCCGATTAAGACTGGTTCATTATTGTCTGGAGACACTGTTTGGTGAACATATCTTTGGAGAATTTGTTTGTTCAGAAAATGGATAAAGGCGGTCAAAATTCCTGCCCCAAGTGAGTACCAGTCGTTTTATAATTATCACTTGATATTTGGTGTTGTATTTATTGAAGATTTCAGCTGTCAGTGTTAAATAATTAGACTTTTTATTCTGAAATCATAACTTTATGAGAAAGGAGGAAAATTTTTGTATTGCTTTATGCCAAAATTAAACGGCATGATCGATAAATACAATAATTTGGAAGTACAGGGAAAAGGGCTTGATCTCGTTCGATATATTGTCTGCAGTCTTAATATTTTTTATGTTGATGGATTAAAAAATATACTTCTTAGCATTACTCTTTATGTGGGGTTGCATGTAACACTACATATCTATGTACATTTCAAAAATTTAATTTTATTCCTGCACAATTTTTTGATACATTTTTTTTAGGTGTGCAAAGTGTTGCAAAGTGAAGGAGCACAACCATGATGCAAAGAAAACGTGCCCCAAATGTCTCAAGTGAGTGTTTCAAAAAACGGTGACAATGAATTATCTTAGCGAAATATGTAACTTTAGATTATTTTTGTTTTTCAGTTTAACTGGTAATAACTCCAAAATCGTAAATTTTTATTCTTTTGATTTGACATGTTGGACTAAGTTTGTGGTTTTTGTTTATGTTTTCGCAGCGAGACGAACGTGGGAAACGATACACCAGAGTAATGACCTGACATGAGATGCCTTGCGCCGGCCTTCGACTGTAGAACTCGGGTCGGCAGCGAAAAGACATTGATTGGTCGGCGCCCATAAAAGTTCCAAATAGTTATATCACTGCTTGCTTGTAGTGATCTGTGTTCTTGGAACTATGCACAATTGCAATAAATTTCATGCACTATATGTTCCCTGTGGCATTTATGTATACATGTGTGTACACAATAATACATGACCAAATTCAAAAAATAATATTTTTGTCATTGTTGTCAGATATGGATGTATCACTGTTTGTTTCATAGCAAATTTTGTTTGTTTTTTCCTATTTTTTTTACATCAACAATTTATATGCAAGCGTACATGTACATGTATTGATATTAACAAGGTTTGTATGCAAAATGAGTGGCGACTGAGCTCTGCTGAAATATTCATGATATTACTTGTGCGACAGGTGTAGTTAAATATGCATAATAAATCAACAGATCCACTTGAAATGTGTTCGTTTCTGTTTGTTTAAGGGCAGGTAAATTAATTTGAATTTCATGCTTAAACTTCTAGTACAAAGTCTACAGAGTTCATACAGGATTCAAACATATTTTTCAATATATTTAATATAAGAAGCTTTGTAAGATCACATACAAAACAATCGCACAAATATTCTTCAAGCTTTTCAGATAGATGGATTAAGTTATATTTATTGCATGGATGAGTAGTATTTTGGCTGCTAATACCCAGTGCACATGTACATGCATACATTACATTCTATATATGAATTATACAGGTGTACGCTCACACAGCTAAACAAAGCTAGTTACCGTGCAAGTTCATGTGTATTGATTTGTAGCGTGAGTCACGTGTGCCGTCCATGCTGTTGACTTGGATGGGGAGTTGTAGCGGTGGTTTCCTGATGGTGGTGGTTTTAGCTGTCGGGATTGGTGTGGTTGTTCAAGCCCGGGCAGGGGTGGAGGTGGGGGTGGCCTGGTGTGGATGAAACTTTCCGTCGTGGCAAGTATCCATCACTTCACATACATGCCTTGCCCGATCAAGATTGGTCCATTATTGTCTCGAGACACTGTTTGGTGAACATATCTTTGGAGAATTTGTTCGTTCAGAAAATGGATAAAGGCGGTCAAAATTCCTGCCCCAAGTGAGTACCAGTCGTTTTATAATTATCACTTGATATTTGGTGTTGTATTTATTGAAGATTTCAGCTGTCAGTGTTAAATAATTAGACTTTTTATTCTGAAATCATAACTTTATGAGAAAGGAGGAAAATTTTTGTATTGCTTTATGCCAAAATTAAACGGCATGTTCGATGAATACAATAATTTGGAAGTACAGGGAAAATGGCTTGATCTTGTTCGACATATTGTCTGCAGTCTTAATATTTTTTATGTTGTTGGATTAAAAAATATACTTCTTAGCATTACTCTTTATGTGGGGTTGCATGTAACACTACATATCTATGTACATTTCAAAAGTTTTATTTTTTCCTGCAAATTTTTTTAGGTGTGTTAAGTGTTGCAAAGTGAAGGAGCACGACCATGATCCGAAGAAAAAGTGCCCCAAATGTTACAAGTGAGTGTTCCAAAAAACGGTGAAAATGAATTATCATGGCGAAATATGTAACTTTTGTTTTTCAGTTTAACTGGTAATAAGTCCTAAATCTTAAATTTTTATTCACCGATTTGACATGTTGAAGTAATTTTGTGGTATTTGTTTATGTTTTCGCAGCGAGAAGAACGTAAACGATACACCAGACTAATGACTTGATGTGAGCTGCCTGGCGCCGTCCTTCGACTGTTGAACTTTGGAGCGTCGGGTTGGCAGCAAAGAAACATTGATTGGTCGGCGCCTATAAAAGTTCTAAATAGTTATAATTAATGACTGCTTGCTTGTAGTGACCTGTTTTCTTGGAACATTGCTCAATTGCAACAAAATCATACACTATATCTTCTCTGTGGCATTAATGTATACATGTGTGTACACAATAATACATGACCAAATTAAAAAAATAATATTTTCGTCATTGTGATGTGTTACCAGATATAGATGTATCATTGATGTATTTCATAGCAAATTTTGTTTGTTTGTTTTCGATATTTTTTTACACCAACAATTTATATGCAAGCGTACACGTACATGTATTGATTGTAACAAGGTTTATATGCACAATGAGTGTTAACTGAGCTCTGCTGAAATATTCATGATATTACTTGTGCGCACAGATGTAGTTTTATATGCATAATAAATCAACAGATCCACTTGAAATGTGTTCGTTTCTGTTTGTTTAAGGGCAGGTCAATAAATTTAAATTTCATGCTTAAACTTCTAGTACAAAGTTAACAGAGTTCATATAGGATTCAAACATATTTTTCAATATATTTAATATTGTAATATATTTAATATTAAGCTTTTTAAGATCACATACAAAACAATCGCACAAATATTCTTCAAGCTTTTCCTATAGATCATGAAATAGATCATTTCGGTACGCCTGGTCAATGAGCTAAGTTTTTCACTGATTGTTGAAATAAGTAAAAACGAAGCAGACCAAACAAGATTTTAGAGTCGCATACACGTATATGTAAATATATGTAAACATGGCATTTGAAATACAGTTGAGCAAACAAAGTAATGTGAAAAATATGCACACAAACTACACCTACCTCTGGGCAAGAGTCCAAAAATCATATATATATATATTAATCGGGCACTATATTTGATCCATTTTCACAAAGAAATCAATACATTCACCAGCGCTTATCTCAGAGAAACATTTCCGTTTGTCATCGAGTCATGGTAAATTTCCGACTATTTTCTCCTTGTGGTTTTCTGATGTTAATATGATGGTTTTACCTAAATGTACTGATAAAATGAAGTCAGAAACTATCGGGAAGCCCAGAATGCAGCAATATTGATCAGCTGGTGCATGCTGATTGGTGGCCTGCTGCCAAAACCACAGACTTCGGGCTATTAAAGATGTGCCACGTGTCCATATCCAATCATTCTACCGGCAAAGAGCAAACAGTAAACAGCAAGATGACTAAGGATACAAAGAAATCTGCTACCTCAACGGAAGAGGGAAAGAAAATCCAGCACTCAGATGGTGGAGGATGTAGCAAGTAAGTAAATTTACTGATACTGGTATTATTGTTAACTATTTCATTGCTGGATATGGCTATATTCATGATGATATTCGACACAAATTAATGTTGAAACAGGGAAGTTGTATTGAGACAGTATTATCAGGGACCTGATATAAATAGTTCCCTGTCAATTAAATCAAGGAAGTTATGAATTTGACATTCTAATCTAGCAGTAATTTGATTCTGAAAATGGAGTCATTGAAAGTGAAAGATTAAATATCAAATTTTCAATAAATTTTGATTCGGGCAAGGTGCTGAAATGGCATATAGCAATGAAGTGGTATATTCATCATAATGCGTTGAAGAGATGAAAAGACCCTCACATAGTTACTGTTCTACCGATGTAGATCTAAGATAGATTTGTTCACTGATTTCGTTTCCACATTCTTGATGATGATATTTCACATACTGTGATCTTGAATGAATATTCCAATTTTTTTTTTCGATCACTATTCTGTACACTTAATTTGTGTAGTCTTTGTGTAATGTTGACAACATGATTTGATTGTTGCAGATGTTGTGACTGTGATGAGTGTCAAGAAACCAACAAAGGCAATGACAGAAATTCATAGTTCCGATGATACATAAGCCCCGCCCACTTCCATATTTACTACCCAATCAAAAGACCTCCAATAACGCGCCAAAACGTAAAAGTCCCACAAACAAAACCGGCGTGTTTAACAGCCCAACCTCTTGAATGAAGTGGGATGATAGTGTACTTCTGATGAACTCACGGCCAAGTAAAGCAAAATAAGTTAAAAATTTAAGCTTACAATATATTCTCCATCCCCTTATGAGTATAGACATGTGAAATATGATGTATTATTTTACAAAACGAATGTGTAAACAGAAGCAAGCAAAAGTTACATTATTCCCGACTTGCTCAAGCAAAAGCACATGGTATGTTTGTGGGACTTTTCCTGCGGTTGCCAAGGGGGCGTGGCCTGTTGGGATGTCAGCGGAACTATGAATTGGTAATAAACGATCAGATGATGTCTACCTCTTGACAACGCTTTTCCAACGCCAAGATGTACAACTTCGCCAACCGACATCCACTTTCACCGCCAAGATGTACAACTTCACCAACCGACATCCACTTTCACCGTCAAGATGTACAACTTCACCAACCGACATCCACATTCACCGCCAAGATGTACAACTTCGCCTACTGACATCCACAGCTTTTTTCGCTTACACTGTTACATGTGCCTAGGGGAACCAATCTATAGACATTAAAAATGGACTGTCACATAAGATACTCATATACATGTATACCGCCACATAGAATGCAGTATGTGTATGTGAAATTGAGTTACGAATATACTATATTAAATTACACGTAGTACTAAATTTGTACAGGCGATTATGAAGTGTTCACAAGGTGATTGCATAATCATCAAAGAATATGCATGATATGATACGTAACTGAGAATGTAACATATCATGCATATTCATGGTTTATACAATATGTTCATTTCCATTGTCTTCTCTGTCATGACTACCGGTAGTATTCATGGGTGCTTATAGTGTGATGTTAGAACTTTCTATTAGTGCAATATCAGTTTGAGATAGGACTGAAACTATTTAACTCCATGAATGTTGTGTGTGCGTCAAACTTTCTATCGGCGCAATTTTCATTCGAAATAAAATTTCTTTACTCTACAAATGTTATGCGTGTGTCAATTGTGTTCATTCGATTCTATAATACAATGGTTCCTGTAAGATAAAACCCCTCCAAAATAAAACTTCCCTATCTGTAAAGACTTTTTTAACTTCCCCAAAGATCAATTTAACATGTAAATGAACCTGTAAAATAAGACTTCCTGTAAGATAAGACCTCATTTTAACTGCAAAAGGTGAGGTTTTATCTTACAGCGACCACTGTATATACAATGGCCATCAAATAAGGCCTGGCCCGAGTAGCATGTTCTGCCCTTGTCCACTGAAAACATACCATGTAATCTGTCTCGCATCTATTTAATCCTCATTGAATACAGAAAAACAGGCAGCACATGCTACCTGGGGCTAAGGTCTTATACAGTTGACGGGCAGTTTTGTTACAAAGGATCTCACTCACAGACTGAAAATCTTTATAGAGAATGGTCTTATATGTAAGATTGCAGATATAAAAGTTTGGGTACAGAAGTTCAAGAAGATTGGACAGTAAACTAAAAAATAGCCCGTTCGGCCTATTCATAACGGAAAAAGAAAACTTTTTCCAAATGCATTAGATTTATTGTAGGCCAAATATGCTGACATTTTTGTTTACTGTCCAAACTCTTCCGAATGTCATGCTAGATTATTATGAAAGCAGAAAGCATATCCAATCTAATTTGTGATTAGCCAACACAGTACACTGATTATTTACACGATACATATACAAGATAAAGAATGAAAAATGAGCACAATAATTTGATATATTTACATATTAATATCCATAATCATTATGAAATGTAATTTTAAGAAAGAAGAAACGCCCAGAATTCACACATATTGACAATATTTTGGTTCATTTTATCTTACTTTATTTTTGAAAGATGTTCCTAATAAACAAAATCTTGGACAAAACAAAAATGCATATTTACCAACCTAAGTGTCAGGTTTCAGTCATGACCGGACATTTAAAACCATTGCTCCTTTGACAAAAACCGTGCTTTTTGATGTGTATGACTGTACATTATATTTTTCAAAATGCACTTACCTGTTATTTAAAGGTTACTCATTCGATTTTGTAATCATTATTTATCCTCGTGTGGTTTTCTGTTGTTAACGGTGGTTTTCATCTAGCCATGTCATCGAAAAACCTGTTCTAGTTTGTATTTCCACATATAGCTGGTGTGGTTTTCTGGTGTTGAATACAAGATGGTTTTACAATGGACGATGTAATCCGAAAAAGCAGACAAAATTAATCTCGGAAAGTTTAATGTTCTTACTATAGTATTGGACAGGTGCTAAAACCACTCTCAAACTTCAAACAGTATTTAAAGCTAGCCTGCCAGATGGGTAATTCATAGCGTCAAAATGACTTTGGATACGAAGAAACCTCCAGTCTCTTCCGAGGAGATCAAAATCCAGCACTCGGATGGCTGTGAATGCCGTGGATGGTTGTAAGTAACCTTATTCTATTTTTATATTCATGTATAACATTTTTATTGCCACATGTAAGTTCACTCAGTATGAATTATGAAAAAATCAGGCCGGTTTGGGAAATAACATTTGAATTCTGGAGATTTTATATATACGTTCTGTGAACATTCTTGCCATATCTCTACTTGTAGGTGTTTAATAAGACCATTCCAATTCTATTCCACTTTTCCTATTCCCCGAAGATCAATTTGACATGTAAATGAACATGTGAAATAAGACTTTTTGTCAGTTAATTCCTAATTGACCTTTCTCAAATGCACTCAAAAATTGTCCGAGTTGCATCATAAATTGTATCAACAAACAGATTTTGCAAATACATCTTTGGCCAATTAGTAACGATTCACAGAATACTTCGAATTGACGTGAAAAGACTTGGACAAACTGGATATGTTTTATTGTTGCAGGTGTTGTGGTTGCTGCTGCGATGATTGCTCTGAATGCTGTGGACCAAATCCCAATGACCCTCCTGAATAAAACATGTCAACGATGTCTTTGGTCGTTTGAGCACGTCTAGTCCTCAAGACCTTTGATGGCCTCCAACCCTGTGATGACATGAAGTGACTAACCTGAACATTGACATCTGCACCTGGACATCAACACCTCCAAATCTGCACATCAACATCTGCCTATCAGCCTCAGTGCATTGACATCTGCACATCAACATCTGCCTATCAGCCTCAGCACATTGACATCTGCACATCAACATCTGCCTATCAGCCTCAGCATGTTGACATCTGCACATCAACATCTGCCTATCAGCCTCAGCACATTGACATCTGCACATCAACATCTGCCTATCAGCCTCAGCATGTTGACATCTGCACATCAATGAATATATCAAATGAACACCACAAAAATTACGGTCCATATATTTACCGATATGAACTATGCATGTCTGAATTTATAATGTATCCGTCAAACTCAATAATTCAGGCTGAGTTTAGGTCTGAGAGCAAATGAAGGTTTTATGTTTAAACCAGAGTTTGATGGATTCATTCGCTTTGTTTGCGAAACCAGTAAAATTTACTTGTTCAAATGAAAGATAATACCATAAAAAATGACTTAAGTCTTACAACACTAATGTAGACATATTTGATCATTTTTATTTGACATGTTTGACATCAAAATATAATTGTAAAAATATTTTTTGCTATACCGAATTGATCTTATTAGTAGCATGTGCCCTAATAGTAGAGCGCCCTCCTTTTTTCCGCCTGAAAGGTTCAATTTTTGTAGCCTTGTAATACACTCCATATCTTTCTAATAAGATCTTGGCGTGTTCCAATCCACACATGTTACATGTATTTGAATAATTATAAAGGGGTCTGAAGGCTATAGGTATATTATTCAGTGATTTTCCCAATTTGACCAAGTAAGTCTGACCTCATTTTTGTGCGTGCTGCAGCAGGAGGTCTCGCTTTGGCTCGTCGTGCTACTATTAGGATCAAAACGGTATACATTTTACTACAAGTAATTTTCTATAGTTTCTCAGACAGTGTCTTTAGGGTAAATACCTTATATCATTGTTTTATGTGGTGTATTGAAAAACATGGTTATTGCAGTATATCTGGATTAATACTCTTTCAAAATCGAATCTCAAAGGTGAAACTGTTTGTGACTACCACTCTTGTATTGAGTTAGAATGTTTCTGCTTATGTGCACCGACTCACCATTTCTTTGGAATAAAGTTAAAGTAACTACATTCGATGTTGTGTATATGTTTCAATTGAGCTTGATGATTAACCTTAATTCTCATTTCCATATCCACACATACAGTGGATCCTGTATTAAAGACCACCTTCATGAAGGACCACCCTGTTTTAAAAAACTGCTCTCCTCGGTCCCAAATGGGTTCTTAAGTGAACCTGCCAGGAGAGACCACCTGTCATTTAAAATCACCTGTTTGGGGTCCTCTGCATGGTCTTAAAACACAGGATCTACATGTATTACCTTTCATAAACACTACAATTTTTCTTGCCACACAATTTTAGACTTAAATTTAAAAACAATTTTTAGACCAAACTCAAAAGCACACAGTTTGTGTTAATGCTTTTTTGTTCATTATTTTGTACCTATGGAACGAGTTGCTCACTTCATAACAAATATTCAATAAAATCTAAATTGAACTCTAACCATATCCCAACATGTATGAATTTGACAGGTGCTCTGTTGCATATTATACAAAGGTGCAAGTAATATTCATAACTAAAACGAAGCAACAAAACACCCAAATTTTACACAAGATAAAGACACAAGTAATATTACAATAAGCTCGGTGTGTTGAACTCACCTCATTTGACTCTTGGGAGATGATCATATTATAAAAATAGTGTCTTGAATTTATAAAAAAAACAAATTTATAATGACCAAGCTGAGTCACCTCTGTCATGACAGCCAATTGAAAGTATTACTTATTAGACAGAAAACTCTTTTCACATGACTGTATTTTATTATTTACATAAATCAAAATGCGCTTGTCTAAGAGTCACCCATGGAATTCATTTTCAATGAAATTCTCAATCACGTTCTATTTCTGTAGTGTTTCTCGGTTGCTAGAGATGGTTTTACACCTAGAACTGTCATTCGAAATCTGATCAGAAAAAATTCACGGAAAGTTTACTGTTCCTAAGCACACCAAGAGGATAGTGCCAAAACCACAATCTTGGATACCAGTAGGTATATAAAGTTTATCTGTGATCCGATTGTTTAATGCGCCAAAATGACTGTCGATGCAAAGAAACCTGATTCTTCCACGGAGGAAAACAAAACCCAGCACTCGGATGGCGGGGGATGTAGCAAGTAAGTTAATTTAATTATATTTTACTGACATGTTGATTGTTCAGTCATTTTAATATCAGATAGGAGGGATTTAAGATGGAAACAATCAGGGAAGATTTGGTGCTTTATTGCACAAGGTACGTTTCATTATTGCTAAAAGGATGGAATTTTTTGTTGACTGATTTTGTATGTCTGAGAAGATTCTAATATCAGAATATTAGGGTCAGTAAATGTTTTGTGAGAAGAAAAATCTATGGGGCGGAAGGTTTGACAATATCATAATGTTCAAATAGAACAAATTAGCATTGTGAGACTGTTATATTGCTCAAACAATTCAAAAAGTTAGTGTTATAACATTCACATGTGCACCAAGTGTTCACTGATGAAATACTACATATACATGTATGTTCGAAAAAATACTAACTGTATTGTTGTTTAATACTCTATATGTAATGTGTACTATATCTCCTGGTTTATTTAGGAATTTTGAGGTCTTTGTGCATCTGAATTTTCTACATTTTTAACTTCAAATCCTAAGATTTTAGTGACATGTTTTTGTTGTTGCAGGATGTGTGATCGTGATTCCTGCTGTGGAGGAAACACGAATAACCCCCCAGACTAATGCATGCTATAATGGTGACAACATCCTGCTGACAAGCTTCTGTACATCGGATTCCAGCTTTATACCTCCATTCCTGCACACATCCTCGTCAACCAAATGACTGACTAGAAGAAAATATAGACTATGTACATGTGCCATCAAAATGGAACAATATTTTTGGATCACACATACTCATACTATTACTGAACAGTGAAATACCTGGTAGTATATGCCATTTATATTTATATTATCTACATTGTTTGGTTAATAATACTCATGCATTTTGTCAGGAAAACTCAAAATAAATTCAATCTCAACTGTGAAGTCTCATTTTTGTGTGTGCCTCCCTGAAAAATATTCAAATGTGCTACCCATTTATATTTATGAAGAGCAAATGGTTCATGATTTCTCTCATTTTATTCAGAGCTAGAATTTCATAAAATTTTGTAAGACTCCTGTTCTCGTATACTCCAATAGATCTTGAGAAAATCAAGGACCATTTCAAGCACTGATATATAATGAGGAATCTTATAACGAATCCTGAATATTCATTAGCAAGATCGAAGTGTGCTAAAGTTAGGGATAAATTTACACATGTTAATAGAAAATTTCATACTTAAAATATATAAAATGAGTGAAAAAAGTACAAACATGACCTGTCCCTTTTCATGAAGAAATTTTTTGTTGTGAATCAATGTTGCAATCAGTGTTGTTTGTGCTGAATCATAATGTTTCAACCAAAGTTATCTGTGTTGAATCATAATGTCACGAACAATATAATTTGTAATGAATCATAATGTTGGTACCAGTGTTTTATTTATTCTATGTAATTTACACGATCACAGTGTGCCATATCCATTTCTGCATTTTGTCAATAAGCTGGCTTTGGGCCATACCTCACACTGCTTGGCCTTGAAATAAAGACTGATATTCAATTCAAATATGCTAGCACAGCATATTTGTTTTACATTTAGTCATGAGGTAGAATGAATGAAGATGATATATTTATAAAAAAAAATTTCAAACATGATTACAATTAACAGTCTCCAGTGATACTGGTATTTTTTTTGTCTTAAAACAAACCCCATAATTATCTCATTGCAGATCTGCCCACATAATGAGTTGAAAAAGAAAATGCTCATCACTCAGCATGACACGACATCGCCATGGCAACAAACAAACCCTACCGAATCCAGCCACTAACCAACCAGAGCCTTCGCAGGATACGCTACCCTTCCCACAATTCCCTAGGGTCGCCACGCTGCCACTCGTGTTCTTTGCTGCGATCCTTCCATTCCTAAGCAGTTACGATGGGGACTTTGTTTTTGATGATTCGGAGGCCGTCACTGGTAATAAAGACGTCACCCTGGAGGTGCCATGGACGGACGTTTTCGCTCACGACTTCTGGGGAAACAAGATAACATCGAACACCAGCCACAAGTCATATAGACCGCTCACTGTACTTACGCTCAGGTAACCATAGCAACAGTACAGTGTATTTTAAGATGATACAAACCACTCACGATACTTTTTTTTGGTAACCATGGCCACGTTTTGGTATCTGGGTTCACAAATTCTTTTTCTTTACAAACATAACATTGTGAATACATATGAACAATCCAACAAATTATAACAAGACGTATAGAAATTGAAAAAATATATTTTTCACTGATTTGTTCTATGTTCATCCACCAGGTGGAACTACTGGCTGGTTGATGGCTTGCACCCAAAGGGCTTCCACATTGTAAACATTGTGCTTCATGGCTTTATCTGTGTGCTTTTCCTGCCAACCCTCGACCTTCTATTGGAGGCCAGAGGTCAAGGTCAAGGTCACATCGAGGGTGGAGGTCAAGGTCGTTACTCAAGGATCTCCACGCTTTGTGCTTTGCTGTTTGCCGTTCACCCCATACACACAGAGAGTGTAGGTTACCGTAGTTACAAATAGCATGATTAGGGAGATTAATGGTGTACATATATATATATATAAATATATATATATATATATATCGGAAAATTTGTTGTTTTGTTCGGAGATATAATAATCTGTACTTGTCATGCACAACTTTACATATTTTGTAAAGTATTCATCATATAATTTCTTATAATTGAATGAAAACTGAATATTCATTCAGTATTGCATCTTTGTGTATCTATATTCTCTCAAACATATGAAATTGAAAAATGTCACTTGATAAATAAGTATTTATGATGTCTGTATTCGCCTACAGGTGGCAGCAGTAGTGGGACGGGCTGACTTGCTGTGTGCCGTGACGTACTTACTGTCAATAGTGGCTTACCACAGAGCAGTTAGTTCAGGTGATATAGAATCTAGCTGGCTGATATAGAAACAAATGAAAACATTTTGAAGTAGATGAGTAGTTTGGGAGAATAAAATACTGAAAGCAAAGGTGAATATAAAAAGATAAGAAGTCTTCTGTTGGTGTGTCGTTACCAGTATATGTCTTATTAGAGCAAACAATCATGTAAACGTAATGATATCATACCAATATTGGATGTTGAGGAGATAAATATACAGTTTACGGGATGTCGCCTCAGCCAATATGACATTTTTGAATCCCGTAAACTGTATATAGTGGTCCCCCTCAGATAAGACCCCCCTCAAGAAAGACTTCCCCCCCTGTAAAGACTTTTTCTTGTGGCGCTAGAATGACTGTAACATGTGAATGAACCCTTCTGATAAGACAATCCCTTAGATAAGACCTTAATTTTGTGGCAGAAGGGTAGGTCTTATCTGAGGGGGACCACTGTATTGGACGACTCTCAACATCTAACATTTGCTATATTATTCACGGAGTCGTAACAAACAAAAGCCACATTCGTTTTTGTTGGGAGAAACCCAGAGTGGGGAAAACCCACATGCAACACGTGATCTGATTGGCTGATAAGCACAGCATCGTCCAATACACATTTTTGCCGTCCAATGTAGACTTTCGCCGTCCAACATTGAGTATGTAGGATTGTCACGTGGTACAAATCGTCAGGAGTGTCCTTACAATGAGAATACCACCGAGTGAATAATATATGATAATGTTCCCTTCTCCTGTGGTTCCTTGTTCATTGTGTTCAATGGATATTCTTTCTAGGTGTCTCCTGGCTGGGTCTGAGTATGTTGCTTTCTGTCATTTCCACACTCTGCAAAGAGATAGGAATCACTGCTCTGGTTTGTATGGGTACTTATTAGATGTTTGTAAAACAATAGAATTCATGAAATGTTAGGTCCGATAAAGTAATATTGTACCATTTCACAAATTCACACGATAATTTGCATTGAATGTTTTTGGAAAGTGATCTTTCTAAATCTTAAATACCGATAGTACAGGACAATATTGTAACATAACACAGAACTTGTAAAGCGTACATGCATAATTTATATACATAAATCATCAATGTATTTTTTCCTTCAGTTTAAAACTCTGTTACCGGTAATCCTTTTATTTGTGTTTTTCATTTCAGGGCATTTGTATCGCCTATGATGTCATCGTATGCTGTAGAATCGACCCGCTGACATTTCTCAGGCTCCGTAGAGAAAAATACCTGGTTACTACTTCAGAAACCAAGAAGGTTCCTCCAAGCAGGAAATCTACAGCGGTACGAAATGCTTGACAGAATTCGATAGAGATTAAGACATGAAATGTGTAAAGTTTGTCAAACTGGTTGCATGTACATTTCATCAAAATTATTGCTATTGCCACTCAACACTGAATATTATAAGTTTACAAATATCTTTGTTTTCAATTCTTGATTTGAATTTCCTCTCGTTCACAAAAAATATTTATCCAAGTTAAACTCTATTATTCCCTTGCAGCCAGAAGTGACAAGCCAGAAACTACCTACATTCAGGATATCAGTTGTCATGGTGACAGCATTCTTGTTGCTGATTGGTCGATGGCAGGTCATGGGTTCTGCCCCGCCCACTTTTCAAGTTGTGGATAACCCACATTCCTTTGTTGGCAACCCCTTTTACAGGGTTCGTTGAGTATATTTCTTGTAGTTTAAAAACAGTTCACTCTGAAGGCAATCACATTTAAACATATCGGTTGAAAATATGAATACTAAAAGTGATTGAATCGTTCTGACTAAATTTTTGGAAGAATAAAATGAATATACAATATACAATATATATATGTAATATATATAATAATATATATCAATTTTTGTGTTTGCAGTTGCTGAATTACAATTATTTATACAGTATTAATGCCTGGTTACTGCTCAACCCCTGCTGGCTGTGTTTTGATTGGTCGATGGGCTGTGTGTCAGTAATAGAGAGTTTGTTAGACCCCAGGCTATTGGCTGTTTGTCTCTTCTGGTTTGTGTCGGGGGCTGTGATTGGCTACAGTCTTATCAAGTCACCAAACACTGAGCAAAGGTATGTATTTGGCATTAGACTAGGCCATGAATTATTCATATATAAACAATCACATTTGTATATTGTTAACAGCCAAACAGAAAAGATATTCTCAAACTTATGAGAAAACAATTTTCGTTCCTGAAAATTGATAATTATCACATATTTAATTTGCTGGAATGAATGATGATTTTTGCTCTCGAATAAATATTGAGCTTTTTTAATGTTCGATACCTTTTTACTTCATTTGTATGTTAGAACATTTCCTCCATTTAACAGACAGTTGCTGATGGGTCTGGCGCTTCTAATCGTCCCGTTTCTTCCTGCAAGCAACCTTCTCTTCCGAGTGGGTTTTGTCATAGCTGAGCGGGTTCTATATCTGCCCAGTATAGGATTTATTGTACTAATGGTTGTAGGAGCGAAAAAGCTCTGCAAGTATCCACACTTTAGAAAGGTAATATGTTCCTAGCTGATCCACCTTCAAATATTTCCATGTATTGCTATTATGCACTTGAATTTATATATTTGTTTTATCTGTCATACATGACGATAATGAATGTGATCTATATATGATCCACAAAGATATGAGCATATTAGTAGATAAAGTTGTTATGTATTCCTTATATTAGTAACATTGGATGTGATATGTAAATTATTGTCATTAAAATATAATGCTTTCATGTGTGTTTCATGTATTTCTTATTTGCCAGGTGCTTCCTGTTGTGTTGACGATTTTGTTAGCCAATCATGCATGGAGATGTCACTGGGTAAGTCCTACATCATATTCAAATTCATTCACATATTTTTAAGCATATGATGGCAATACTGTAAAGTTTAAAGACTTTTGTTCACACAAGATTCAACATTTTGTTGCTGTTCTGATCATTTTCATTGCACACAAATGAATTGCTTTCATACATTTAACAGCGCTGTCTTGAATGGCGGACGGAAAAATCCTTGTTTGAATCCGGTGCCGTCGTTTGTCCTCTCAACGCCAAGGTTTGTCTTGGTCCTTGTTCTTTTGAAAACGTACATGTAATCGAATGTACTTCAGTTTGAATCATACAAATGATATATGAAGATACACCAAAATTGAAAACTGACGATTGAAGGATTAAAATTGTGCTATCTTCGAGCAGGTTCACTACAACATAGCGAAAGTGAGAACTGATGCAGGGAGTTTGGAGTCCGCCATCGAAGAATACAGACTCGCATTGAAGTGGGTCACTTTATCTGGGTCTTTTATATCAATATGTTTTAGCTATCCAACATGCTGTACAATGTCTTCTGAGGGAAACCTCCTTAATTGAAAAACTTGAAGAAAGTTTGGATAAAATTCTTTTGAAATGTTACCCAAATTACACATACATGTACATGTCTGAAAGATTGAAATCACTTGACCATTGTGAAATGAAGGCTGAGTTTCATATCAACACAACTTACATGCATACAAAGTGAAAATCTCTTAATATTTGATATATTTTCTTGGGTTTATCTCTTTATAGATTGAATCCAGACTATGACCAGGCCATGAATAACCTTGGGAACATCCTCAAAGACCTTGAACAGTTGGAGGAGGCAGAGCAGCTTTTGCTGAAGGCAACAGATATCAGGTCAGTAGGGGGGACATGTTGATACGGCAACCCATTTAACTGGCAATATTGCAAAATAACGATAAAAGTTATCGAACTTAGTACAAACAAGTACAGAGGCTACTAAAATATTTTTACCAAGAGAAGATGCAAACTTGAATTGAACTGAAAATCTGCAGTTCACGTAAAAAATTAATTGGCCTCCAAACATAAAATGGTTTTACATTACTCGAATTGTGTGATGAGGTATTGAAAAAATAATGACCTTGAAAAACGTTTTTTCTAGACCAGAATTTGCCGCTGCTTGGATGAACCTGGGTATTGTTCAAGCCAGCCTGGACCAGACGGACAACGCTGAGAGGAGCTACCACAACGCCCTACGCCACCGCCGTAATTACCCCGACTGTTACTACAACCTCGGCAATCTCTACTTGAGTGTAGAGCGTCACGCTCTTGCACTCACGGCTTGGCGAAACGCGACACTACAGAAACCGACGCACGTCAGTGCTTGGACAAACATTATCATTTTACTCGATAACCTAGGTAAGCTTGCAAGTGTTTTCATAGAAATTGAAGCTGATAGTTGAAAAAATTTCCGTAACAAAAAGTATTGAGATAGGATTTTATATTGAGAGCACAGTATGTTGTTAGATACTAACTCTTGTTTATCATGTCGGAAATCACTTAGCAGTTAGGGCCATCTTCCTTTACGCTTTTAGGTGGTCCTATTTATTGCCATACCACTACCTCTATAATAAACTCTTTGGGTAATCTTACCTTGGCATTCAAAGAAGAGGAGAGAGAAATGAATGTCACAAGAATTTTCTTAAAATTCCTGACATCCATCTCGAACTCGAAATTGAAGGAAATTACTCTCACACATCTCAGATTCCCCGCGGTGTAGATGTGACGTCACACCGGTCATATGATTGACCTTAGCCGCCATTAATTTGCTCCTCCATTGTTGGATGTGCAGCAAGTCTTGCTTTCGGCATTCAAAGTCGAATTTCTTCACGTCTACGATCGTCTTTAGGCTGTTCTTTGCACAGCTTTTTCTTCAGTAGATCGTTCTTTCGTTGTTAGACTAGCTTAGAGTTAGTGATTTGCGATTTTTTTGGGAGGAAATGGTAAAGCCTCCCCAGGCCCCTTTCCTTCCCCCATTATCGCCCGTTTGTACTTCGATGTTTGATATGTTTCAGATATGAAGTGCATCGTTTGCAAACACTACCTTCCTAAGTGGGAGGTTCATAACGCCTGCTGGCAGTGTAGGGACACTGTTTATTGCCGTCCTTCAGCCACCTGTGAATTATGCGCGGATTGGTCCGTCGACGAGTGGAAACTTTGTCTTCAAGGCTTACGGGAGATTCAGGCCCGCAGGTTTGCTGGTTGCCCTACTCCCCCTTCCCCGTCAGATTCTGATAGCGCCAGGCCGCGTCCCAAGGCGTCTGAGGAACGCAAGCGGCGTTTAGATTTGCAGTTATCCAATGCTGTTTGTGCTGTAAGTTTTGATTTATCATTGTCATTTTCTTTCAGCCAGGTACGGGTCCCGGGAGCCGCGCGTTCGGCTCTCGGCACCCTAACTTCCCCACAACCTACGGGTTTGGGTGGCTCACTTTTGGCTCCCTCTCTACTGGCCCCTCGTTCTCATGCTTCTCTGGCTGAACGACCTGGGTTTCAGTGTCCGAGTGTGGTTTCGGGGTCTGCCGGTTCCGTCGGGCTCACGACGGTTCCCTGCGCCCGGGATCCCTCTGGACAGAGAGTGTTGTTTCCCCCTCCGGGTCGGGCGCCTGCCCCCGGAGCTGGGTTTCAACCCCATAGCCAGGGCGGATTTCGGTCCGGGCCCGTGTCGCCAGTGATACGGCCGCCGGCACCCGATTTCCCGTCGGTTACTGGACCCCAGGCCGTGGCTACCGGAGCCGTGGCCAGTAGGGGCCGGGAGCCAAGGGCCATGAGCCGTCCAAACCCATGGGTTCCTGGAGTTTCCATGTCTCCACGGTTTCCAGAGTTTCCTTTTTCTGATTCGCCCTGTGTGTTTCAGATCGCCGAGGATATCAAGGACGATTCCCCTCTTACGGCCCTGCCCTCCGGTTTCGTCGCCTCCAGCCAGGGTATGTTGTCCTTCGCCCAGTTGGCGGACCAAGGGTCTTCCCGTGCGTCGGAGCCGTCCGGTGTTCCTGTCCAGGGGAGCTCTTCCACGACGTCAGAGCAGCGCCTTAGGGGCGAGCTTCAGTCTTTTCGGGAGGAGATGTTAGGCCAGGGGCAGCAGTTTCTGGCGAGGTTCACGCCTCCACAGCCGCCACCGCCCCCGTCTTCCCCTCTGCCTAGGGAAGAGCCGTCTTCAGATGAGGAACCTTCCCTACAGGTCTCTCAGTCGGCTGACCAGCCGTTACCTGGCCCGTCAGGCCTCACGCTTCCGCGAAAGCGTAAGGCGGACCCGGACCAGGAGGCGGACCAGCCCGAGTCCGACGACCCTCTCTCTTGGGGGGAGAAGTTGGATTTTGTGAAGAGGGTCCTCCCGGGTTTGTGGCCCGAAGAGCATGCTCCGGCCCCAGTCAAGAAGGTGGCTCGTTCGATGATTTCTTCGGAGATGGAGCACCCCCGGCCGTCGAAGGACGCCTTACGGTTCCCTCTGTCGCAGGGAGTTCGCGGCTCCATGCAGGAGCGCATGGACGAGACCATCAGGTCCAACAAGTCGGCGATTGGCGCGTATCCTGCTCGCCCGTCTGTCAACGACTACTATACGTCGTCGGAGTTGGACGACAAGCCTACAGCTTTGAGGAGGCATCACCCCCATTACGCCTTTTTCAAGGAGCCTAAGGCCGTGGAGATCCCATGGGCGGCCTTGGCGGAGCTGCAGCACACGTTTCGAGTGGGGCTGGCCACGGATTCGGCCATGGACTGGCTGTCGATGGCTACGAGACGGGCCATTCTTCAGTGCCGTGACCAGGTCCTGGACAACCCTGACGTCGACCGGGATGATTTGGCAGAAGCCTTATTGAGCTGCGCTTCATTGGTCACCTCCATTGGCAAAGGTGTGGGTGACAAGGTGGCCCTGGACTCCCACTCACTCTGGGTGTCCGAGTTGTGGCGGCGTGACGCCTTCCTCTCATCCCTCAAGTTCGAGGTTCCGGACCAGCTCATGACAGACATGAGAGTCCTCCACCCCGTTATCCCCTCTTCCGGAGCCCCTACTTCACTTCTACTCCCTGACCGTTCTGCGGAGTTGCGGGAGGTGAAGAAGGAGGCCGACGAGAAGGCCGCGAAGTCCTCTACTTCCAATGCCCTCCTGAGCCAGTCGAAGTCTCTGGAACGTCTCACGCAACAGATGGTTTCGGCCTTTAAGAAGCCCCAGTCTGCAGTTCAGCAGTCTCAGCCTCAGCAGCAGCCGACTCGTGGCCGTGGTAGAGCTAGAGGCAGGGCCTCAGGGTTGCCCTTTCGCGGGGCCCCTGCCGGCAGCACCCGAGGAGACCGTGGTCGTGGCCGAGGCCGAGGACGCGGAGAGGCTCCCAAGCCCGCAGGGGAAAAGAAACCGGGTACGTATAGCTTCGGATTCCGGGCCGGATCCTTTGCTCGAGTGTCGAGAAGAGCTGCATGGTCAGCTCGTTTCGGTCGATATTCCTTCCTCAGACGAGCCCGTAGGAGCTCGTTTAATTCTGTTTTGGAAAGAGTGGGAGCGGCTCGGGGCTTGCCCCTGGGTCGTCTCGACGCTCCGTCGAGGATTCGGCCTGAAATTCGAGAAATTGCCACCGTTATCGCCCGTCCCAAGGGGTTTCACTCTGCCAAACGATCCAGAACGCCGCCGTGTTCTCCACGAGGAGATAACGGCGATGATCGAGAAACAAGCGATAGAACCTGCTCCCGGGGACACTCCCGGGTTCTACAGCGTGTTGTTTGTGGTTCCCAAAGCGTCGGGGGGTTGGAGACCAGTGATAGATCTTTCTCCGTTGAACAAGTTCTTAATCGTGCCGACGTTTTCCATGGAAACGCCGGAGCAAGTTCGTTCAGTCATGCCTCGCGATTCGTGGGTGGTAACGATCGATCTCAAAGATGCCTATTTCCATATTCCAATGAAACCTGCAGTTCGCAAATACCTGAGATTTCTCTATCTCGGCCGCGTATGGCAGTTTCGGGCGCTCCCGTTCGGATTATCGACAGCGCCGTGGATTTTCACCATGGTGGCTCGGGAAGTCCAGAGTCTCGCCCACAAGCGGGGGATTTTTATCCACCAGTATCTCGACGATTGGCTAATCCGGCACCATTGTCGCGAAACGCTGATCGTCCAAGCACAGTTTGTGGTAAATCTATGCTCACGGATGGGGATCAAAATCAACCAAAAAAAGTCCGACTTGTCACCGCGTCGAGACTTCGTCTTCTTGGGGTATCGTTATCAGACTACCTCAGAGACTGTTTTGCCGACGCTGGATGGTCAGTCAAAATTATCCGTGCTGTCAGAAGGCTTCCTTCGTCGCATTCCACAGACGGCCAGACGCTGGCAGTCCCTTCTCGGGATGCTAGCTTCCACGGAAAAGTTAGTTCCGTTGGGCCGCCTGCACATGCGGCCTATTCAGCGGCATCTACACTCTCAATGGTCCCAGGTCACGGGAGACAGATCCCAGCTCGTGCAGGTCTCTCCGGAAGTCGTTTCCCATCTGCAATGGTGGCTGGATCCCGTCAATCTGCTCCGAGGGTCGTCATTCCGCCGGCCGCTTCCATCCAGGCACGTATTTACGGATGCCAGTATGGACGGCTGGGGCGCTCACTGGGACGACAGCGAGGTCTCGGGCACCTGGTCTTCGTCTCAGCAGGAATGGCACATAAACCTGTTGGAACTGGAGGCCGTGTTCTTGGCTCTCAGGCATTGGGAAACACATTTCCTCAATCAGGCTGTGTTGGTGGCCACCGACAACTCCACCGTTGTCGCTTACATCAACAAGCAGGGCGGTACGAAGTCCCAGTCGCTGTGCCAGGCCGCTATCGACCTCCTGCTCTGGTGTCACGACCGGGGTATTTCGCTTTTCGCGAGGCATATCCCTGGTCATATGAATGTTTGGGCGGACCGCCTCTCCCGGAGGGGCCAGGTCCAGGCCATGGAGTGGAGTCTTGCCCCCAGGGTATTCCAATCTCTCTGCGGCCTATGGGGCACGCCGATGGTCGATTTGCTTGCGACCCGGTGGAACCACAAACTTCCTTCGTTTGTGTCTCCCATTCCCGATCCCACGGCCATGTCAGTGGATGCGATGTCGACGTCCTGGGAGGGCATGTATGCGTATGCTTACCCCCCAGCGGTGTTGTTGGACAAGGTGATCGCCAAGTTTCGGACTCACCAGTGTCGCCTCCTGCTGATTGCTCCGTGTCTACCGCAGAGGTCGTGGTTCCCGGACCTTCTGGAGTTGATAGTAGACTTCCCTCGTCAGCTTCCGGATCGGTGGGACCTCCTCAAACAACCTCGCTCCAGCATGTTTCATCAGGCTCCCGCAAGTCTGAAGCTTCATGCCTGGATATTGTCGAGCGATGTTTCCGAAAGAAGGGATTTTCAAGGGAGGTGTCCGCTAGGATCGCCCGATCAAATCGAAAATCTTCTTTGGCAGTCTACCAATCGAAGTGGACTTCCTTCTGTGCTTGGTGTCGTCGCCGGAAGGTTAGTCCTTTCAGAGTCGATGCTCCCCTAATTTCCGAATTTCTTCTCGAAAAGTTCAATGAAGGGCGAGCTCCATCCACGATCGCGGGTTACCGTACGGCTATCGCGAAGACTCTAAAACCCAAACTTGGGATCGATTTTGGTCATGATCAAGGTTTGACTGCGTTGATTAATAGTTTCGAGATCGAAAGACCGAAGGCTAGGAACCCGGTTCCTGAGTGGGATCTATCGCTTGTTCTCAACGTCTTAAGAAAAGATCCGTTCGAACCCCTTGAGCGGGCCTCACTAAAGTTTCTGACGTTTAAGACGGTCTTCCTTTTGGCTCTGGCTTCGGGAAGCGACGGAGTGAGCTCCACGCCCTGTCCTTTTCCAAAGTTAAGTGGAAGTCGGATGGCTCCTCGGTTCTCCTCGGAGTCATTCCCTCCTTTCTGGCCAAAACTCAATTAGCAGGTACGCCATTATTGAGCTTTTCCATTCCCGCCCTGACTCCTTCTCTGGGGCCGGGCCTGGAGGAAGACGCGAAGCTTTGTCCCGTGCGAGCCCTCCGCATCTACGTTAATCGTACGCGTGAGCTGCATCTCGGCAAGCGTTTGCTTTTCGTGTCCTATCTTAAGGATTTTCCAAATGATATCCGTCCTGCTACGATCTCATCTTGGATCAAGAAGTGTGTTAGATTTTGCTATGAAAAGTCACAGGCGAAAAAATCCACAGGTTTCAGAGTCAAAGCGCATGATGTGAGGGCTCTCGCGGCTTCACTTGCCTTTACAAATAAAGTGTCTCTGAATGATGTCATGTCTGCCTGTACCTGGAAATCTCATAACACATTCACTTCTTTCTATCTCAGGGAGTTAGCTTGGGAGGATGACTCCGGCCTCCAGCTTGGACGACTGGTGGCGGCGGAGCGTGTAGTCCAGCTGTAGATACCTGTAAATAGATCAACACGCCTCTGTACAGATGCACCTGAGGTCGACTCCCAGGGGAGTTGCTCCTCTTCTTTGGCGAGGGAAATTTTTGTTCTTCTGCAAGAGGAAAGTCACCTCTGCAGAGCCCCTGCTCGTCTCCATGCATCTGAAGGTAATTCAGGCGTGTATTATGGTTAGTTGTAAATATCCTGTAAATATGTATTTTCGACTTAAAATTATAATTTAAAAGTAAAACACAATATTTACTACTTTCAATGGATATTTCCTACTCTCACACATCGGTGATGAAATTCCCGGGAGAGGGTTAAACCCACCTCCTTTGGTTATTCTGATATAACCCAAAGAGTTTATTATAGAGGTAGTGGTATGGCAATAAATAGGAAGTTTTAACTTGTTTAAAACCAGTATTTATTACATACCTACCTCTATAATAAACACGATTATTCTCCCTCCCGCCTCCCCTGCCTTAACCAGGTGGGCAAATTAATGGCGGCTAAGGTCAATCATATGACCGGTGTGACGTCACATCTACACCGCGGGGAATCTGAGATGTGTGAGAGTAATTTCCTTCAATTTCGAGTTCGAGATGGATGTCAGGAATTTTAAGAAAATTCTTGTGACATTCATTTCTCTCTCCTCTTCTTTGAATGCCAAGGTAAGATTACCCAAAGAGTTTATTATAGAGGTAGGTATGTAATAAATACTGGTTTTAAACAAGTTAAAACTTCCTATTAAATACGAAAATGACATACAGCTTCAGATATTTACCAAACAAGAAAGCACCATCCATTAAAAATTTGGAATTTACAGCTTTGAATTCAAACCGGAAAAGCCTCAATTATTGAAGTTTCTATTTATTTCCAGGACGTGTTTCCGACGTGCAGCTGGTTGCTAAGGAAGCACTCGCACAGAATCCCAAGGAGGCCAGTATTTATTACAACGTCGGAAACGCGCTCGGGAAGAATGGTCAATACCAGGATGCAGAGGGGTATTTCACAAAGGCATTACAGCTCAAACCTGACATCGCAACGTACCACTCTAATTTAGGTATGAGTTTGTGGTCGAGTCTCATTGTCATGTTAATATATATTTAGGGTGCATATTAGTTTCTGTTTGTTCGTTTCTCAAGAAAAAGATTTCAGGTATAAACATGCACTCGTAGCTATTAAACAAAATAATATTGTCACATATTTAATTGGAAATCATGGTAATTACCAATTAGAAAATCACACCCACCAAACTACTATCCCTGTAGTCAGTTGAGTTACAGTTAGTAGCTTTTTTAATCAAATTTTGTATAATGTTTCCAGCTGTGTTGTATCATCGATGGGGCAAGTTAGAGCAAGCGGAGGCTGCCTACAGAAATGCATTACAACTGGAGCCTGGTAACGCACAGATACAACAGAATTACAACATGCTGCGCAGGAAACGCAACAAGGGATCCTGATAGGCTGCCACAAGAACTGCTGATGTCTTTCAAAAGAAAAATGTTATATGCATGTGGGAATTATTATTGCAGGAAAAATACTTGTATTATGTTGTGAACATGTATTTAAATTTTGCCTGTTTAAATAACAGTAATTGTTTCAGCAACAGTGTGCTGAACTTCAATGTATTATTTCTTGGCTGGTGATTTTTTTGTTCACAAAAAATACTGTGTTGTGTGACCGGTAAATAGTAAAAGCCCAGTTTGTCAATGCCGATAGTTCTGGTAAAAAGTAGTCTGTTGCTTCATGCAATAGACATGAATTTCAGGCATTGATGTACTATTTGGACACATCTGAGTTAGAAAACAAGGGAAATGTTTTTCTGTAGTGTATATTTAGAAAAAAAAGTGAGTTGCTGTGCATACATAGTATAGTATGCATACATAGTGAAGCATAGTATGCATACATGTGGCCGAATGTTTTCTTTTTGCATGGGACGATGTGATGGACGGATGATGAAAATAATTTGCCTGGGCAGGACTACACGAATCCGACATTATTTAGCAGTGACATGTTGTAGATGATATAGATAAATGCTGAAGAACTCGTTTATGGCCTGTACTTCTTGCAATGTGAGACAATGTTAGAGTGGTCGTGTATGCTATATTTGTGGTTTTAGATCATGTGTCATTAGGTATCGTCTCTTCCTGTGATGTCCTTGGCTAAATGCATGCATTTTGATTGATACAGGTACATTATGACTCAAAATCTGACGTACACAAAACTAGGCTAGTATTCTGATTGTGGAATAGTGTTGAGTCTCATTTTACAAGGCACGTGGATCAAAATGTGAGGTTTGAGTTGTGTGTTCAAATTTAAATTATATCCCTTTTGGTGAATATTTGAGAAATCAAGTGTCTGGAAGTGGTTGTTGAATTGTATCATTGTCTCAGAAATTCATGCAGGAATAGCCATTCATTGTTTCTTGTTAGTTTATGAAATTTTAATGTTTTACAAGTGGATGAATAACATGAAGATTGTGGATTTTTCTTGAGAACATGTAGTTCCTTGTTGATTTTAACATTATTGTAAACATAGTGGATTTTTCTTGAGAACATGTAGTTCCTTGTTGATTTTAACATTATTGTAAACATGTGGTTGAATATTAAATTAACTAATTGTCTCAAAACATTGTTATGTTTACTAATCTGAATATGAAAAAAAACTAATTATTGCTTGTCGATGTATGAATATAAAACACTGAAGCCAAAGAACTGCATTCATTCAAACTGGTAAGAACATATTTTTCTCCTAATATTGACTTATAAATCCATTTTGTGATGACTTTAACCTAAAATCCGAAATTGTCGCCCTAGACGAGTCTGTGTAAAGAGTTCTTGTTGAGTAAACTGGTAGTAGGTGATCAGACAATAATGTCCAGTCTTCGTTCTGCATAAAAAACTAGACTTATTTTGCACAAAAATGGCTACAAATATTTCGATTGGCTACCAATTTTGAACTTTGGCAGCCAATTTTCTCAAAAACTGTCTGATCAGTTTTGAGATTTTTGTTTCAAAAGATTCCCCTTATGTACCTTTATGATGTGAATAAGTTTTGTTGCCCTTGAATCCCCGATCTCCGTGTGGCGGCCATTTTGAATTTTTGACGAGTCGGCGGAAAACAATTTTTTAGCCCCATATCGCATTACTATCCATTTTGGGCCATTTCTAGGCAAAAAAAAAATTTTCACCCTTTGAAAAAAATTTTGGACTTCGAAAATTTCCGGCACTGTTTTCCTTCATAATGGGAGCTGTCAGGACTTTCAAATGGGAAGTCATATACATGTATGGCGATTTGTGTGGTGACCTTGAATTTTTGACCTTCGATTACCTTGAAAGGTCAAAACAGCCATTTTGGGGTAAAAAAATGCCCGAATTTGCCTCTGTAGATGAAATGCTTGCAGATAGAGCTTTTGTTTGCATTATGAACATCTAGGAAGACATATATGGTACAACTAATGATGACCTTGAACTTGACGTCAGATGACCTTAAGTGCCAAATGTCTGACTCGGAATGTGTAAATTGACCTGAGCGGCCTAAAGGATTCCACACAGATATATCTTTGTATTATGAACATATATAATATCAAATGCCGCACACATACATGTAATGGTGACATCGAAGTTCACACGGAAGACCTTGATTGGTAAATCTCAAGGTCATATATTCACACTGCGAACCTTGATTGGTAAATCTCAAGGTCTGTTACCTGCCAATGCTGCCATGGCCAAACCAAAATTGTCCGGTAACCTATCTTAGCCTTTGGGCAAATTTTTTGCTTGAGGCTACTGTCGTCCAATATCATTATCATTGATGGCCAAGCTCAATATGGTCATTTTGCGAATGTGTTTTCTGGAGGCTAAACACTTGATACCACATAGGTTTGTATTATGAGTACATTGGTAGTTGTGTGTCGTGTCATGTGGTGACCGTTAACTCGATCTTTGGTGAACTCGAGTGCTCAATCTCCTGTTTATGTGTGCATATTGACCACTGGAGAGAGAGCATTTGGATTTGAAACTTTTAAAGTTTTTTTTTAGGCTTTTAGCCATAGTGCTGCATTATATAAATACAAACTGTATGTATATTGGTACAGCGGATTATTCCCCGAGGGAGAGATTGCTGCCCGAGGCGTTAGCCGAGGGTGGTAATGTCTCACGAGGGGAATAATCCGCGGTATCGATATACATACAGGGTTGTATTCATTATATTATACCGAATGTCTGACTTGACAAAACGTCATGTCGGTTGATATATCAAATTACCAACCGGTTAGTATATCGTATATGGCGGTCGGCTCCAGCAGAGCGTATTACTTCATGTGTATTGGCCAATCACAGAGCGTGATCCTTACATGAGGTATAATATAGTGCATTATGCTGCATGGTGCATTATCTGATAGTCCAAATCCAAGTTGAACTCAACCGCAGATTACCTTGGGCGATCGAACTCAATTTTATGTCTGGGTTTAAACGTGAGTGCTAACAGAAGATCATGTGTGGTGCATCATCTGGGGACCTTGAACTTGACCTCGGGTTACCTTGAGTGACCTTGAACTTGATCTCGGGTTACCTTGAGTGACCTTGGACTTGATCTCGGGTTACCTTGGGTGACCTTGAACTTGATCTCGGGTGACCTTGAACTCGACTTCGGGTTACCTTGGGTGACATTGGACTTGATCTCGGGTTACCTTGGATGACCTCGAACTTGATATCGGGTTACCTTGGGTGACCTTGAACTTGACAACGGGTTACTTTGGGTGATCCTGAACTTGACCTCGGGTTACCTTTGGTGACCTTGAACTTGAATTCGGGTTACCTTGGGTGATCAAACTTCGGATGCTCATAAGGACATCAAGTTGATGTCTGCAATATAATGGCCTCTTTCGACAAAACACTTGAATATGAAGCTTGGGTTCGTATCACAAGTGGATATATAGGAAGTCGTATTCGGTGATCCTTCTGGTGACCTTGAGTTTGATCTTGGCTGACCTGATCGTTCAAATCAAAGTTTATGGTTACAGCAAAAAGCGTAAATTGGTCGTTGGAGACAAAACACTCGGAGAAATTTATGGTGCATCTTGAACTTGGCCTCAAGACTTATGGATTCTGCAGTTGTTTAAGTTGGCCATTGACAAAATGATCGGAATTAGAGCTCGTGTTTGTATTATGAGCTCCAACATTACCTTTTAGAAGCGTTAGTTTGTGTTTGTGTTACGACAGGTTACCTTTCACGTTCCCAGTGTTATGGCTGCGTTAATTTGAGTGAATTTGTCGTTCACACAAAACACATGGATTTAGGTGTCGAGATAACCCACGAGAGTACATGCACTTGTTTCTAATAGGGTCCTGTTGTGTTTGGTGTTGTATTGACTGCAGTATTTCTATAGCGGCCTGAAGCAAATCATCGTACTTCTATTACCTTCCCCATCACCACCTCCGAAAATCCCGGTGCAGCAACCGTAATCCTCACTTAGCACCAAGTTTAATGTCCTCTCCGGGCTGAAGGACAACATATCCCGTGCTGAATTCACCAATGATTGAAACCTGGGATCGATCCCGGGGTTCCGCCTGTTTTGTAATAAGTCCCATTTTTAGCTTACCGGACCTATGGTCCGATAAGCTATTGTCGTCAGGTTGCGTCCGGCGTCCGTCCGTCGGCGTCGGCGTTGTAAAAGTCCCATTTTTAGCTTACCGGACCTATGGTCCGATAAGCTATTGTCGTCAGGTTGCGTCCGGCGTCCGTCCGTCGGCGTCGGCGTTGTAAAACGCTGGGAAAAATTTGTTTGATGAATATTGCTGTAATTCACAAAATATGTTCTATGGGCCCATATCTCCGGACCATTTTTTTTTCGTTGATTGAATCGTTTTTTCCAAAATGGCAGCCATTTTTGTCGAAAAATGGCCAATTTTGGACTTTGGCGGCCATTTTCTCAAAAACTGTCCGATCAGTTTTGAGATTTTTGTTTCAAAAGATTCCCCTGATATACCTTTGTGCTGTGTATAAGTTTCGTTGCCCTTGAATCGTCGGTCTGCGTGTGACAGCCATTTTGATTTTTTCGACGTGTCCCAGACAGGACTTTCCCATGTTAAATTCGCCTATGCTTTATAATGGGGACAAATTTCTCCTAATATCTCACTTAATATTGGGATTAGACATTAGGAATCAATTGTGCACATATAGGAAATTATATATGCCGAGTATTCTCTTGACCTTGAATTTGACCTTCGACCTAATTTCCAAGGTCACAGCACAAAATGGCTAATATCTCGCTTATTATCGACTTTACAGCTTAGGAATCAATAGGGCTGGAAAGTCACGTGATGATACGGTGTGATTTTGGGGACAAACAAATATACACCCTTTGTTTACTCTGAGTTGAACTCACAGTAAACAACTCGGCATGAATGGAGTTGCTCACATGAAACAATGGGTGTATATTTATTTGTCACCAAAATCACACCGTGTCATCACGTGACTTTCCAGCCCTATTGTCAGCATATAGGAAATCATATATTCTGAATATTATCGTGACCTTGAATTTGACCTTTGACCTCATTTTCAAGGTCACAGGACAAAATGGCTAATGTCTCGCTTATTATCGACTTTACAGCTTAGGAATCCAGTGAGAGGGCTAGAGCATTTGAACAGTGGGTCAGTTGGCTCCTTGACATTCAAAGCAATGGGACATTCCAAGTTTCAATGGGACATAACACATTCGTTTGTTATTATTGACACGATCTCAAATCCATTAATTAACTATAAATATCAAAGTATCAATCCGTATATGCTGTGTAAAATATATCTGGAATATATTGATATTTTTACTTGATTAGTTGATATGAATTAACAATTATAATTATTATTTACAATGCTCAGTTACCTTGCTGAACATATCACGAATATTGCCATAAGGCAATTTAAGTTTTTTAGCTTACCGGCCCTTTGGGCCGATAAGCTATTATCGTGGTTTTTCGTCCGTCAGTCTTCTGTCGTCCGTCGTCCGTCGTCCGTCCGGGTCTGTAACTTTTTTTTGGCATGATGAATTTCCCCATAAATTTGTCAGAACATACCTTAGGAATCGTTTTTGCCGATTTGGCGGCCATTTTTGACGAAAAATTGCCAATTTTGGACTTTGGTGGCCATTTTCTCAAAAACTGTCTGATCAGTTTTGAGATTTTTGTTTCAAAACGTTCCTCTCATGTACCTCTATGACATTTATAAGTTTCATTGCACTTGAATCGCCGGTCTGTGTTGTGGCGGCCATTTTGACTTTTTGACGGGTCGGCGAAAACACATTTTTTTGTCCCAAATCAGCAAAAAAAAAAACACTTCAAGATAGAGCCTAAGTATTGGCACATTCAAATGGGAAATCATGTATTGCGGTTTGAGTGGTGACCTTGAATTTGACCTTCAATGACCTTGAAAGGTCAAAACGATCTTTTTTGTCGAAAAAACGATGAATTTTGCTTTTGGTGGTCATTTTATCGAAATCTATTCAGACAGTTTTCCTCAAAATCATGTATAAGATTATCCTTATGTACGTGTGTGATGTGTATAAGTTTAGTTGCCTTTGAATCGACTGTCTGTGAAAATTTGTCATTAACAAAAAAAATCTTTCAAGATGTAACTTGATTTCGTATTATAGTCCATACAGAAAATGTGTTTCTATCAACATTTACGAAGATGTTTTAACATATTGATTTTAACATCAGTGTAACAATTTATAATATTTCAGTATTCTACGCAATTCACATGATTGCCGGTAAGCTACAGCACCCTTGGTGCTATGTTTCTTAGCTGGCATCCTTTGTATTCTGCATGCTTCTCATGAAATATGAGACCAAATATGAGACCCTACGGCTCTATGTTTCAGAAGGAACTTTAGTCAGAAAGCCCAAAGCCCTTGCAAAGTCCTACAACAAGTCTTCTGATGTGAATATTTTGGTGACATCGAAATTGATATCGTTGATCTGAATGTTAGGGGATACGGTCAGCTGAAAATGTACAAATTGTTCATAAGAGACAAAACATTTGAAGTTACATATGCCTGCCCCCCCCCCCCCAAAAAAAAAAACCAAAAACAAAACAACAACAACAAATAGTGTCGATATACGTTTGAGATCGGTGTGATCAGCGATATTTTTGTGAAGAATTTGTACTCGGGGGGGGGGGGGGGGGACCAAGAAGCCCCTCCCGTAAATTCCTGGATCCGCCCCTAATTTGGGTAACAGTTCTAAAGGTTACGTTCGACCTGAAGTGTGCCTGTTTGTGATATATCTATTTTGTGGATCACCATGCTAGATTTTATACTGTAAATATCAAACGGGCTGATTTAAATTGGTTGTCGGTATATGCATGAATAACGTCATTTCATGTACATATAAAACGTAGGACCGTTTGCAGAAGTTTTTTTTTTCCTTTTTACGAAAGCCCTTACCCGTGGCTTGAAGGTTTGTAAGCGAGTGGAAACGTTCTTAGACGGGTACGTTTGTCAGAACATACCTTAGGAATCGTTTTTGCCGATTTGGCGGCCATTTTTGACGAAAAATTGCCAATTTTGGACTTTGGTGGCCATTTTCTCAAAAACTTTTTCTCTAGTAGAGACGTTTTCATCTGGGTATAGAGGTAAACCATCATTTTATCCCCCATGTCCCTACGACAATCCCTACGATTGCATACCCTCGGGTGCACCAACCGATCTCAAGTTTAGTATGTAATTGTATTGAGCATATCATGCACATGACTCGTTATCTAGTTGCAGCCACATGCGGACACACGTACAGTAAAACTCATATTATGCACTGCAAAAAGCTAATGAATTGGATGACAATATCATGATTGTGCATACACCACTATAATTAACGATGTTGCAATAGCTAATTTTCAGGAAATTATAACACACATTCCTCAGTTATGCACGGAAGTTCCGCAATTGGAAAACTAATCAACTTGATTTATAGCGTCAATTGGATATTTTCAAATCAAACTAGTACCGAATACCGATAGTCATATAATCGCAGGCTACACAGAATTCAACTGTGTTGATATGTGTTTACTTAGGTAATCACTGTCGGTTTTTTTTCGGGAAATGAATTGTGTCCATTCCGTACGATAAAATTATCTTTCGATATTACTGATTAATTATTCACAAAATTGCATGTACGTCGGTATTTAGTGGCCCAGACGAAGTTTCCATTTTATTCAGACTTAACATCAAACTTTCGAGCACCAGCGGGGATGAAAAATACAATGTATACTTCAATGTCCCAATCATTGTTTTTACTGCAAAATAAAACCAGCAAATTTTCTATCATCAGCATATACTCACTAGTAACCACAAATAACAATTGTAACAACACGACGTGATTATTGTCATGTCATTCATGTGTCGCATTTCGTAGCTGTTTAATTTGAGGAAATATAAACCCGACGAATAATGGACCATTTCACAGAGCCCCGAGTCGAGGCAAAGGCTTACTTTATCTGAATGCGATGTATATATGTGCACATTTATCGTTTGAAGTTATGCCCAAAACGGTTGAAAGTGATTCAAAACCCCTCGCTTCTGATTGGTCCAAAAATGTTTACGTTTTCAGACTTCGGAAATATTTGGCGGGACTCCCTATGAAATGGTCCATTATTTTAAACCTTTTTTTTGCATCAATGTCCAGTCTATCAGTTAGGCATAGGTATCTATTATCAGAAGCAACTTTTTTCCTCCACAAATTTTGTGTATCAGCTCCTATGAAAAAGAGTCAGTCATTTTGCAGGCCTTTGTTGCCGCTCTGACACACTTGCAGTTGAACACGCGGTCACTGGCGGTGTGCGGATCGGCTCGTGATGAACTGCCTCTGACACGTGGGAGCACGCGGCCCCTAGCAATACGCCGCCGTCTGCGTTGTTACCGCGGCTTCCATTGGTCAGATAGCTGGGAAGCGCTGTCACGTGACCGGTCGCGTGTGGAACGTGAATGGAACCAATTTGGTACCCGCCAGGCGGCGCTATTGGCATTGAATGAACACACGGGGTCGCTGTCATCGCCAATCTGTGAGTTAGTGGTGACGTCATTAGGTTCTGCGTTGCCATGGCCGTTGCTACCGGCGACGGATCGAAATGCGGTTGGAAGAAGGACCATTGATCCACCGGAAAAGCAGCAAGATTCGGGGAGTAGAAATGTGGAGTTTGGTTCGTTGCTAAGGCGACACGAGAGGCCTGCGCAACGGGGGTCGGAATTGGTCCATAACATGCCGGAGTTGTGCCCGTGCAGACTGCAAAATGATATTGTCGCTTTAGTCAAAATGACACATTCCCGCACAAGTAAATATTATTTGTCACTATAAATTTGAAATCGGATTCAAATTATACCAAGTTATATCCGTTTTGGAGTTAATTCCAGATGCGTATCCAACTAACGTTACATTTCATTTTACAATCATTTTACTATTGTTACTTACAGTTACGAAAGCTAGACTGGTGACCGCGTTTCGGGGATTCTTTCTTGCGCCATTTTGCTCGTCTATTCTGGAACCAGACCTGGCCAATTGGAAAAAAAGTCATATGGAAATGAATAAATCAACATTCAAGAACCATGTACATACATGTAGCCTATTAGGCCTATATTAACTTACTTAATCTATTACTTGGCATTAGGGGCTTAAAAAACTCCATAACTTGCTGTAATTCTACTTTGTAAATGTATATTCATTATTATTTTTTATTATATTTTATCATGATGATATGTAGACATCGAGCTTATTTTCCCACCTGGACACGCGATTCACTGAGGCCGATTTTCAGCGCCAATTCTTCTCGAGCAAATACATCCGGGTAAGGGGCACTCTCGAAAAGTTTCTCCATTTCTTCAAGCTGGACGGCTGTGAATGTCGTCCTGTAAAGCAATTGCGGGGGTGGGGGGGGGGGGGGGCAGGAGAGGGGAGGGGATGGTATTATATCATAGCTAGCTAATGATGATTTAATAATATATCTTCATTATTTAGTTATTCAGTTCAAGTACATCGTTATGAGCTCGTGCAATTAACATTTGTAGCCTATACGTCTTTCTGATAAATGTCGTTATATTTGATGAATAACTCTTGATTAATCTAATTAGAATTTAATTTCATTGTTAGAACAAGACGGTAGAAAAGCCATACGTATTTAGCGAGTTATCTAGTGCACGTGCTAATTAAATGGGTTGACAAACTATAATGAACTCTAATGAAAATTAATCATTTGATAAGGAGTCTATGCCATGTGACTGATACTCATAGATAATATTACTTTTGACGAAAATGTATTATTTAGAGTAGGATAAACGGCTTCTGGCTTAATTTTGTGTGCATTTACTGAGCATTCGCCACTGAGTCAGGAAAATACACTTCTACTGGACACATGCATAAACCATATAGTTTATATTAAAACAAAAACCAGGCCTCCACCACCATAGGTTTTTTTTTTTAATTTTACCCATTTTATTGCAATAAATTTTCCCTATTTGGTGAAAACATATATAAGTGCTAAGATCAAAGCCTATCAGACACATTAAAACACAACAATACATGTAAAGATAATTGAGTGCAAATTTAATTGCAAAAACCGAGTGAAATCATGCACGATCTTCGTAAACGATTGACAATAATTTCAATGCTTTCATTTTTTTTCAAATAATCGTAAAATATGAGCAGCAAGTCGTTCACAATGTATGTGAAAATTCAATGCGGGATCATCCGGGCTATTGCAGAATATCTATCGGTTCTTTATCACCTAAATTGTAAGTGTATGGTAGCCATTCCATTTCTTTATATATATAGGCCTATATCTAACACATCCCGAACATACCACATCATTCCCAATACGTTTTCGGCAGCTAAAATGTTGCACCAAATTAGACTTGTTGAATTTTGCCTCTGTCGTTTTCAGGGTATGCTGTTCAAATATATACGTGGGGTATAAAATATACATAAACAAAACCATTGCATAGGCCAAAATATAGGCTGGTACGACGCATTGATTTCAGGCTTTATCCAGTCTGATAAATATTAAGTGCAGAAATATAAACACGCAGCTATTTATGCATGTCAACTGATACTAATTATGTTATTCCAGTGAAAGCTATAATCTTCGATAGCTCCAGATTGTCTTTGATAAAGTACAATTTTAGTTTAGGTTTAATTGTGGCGCTATTTTCAATCTTAGTGGGATATTTAGTTTCACCATAATTATTATCGTATCTGTTATCAAATAATCGTTATCAAAGAAAGATTGCCATCTGCGTCATAATACTAAGACAATCGGAGATTACAGACCCTCGCCTCGCAGATTGGGTCATTATACAGGTTGCAAACCTTTTGACGCGGAATATTTCTAATAAGAATGAGAATATTTAATAACAATAATAGCCCTACAAGGACTCTCAGGCCCACAGAAATGAATCCAGATACTTTTGTGGTGTTACAGACAGAATGGGGTATCTGTCCCTATCTGTCCCTATCGGAATGGGCTATCGGTTTTATGACAACAATAATGACAATGAAATTTTTGGGGTTTTTTGTATAGCGCCCATAACATGTTGAAAATATTCAGCTGATAAATAAATTCAGCTGGTGACCCTCACATATTCGACTTCGGTCATGGTTTTTCAGTCATAAACGATGCGATAGCTAATTGGCAATAGGAAAATTATACAATATAGGGAGCATTACTCATAGATAAACGGAGTAATTGCGATTTTCGATTTTGGCCTTTTCCATGACCTTGACTTTGTCGTTCAACCTTGTCCTTGTCGTCTCACTGAGCCCTAAATTTGACTTATGGACTAGATTTTTGTGAAGTAAACGAGAATCAAATAATACCCCTGGATTTTCGACTTTGTTCGATATGGGAAATTGGGTATTTTTGGTTGTATAACTAATCATCGATCGGTGATACGCAATATGAACAGGAATTTGTCACACAAAAAATAGTTTGGAAAATTCTGATAAAGTGAACAGGAATAAATGATAAAAACTAGTTTGGAAAATTCATTGACATTCATTTGATTTCCATACTTTCCGTTGCCATGGGAACCGTTTTCATCTGATTTCGAACGATGATAGCTGTATTTTACCCACTAAGATGGGCTAAAATTTATTTTACTAAAGTATATTTACTATCTTCTGTTGATTTTAATACTCATCAATGTGACATCGTGCATTCAAGTACAGAAACATGGAATCAATTATATGTGGAATTATGGATAAAATTTGAAAAGAAAAATACCTGCAAAACGGGTATTCTCTGATACTTTTCACCTAAATAAATTTTCAGTAAAAACTACTAGATAGATGTTTTCTGCAATTCTGTTCTTATTTTTTTTCTGTTATATGCTGTCAAAGTTGTTAAATCAGTGAATAAATTTCAGTATATAGTAAATATAGAAAAATAGACGTTTTATCAACTCAATTAACTTTTTAGACCCTTGTGACACTCATTAGGTTGAAGTATGCCTCACAAACGTATTATAGGCCTATATAAGTCTACAATCTAGTTGAAGTAGGCCTAGGGTAGAAAAACATGAAATTGCCACTGAACTTGTCTTGAGATTTTTATAACTAGTCCTAAACTTCAGTTGGACTTCAACATTGCAGTAAACCCATTTTGCACTACTAACCGGTATCGTGTTTTTCTTTTCTTGACATCATCGCTGGCGTCGGCTGCATCGCACGGTGCCTCGTCCCTCGAATGCGAGGGGAGCGATTCTCTGCGGTGATCCAGATTATTTTGGTCACCACATGGTGTCGTGTGGCGACTCAAAGGCGTCAGGTCCATGGGCCTAGCAGTGTCTTCGACCGCGAGAGCAACGCGTTTCCCAGCATCGTGACCGCGGTAAAGGGAAATCTGAGGCGACCTGCTCTCCACTGGTGCGAATGTACGTGAATTATTCAATTTTAGAAAGGAATAAATCTACATAGGCCTATTTCGTATTTCGAAATGATTGAATTGAGCATAATTTATATTGTAAAATCACAAACAAACAAACAGTGGATAAATAATTAAAAAATCTCACCCTTGATAAAATTTCCTGGTGTGAGGAGCGCCGACATTTTTCAGTGGAACAAATTACGTATCGAATTTCACTTTAAATTAATTATAAGAATCCAATAACGAGAAGCAAAATTCCTGTGGTTTCGAATTCAGATTGTCAAACGAATCGTCTCAGAAAATGCCGTATATACTGATATATGTTGTTTCATGTAATACAATCTGCTAGCATCGCTTGCTGCAACCGACAGAGTGGTGATCATACACAAAATGTCATTTTACAAATCTTGACGTGGGGGGTGGGGGGTAGGGGGGATGTGGGGGGGGGGGGGGGGGTTCTGGCGCAGAAAAGTGTTGGCCTAAGGGGAGGGGTGCCAGCTGATAAAATTTCTAGGCCTATCTGACTCTAATTATTAGCGCTATATAAATTACAGCAGTTCCGTTATTTATAGCCATATTCTGACGAATCGATGGACACATCAGTGAGGGTACATGGAATTTATCCTTTATCGGCCCAAAATACTAATTTTATGATCATTTTCCCCCTAAGATCAACTCGTTGTAAGGCTACTTTGAGTGTCAGTCTGGTTACGATACACAGCAGCCGATCAGAGCCCTGCTATTTATATTTACTGAACAACTTACTATTTTAGTTTCATAAATATTGGCCAATGCCGTTATCTTGTGAACGAAATTACGTGAAGAATTTGTGATCGTAGGCTCAGTGTTCTACGGCCTACATGACGATTTTGATATTCAATTAATTTAGAATTTTAGTGCAGTAGCATGGAATATAGTGCAAACAATAATGCTAACATACATAAAACGCATCTCATCAATTATAGAACAAAGGGCAATTTCCAAGCAGGACACATTATGAGCGAAATATGTTGTATGTTATAATAAACACTGACCAAATGAGAGGCGACATTTCACGATTTGCTGCGCCAAAAATTATAGGACAAGTATTATTGAATATATTAAGCTAATTCAGTGGCCACTTACATTTACATTTTCCAGCCATAATCGATGGTAAACAGCAATTTTCGCGTCGCCAAATTCCGACAGAACCTGTCGGATCTTCGCAATTGTGGCAGCACACTCGTAAAATATGTGACACTTTTTTCCTCTGCTGATTCCGCAAGATAACAGCGCGAGTTTTAAGGACAATTACGATAATTCGACCTGCAAATATTACAAATTACAGGACGAAAACGGATATTTATACAAAGCCAATTTATTGAGGCTAGTTTTAATGACAGCCACGTCGCTTGATCATACGGGAAATTGTAATAAATTGACTTAGTCTAATTGTGGCATTTCCGAAGCTGAGGATCGGAGAATTACCATCAATCATAGAGTACGGGTATAGGGGGCTAATTGACCCTAATTTAGACAACACATTTATATGACTAGTGTAGAAGGCGTCTCTATTTCCATGGGCCTATACACGCGAAGAGAACAATGGACTGTGAGATTATTTATTAAGGACAAAAATGAAGGATGTTCTCCGTGTGGCAATCTTGGAACGGGGATGCACCACCGCTCCATTCACTCACACGAAAGGGCCGAAAATATCAAACCTCGCCCCTGTCTACATGTACGAGTATGTGTCACTACTTTCCATTTCTTCGCAATTATGTTCGCCACCCAAAAATTTGAACACTGCGTAAAATTGTCATACAATGTATGATATGCGCCATCATTTCAGTGGGAAATCGGAGAGCCTTGGTAGCTCATCTGGTACATAGAGCAGTCGCCCGGCAATCAGAAGGTTCGTGATTCGAGTCCCGACCGAGTCAACCCGATTTTTTACTGAAATTGACTCCATTTATTTTCATACAAATCAATGTACGAAAGGCAATATCGTACAACTCTACACGCAGACTCGGAGTGAAGTTGTTGAACCATACTGTAGGCCAACCGCAAATAGATTTGATGACTTGTAAGCTTGATAATGATATGATTGATTGCATCAACATAGACAGGACAATAACATGCTCATTTCCCACCACAATATTGCCCACTGGACAAAAACGTCCAAACGTTCAATTACGTCGCAAAAATACGTAATTACCTTTCTCTTCCCCAATTTTGTGGGATCTGTCGTTTGGGGTGACAGCAACTTCACATAATGCCCGCCAATATTGCATGCACCCTACAATACCTAGGCCTACATCAATTTTTGTGCAGGTAGGTTTCGCTAGTTGATATATCATTTATCCATATTAGTCATATGTACATGTATACTAAGATTATACAAAAAAGTACACTGTGGATGCAGATCATTATAATATACATTTTTCCCCAGATGATAAGAAAACAGAAATGTCCACAAATGTTGGAGTTGATTTCAATTTGGAGTTGGAATGGGACATAGCTTTTGATCCATTTCGCAGTAGATTCAATTGGATCAAAACCAACGCAACGCTCCCAAAATTGGAAGTAAGTCCGCAAGACCTAAAAAGCAAAACACCGACAGAAAATGACAACAACCCGTCATTACATTGGGATGCCTACTCACCAAATCTGCTTTTACAGAAGGTGCTGAAAGCCGAAAGCTTGAAACCTGTCGTCAAAAGTAAATCTACATCGAAGGTCAGAAACTCTGATTCGGTTGAATCGTTCCATTCATGTGCATCGTTTTGGAGCACCTCCACTGTCGGCGAACACGAAGGCATCATTGAATGCGAAAAAGCTGAAATGATATCGCAGAAATTCCAAGAACTCACGCCAAAAACTGTGCAGATTCTGAGCAATATAAAAACGATAGCACCCTTGCTAAAAAAGCCTACCCATTTCGACGATGACAATGTTGCACCAGAAGACACCTTAGAATATGACGACATGCAAGATCAACAGTCTTTGGAAACCCAAATCTTTGTGAATGATGGGATCAATGTATCAGTCCAACATTCGGTGCTACTTAGGTCTAGTTTACAAGATGGATCTCCAGAAAATAAACCAACTGATCCTGAAGTCAGCGCTGAAAACTCACCTTTGGAAGATAACTTGAAAGATTTGTCACCAATGGACTCAGAGCTGATGGACGATTTACCACAAGTTCCAAGCCAGCCTAGAGCTGATTCGGACACCTACATAGGCCTAAATGAACAGATTTCCTCTACCGTAGTTAATAGTTTGACCATCCCCAAACAATCCCTATCACGATGTCTAAGCGACACGTCAACGACCCCACTATCGCCTGAGTTATGCCGTGGGACCTCAGATCATTCAATGGAGGAGCAAATCATCAATCTGGACTCAGCGAGGCTCTCCGCTGTGTCTTTAGAAGTGGCCTGGCAAACCAGCGAAGCAAGTCTCCACGGTCTGGGCTACAGGTCTCCACTTATAACATCATTTGAGGATCTCATATCGAAGAAATGTAGTGAACCGCTGTTTTCAGAAGAGGTGACTTTATCACATGTGCCTTCAGCCGTCACGAGCGCAGAGTCCCTAAATATAGATCGCGAGGCTTCACCAGTGACAGCTAAACTGATAAGTTCTAACCATGCAACTAAGTACTACCGCATCACTTCGAAAGTCAACTTACTAGCTGGGGATTTGGATGAAGGTAGAGAAGAAACTGACCCAGTTGAAGCCGGATTATTGGAGATAATTGATAAACTGTCGCAGTTGTCGATTCGATCAACCGGACAAAATGAGCCATCAGAAACAATTTCAAAAGAGGAAGCCTGTATCGAACTGGTGAAGAAACTATCAAGGCTGTCAAGTCGTCACTCAGATCTAGAAGACAATGAGCTGAACAATGCTTCCTCCTTTACTCGGCTGTATGAGATCTACGACTGGCAGAAAGAACCATCAGATGACGACGAGGAAAGTTCTCACTCAGGCACACATCCCAAACTCGAGATCCAGCTGGAAGATGTACAGCTAGATCTAAGTGCAACATCAAGGGAATATACTACTGAAACTTGCCAGATTTCACCTACTGAAGTTGTGGATACTGAAGATCAAACAAAACCAAAAACAGGAGTAGCGGAGAGGGATACACCAGACATCACGTTGAATCAGTGGTGCCGAACGTACCTAATGAATGACGTGTTTAGTAAAATCCAAGTAGAGTCTTCTGAGAATTCACAATCTCTACCACAGGAAATAGGGAACTCAAGCTGGTCAGAATCGGAAATAGACCTCGGTGAAATCAACGATACACTTTCCAAAGATACTGACAGTTCGCAGCAGGAGAATCAAGCTGAACTCATCGATAATCTTGGCAATGTTCACTTTGAGGAAGTACCTGAGAATTCTGGGCATGCATCGTCAAACACAGATGACAGCGGAATATCGATCGACAGCACTGAATTTCCCAAAACAAGCGGTGTGGAAACATGGGCGAAAAGCGCCAAATCGATCATCACTGACGCTTTGGGAAACTTCCGTTTTCATACGAACCCGGACTTGTGCGAGAAGAGCTCTGCTGATCTAACCGATGAATCCGCGATCAAAATTGATGTTTTAGGGAACTTTCGGCTCTCGGTTGATGGGACGTCTTGACCATGTTGTGGATATGAACTTTTCCGTATACAGCACAATGAAACCACCTGCTAGTGTTCAAATTTGTGGTACAATTGTATTCTGCTTTTCAATGATCGCGTATAAAAGCGATTGGTCATGTTTTTGTCTCGATGTTTATGAAGTATTTATTGAAAGTAAAGTTCATGTATCAGTGAAAATACGCTTTTTGGCTATAGTTTTGTTTTGGGTCATCCTATCAATTGAAATTTCGTGTGTCATAACTGGGTATCATACCGCAATTTTTCACCAAATTTCAAAATTCTACATGTATCTCAAAAATTCGACAATATATACTCCAATTTTAAAATTCAGTCCCAACATAGAATTTCATAGTCTGCCGCCCCTACCCCCCCCCCCCCCCGCCAAAAAAGAAACATCTTTTATTCGATATTGGAATTATATATTGCTTCCAAATAAACATATATCGATTATGCCTTCCGACCCCTAATCAACGCAATAGGCTCATTTTGTAGGGGCATAAACATGATAAAAGCCCTGAATTTGTTGGAATTTATTTGATCCCATTTTGGACTGAAATTTGACATTGGGGTGAATTGCCATTTTGAATTTTTTTAGATAGAATTCTGAAATTTTTTTTTTCAGATAGAATTCTGAAATTTCGTGAAAAATTGCGGCACGACAACCAATTAGGACACACAAAGTTGATACGATGACCCAAAACAAAAATTACGGCGAAAAAAGCGTATTTTCACTGATACATAAACTTGACTTTACCGATGTTCGATTGGCGGTTGTCCATTTTTCTTGGAACTGATCAGGACAATAATATTATTCTAAATCTTATAATGCGTATGTTAACAAAATGATGTGTGACAATCGGGGGATAAAGAGGTGAACAAATTAGGCCTAAATTTTAGTCAAAAGATTGACACAAATCTTGTAGGTCTGCGATTGAACTATTCCGAGTGTAAAAGTGTACGAATTTATATAACTGTAGATGAGCAACGTTATGTAAAACTGTTATACCACGACATGCCTATTTATTCACATATATATTTGGTTTACTTAGGCAGAGCATATAAGCTCAAATTTCAGGAAATGATCGTGGTAGCGTAGTAAGCGAACAAAATCGTCCTCATATTGCATCAAATAGTCTTGTGTGGATAAAGCAAGCAGAATAAATACTACCAATAATATTCCATTATGCATTTGCTTTGGTCCATTAACGAGCGCAGAGGAAGTATGCTATTTATTGCGTGTCTATTTACCGTATTCCACGATATGTTGACCATGGCCTGGTCATATTCCTGAATGTGGCTAGAGTTTCAGCAAATATGCTTTGCATTGGCAGGTCGTTTATTTAACTAACAATAATGTTTAAAAGAGTGGGCACGGTTTGTAAGGAAATTCGAAGCATCAAGGTTATGGCTTGTTTTTTGTCCGGGTATAAAATGTAGTGTTGAGATTTTACTCACATGACACTGATTTGATCTGTGAAAAGGGTCCATTTTTCGGGCAGCCTGGATAGAGGAAGACAAAATTCTGCAACTCAAAAGGTCAGCAGTTGTAGAATCAATTCATGTAAAATGGATCGTTGCAGTTTTATTAGCAGTTTTAGTAAATTTTGATCATTTGGATCGTCTTGATTTCTTAATGAACCTAACATCAGAAGACACCTAAGGTATTTTTGCCGATTCCCGTCACCAAAACATAAGCGACTATTGTCAACTTCAACTGAAGAAATTCACAAAATGTTCACAATGTGGCTGTTACCACTGGCAACTCTGATGCCGCGAATCCCCCATACAAACGGCGTCAAACTTCATCTGACACCCGACACGACTGACGAACCCTACACTCAACTCCCTTGGAATCTTGTTGCCATGGAGACGACCGAAGTCTTAGCGATGAACAACAAGATTAAGGCGGTCTCCTGGGCGCCGACTGGTACCAACATCAGAGACTTGGCCCTCATGAACAACCTCATCATGGAGTTCCCAGATCTGTACAACTTGAGGCACACACTTCAATTCTTAGGACTTGAAGGGAACCCGATAAAAATGATCCACCCTGCCAAACTGCTTCTGCAAGTAAGAATGTAATCACTCTTCTAAGTTCGAGTTGTTTTCAGTTGATATTCTAGCTGTTTCTTTGTGAACTGTATTTCTTGGTCAGACGAAAAAAAAGTCGAGAAAGCGTACAGGTAGAGCGCACAATCTCTGACCTTGGAAATTGATTTATGTTAATTATGTGAATGAAATTTTGCTTCATTTTTTTCCGTGCAAATTTTCTCCATGGATATGGTATAATCACAGCTGTACCGCCTGACGAGACTGAAGATGGCGTATTGTCCGCTGGTCGCGTTGCCGCACATATCGTTCTTCCCACGGTCGCTAACTGCCCTCGACATCTCGAACACACCACTGCGAGGACTGCCCAACTTCTGTGAAAAGGGGTCAGCACCGTCAGCTGCTCTGGTACTTTTCCCATAAAACAATTAAAAAATTGCATTCTTGTAAAAATAAGAATCATTTATAAATACTTGAAAAATGATTGAAATTTTATGTCGGAACACTCCACTAAACAAATATGACAAGCAAAACACATGCTCTGCTATTCTTGCAAATTTAGGGATCAAATCATTATCAGATATATTTTTATGATTATTAAATATTAGCCATCATTGATACATGTCCTGTTTCTCTGCAAGTAATACTAGTAAATGAAAATGCAACAAAACTATACACAATCTTTAGGTTCTGGTGCAGCACATGGGGGGTTTCGCTTGTGACGCGGGGATGATGTGGGCCCGTCTGGCGGATGAGACTGGTCTTCTGGTAATGGTGGGCGGTCCCGTCGACGTGTGCGCCTCACCCCCGGGCCTCGTGAACGCCACGTGGGGCGATATCCGTGTCAGCGACCTACAACACCCGGGTAATAGTAAGACCGATGTATGCCTATAAAGCTTCGATTGATATGTAGATTCGCGGTGGCAGTTTGGTTTGGGCCTATTTTAGGTTACCGAACATATGGTCCGATAACCTATTGCCGTGGCGTTGCGTCCGTCGTCCGTCCGCCCACATTTTTATCTTTGACGTTCACGATCCAATCTTTCTGAAAATTTGGGAAAAGATATTTTAAAATAATTCGAGAAGGAGTTATTTTTTAGTTTTTTCGATTTTTGATTTTTTTTTCAAAATGCCGGCCGTTTTCGCCGAAAAACGGTTAATTTTGAACTGTGGCTGACATTTTCTCAAAAACTGTCTGATCAGTTTTGAAATATTTGGTTCAAAAGATTCCTCTTATGTACCTCTGTGATGTGTATAAGTTGCCCTTGAATCGCGGGTCTGCGTATGGCGGCCATCTTTGAGGGGTCGACGAAAGAAAAACTTTTCGGCCCAAATCGCGTTACTATCCATTTTGGGCTATTTCTAGACAAACAATTTTTTTCATCCTTTTTTTTTGTTCATAATGGAACTGTACTCATAGAATGCCTGAAGATAGAGCCTAGATATTGGCATTTTCAAAGGGGAAGTCATATATGGCGATTTGTGTGGTGACCTTAAATTTGACCTTCGATGACCTTGAAAGGTCAAAACAGCCATTTTTGGGTGAAAAATGCCCAGATTTGCCTATATAGATGAAATGCTAGCATATAGAGCTTCAGTTTGCATTATGAACATATTGGAGAACATATATGGCACAACTAATGATGACTTTGAACTTGACCTCAGATGACCTTGAGTGCCAATGTCTGGCTCGAAATATGTAATTTTGCCTGAGCGGCCTAAACGCTTGCACCCAGACATATCTTTGTACTAGTATATGAACATAATCAAATGCCGCACACGTACATGTAATGGTGACATTGAAGTTCACACAGATGACCTTGATCACACTGACAACTTTGATTGGTAAATCTCAAGGTCTGTTACCTGCCATGGCCAAACCAAAATTGTCCGGTGACCTATCTTAGCCTTTAGGCTATTTTTTTTCATTTCGTTTACAGAACTGGAATAAGCATAATTATTCCTATGTAGTCGGAAAAACAAGACTAGGCCTAGATGCGTCTTTTGAAAAACGACATATAAATCTAGTGTTATTTGACCTAATCGGTACTAGCATATAGGCCTATGCGTATTATATAACCCTCTTGAAATTTCTTATATCTTTGTTTTTTAGGTTACTGGACCTTTGGTCCGATAACCTATTGCCGTGGCGTTGCGTCCGGCGTCCGTTCACATTTTTATTTTTAAAGTTTACGGTCGAATCTTTCTGAAATTCTGCACAAAAATACCTAAAAATATTCCAAGGAAAGGTTTTTTTAGTTTTCCGATTTCGATTTTTTTTCAAAATGGCGGCCGTTTTCGACGAAAAATGCCTGATTTTGGACTTTGGCGGCCATTTTCTCTAAATCTGTTCAGTAACTTTTTTTCTTTTCGATACATAACACTCCTCATATGTACTCATGTGATGTGTATAAGTTTCATTGCGCTTGATCCGCTCGAAGTGGGCCATTTTGGCCCAACTTGGCCCAAATAGGACTTTCCCATGTTAAATTCTCCTATGCTTCATAATGGGACACATTATTGCTAATATTTCACTTAATATTGTGATTAGAGACTAGGAATCAATTGTGGACATATAGGAAATGATATATGCTGAATATTCTCGTGAATTTGACCTTTGACCTCATTTTCAAGGTCACAGGACAAAATGGCCTAATATCTCACTTATTATCGACTTTACAGCTTAGAAATCCATTGTGAACGTATAGAAAATGATATATTCTGAATATTGTCGTGACCTTAAATTTGACCTAATTTTCAAGATCACAGGACAAAATTGCTAATATCAGATTTTACAGCTTAGGAATCAATTATGAACATATAGGAAATGATATATACAGATTATTCTCGTGACCTTGAATTTGAACTTTGACCTAAATTTCAAGGTCACAGGACAAAATGCCTAATATCTGGTTTATTATCGACTTTACAGCTTTGGAATCAATTGTGAACATATAGAAAATGATATATGCTGAATATTGCCATGAACTTGAATTCGACCTTCGACCCATTTTCAAGGTCAGAGGACAAAAAGGCTAATATCTTGTTTTCTCTTAGGCATCAATTGCGAACATAGAGGAAATGATCTATGCTGAATATTCTCATGATCTTGAACTTGATTTTTGACCTCATTCTCAAGGTCAGATCACAAAATGGCTAATATCTCACTTGTTATCAACTTTACAGCTTAGGAATCAATTGTGGTCATACTACAAATGATATATGCTGAATATTCTCGTGACCTTGAATTGACCCAATGATGATTTTCAAGGTCATATCACGAAAGGCTAATATCTAAAATATATATTGTCCGGTGACCTTTGTTAGCCCTTGGACTAATTTTTTCTTCATTATACTTTCTAGTTAATAGAAGTAGCACCAATCGCCGGCGAGTATTCCGCGCTGTCAACCCAGCAAACTTCAAATGCTATCCCAGCATGATTCATGTCTTTCCGGACGTTCACGCGCTCGACTGCGCCACCTGGTGTATGCTAAGCGACGCATGCGCAATGTACGCGACGGATGACGGCGCATGCGTGCTGGCAAAGTTCTCCGATGGGATGCTTGGTTTCAGTGCCGATTTTCTCCGCTACACGGAGTGGTTTGCGGTGCAAACTGTTTTTGAATATAGATAGACGCTCGTAGCCTAAACCCTCTAAGTTTTTGGCGACAGTTCATGTCAGGCCGATCATAGATCATATAGGTCAGGTCTACCGTTGAACGTCAGCAACTTAATTTATTTCCCTTTGGGCACATATAAAGCTGACATAAGGCCGCATATTAGATTATGTAGATTTCAAGGTCAAGTTCAATGTGTGAATAAGAGTGGAGACATGATAACGTGTAACGTTAGGCCTAATGTTCGGGTATACAATGACGTTGTTTGTAACAGTAATTTCGTTCCTTTCACTTCACGTTTCATATAAAACGTAGGATTTTTTATTACAAAATAGGCATCTGTATTTTGATTATACCTCTGTAATGTGTATATGTACACTAGTAGGGGAAGAGGGGGATAGTTGGCACAAATTGTATAATTTAGGACATACATTTCTACCAGGTGTAGATATCAAAGTGTCTACACGCGAGTGAGAGGTAGACCTTGGGACATTCACAACACCAAACTTCATGTCATATTCTATGTGTGTCCCAATGGCGTGGAACATGAAATAGATTTTGTGCCAACATGCCCCAACTTGGGGCTAGTTGGCACATTTCCTGAGGTAAGATGGCACACCTGCTTAAAATGGTACGCAGGTGAGTATGCGATCAATGTACTCATTCTTATTTGAATGAATGTTGTTATTTGACTCATTTTTCATCCACTTAAAGTGACCTAAGACACGTAAATAATTTAGTTTTCACGAAATACCACATTAAAGCAACACAACATGAAATATAACCAAAAGGGAACGTCACTAAAGTAACGTTTTCGGCGCAATTCACAATGTCGATCACAATATTCATTCAGTTTTCTTTTTCCCAGTCCCATTTCATGTCGTTTGGTTGTTATCAACTGTAAACATAAATATCTCAAGATTTGGAATAAGAATAAATAATTATAGTGACTATTCAACGAATATATATCACATATTTGGCATATTGTGCCAACTTGCCCCACAGGGCTTCGCACCATTTAAAACCTCCTATCTTCTAAAGTATATAGTGAAATAAGATTTTTAAACAAAATTTATACAATACTCATTTATCGCAGCTAGTATGATGTTGATATTTGTTTGTTACATTTATTTACTTATAAACTGCATGAAGTTTCAGAATTATGCGGTATGTGTTCAGCTGCACCTGATATGAGCAAAAATGAACAAATTCCTTTTTATCGGAGTGAAGATATTGCCGCCATGGCAACACGGAACAACAATAACATACATAAATAGGCGAATCTACCTATGCCATCATTTAATAATTTTCAATAATGTAATGCTGATTTATGACTCTTGGGCCAACTTGCCCCTGTGCCAACTAGCCCCCTCTTCCCCTATATGTATTTGGCCTTGTACCTAATGCCTCATGTTTGGATGGAATCATCTTGAGTGGTGTAAATTATGTATATGAATGTTTTCAAATGAGTACACTGTAAACATTTTGTAGCTCATTGGCTACGTATTGCGATTAGCATTGCTCATACAATAGGCATACACATATTTTTCCCCAATCTCACCTCTAAGTATCCACCGTATGTATATGGTCATATGCATGCATCTTACAAACGTATGTTAAAAACATATATCGTAAAAAATATCGCTGTAGCAAGTTTGTTTACTTCAATTGGGGGTGGGGATGCGGGCGGGGTTATGGGGGGGGGGGGGTCTTTCCTGTAATTCAAGCCAAACCATTTTCATACAAAACATAGACATAGACTATAGAAGAATAGTCTATGTCTATGATACAAAATACAGTGCATACTACGCTTTTCTCCGCTCGAAATCAGGAAAACAGATTTTGAACAAGCTAAATCACGATATCTGCCAAATGATTGACATCGAAATAGAAGGATATGATTAGATGAGGATTTCAAATTCAACAAGAGAGAAACTTCGTAGGATAATTATTTTAAAACCAATTCAACTTTGCTTTGATCCAGCCACAAAAACGAGTTATGTATGACCGATATGCACGTTTAGTCTGTCTTGGGTTTAAATGAACGAAGTTGGCGATGAGGATGTTTGTGCTAATGCTTGATTTAAATAAACTAATTCACAGTGATTATCAGTGAAACAATTGCTTTAAATTTTAAATAACGTGTCATAATTTTTATGCATGATTATCTACAAACAACGAAATCATACAGGACGGATCATATTTCCCCTCAGATAAAATGAATTAATTTGTTGGACCAGCGTTCCAATCTGTTTTGCGAGGAGAAAAAAACCGAATTAATTTTTACAACAACCATAATAGGAAATTATCAGGAAATAATCAAGTTTATGGCTATATGCACAGAGCATATAAATATACCAATCCTACACAACAGTTGTGAGCTCAATTATCATGCGAACAAAGAATAATTCTCACATGATTTATTCTTTCAGGAAACCAATGAAAATAAAATAGATTAAAATAAACATGAAAGCTGCATGCACTGAATACGACAATCAACAGTCACTTTCAATTATTAGTATCGTTATCAATAGTAATGCATACGTATAATTGAAATGACCCAAGAGATAAGAAAATGTTACTGGAGAAATGAAAAAGCTGAAGCAACAAACTGGTTAACTAAAAAGGCAGGTCAAAGTCAAGATAACTACTGAAACCGCCATATTATATGACTTCCCATTCAAAATCCCCATAAGCTATTTAGTGAGCACTTTCTTGAAACATTCTTTTGACAGTACCAACACATACAACTCCTAACGGAAGGTAATTCATTTCTTTTCTTTTATCGGGGTTGGGGGGGGGGGGGGGGAGCGGGGGGGGGGGGTTGGAAATATTGCTAAAAAGAGATAGTCTTGATTTTGGACAAAATTCTTTGGATTTTTTCTCGCCGAGTTATCGGAAAATGGAGATGACCGCTATGTGCAAACGGCAGAGTGGAAAGTCGAGGGCAACGAAGTTTAGCCATCGAAGTACAAACATAGCACCAAGGGTGCTGTAGCTTAGCGGCAATCATGAGAAGTGCAGAGTATTGATTTTCCAACATATAAATTGTTACACTGATCTTAAACTCTAATTGTCAAAACATGTTCGTAAACGTTGCTGGAAACACATTTTCTGTATGGTCTATAATACGAAATCAAGTTACATCTTGAAAGATTATTTTCGTTAATGACATATTCACCAAAAACATTTTTCATGGTCCAAAAAAAATTTTTTTTTGCTGGAAGTGAGTCAAAACAAATAATGACTTGATTTCGGATAAAAAAATTTTTTCGCCTACCCATCAAAAAATCAACATGGCCGCCCCACGCAGACCGTCATTTAAAAGGCAACAAAACTTATACACATCACAAAGGTACATAAGGAGAATCTTATACATGATTTTGAGAAACTGTCTGAATAGATTTTGAGAAAATGGCCACCAAAGACAAAATTCATCGTTTTTTCGACAAAAAGATCCTTTTGACCTTCCAAGGTCATTGAAGGTCAAATTCAAGGTCACCACAATATATGATTTCCCATTTGAATGTGCAAATACTTAGGCTCTATCTTCCAGTGTTCTATGAGTTTACTCCGCACAGCTCCCTTTATGAGGGAAAAATTGGGTAACATTTTCTAGATCCACAATTTTTTTCAATGGCCTAAATTTATTTTTGTTTTTTGCTGGAAATGGCTCAAAACGAATAGTGAATTGATTTGGTTTTTTTTTGCCGACCCGTCAAAAAATCAAAATGGCCGCCACACTCAGACCGGCGATTCAAGGGCAACGAAACTTACACACATCATAGAGGTACATGAGGGGAATGTTTTGAAACAAAAATCTCAAAACTGAGCACACTGTTTTGAGAAAAAATGGCCATCAAAGTCTAAATTTGGCTATTTTTCGAACAAAAAGGTTTGACGTTTTGACCTTCCAAGGTCATTGAAGGTCAAATTCAAGGTCATCACTGAAACCGCAATATATGATTTCACATTCGAATGTGCCAATATGAGTTGACTCTGCACAGCTCCCATTATGAAGGATAAATTGGGTGGAGTTTTCCGAGTCCAAAAAATTTTCAATGGCCAAAAAATGACCCGTCGTTGACCCGTCAAAAAATCAAAATGGCCGCCACACGCAGACCGGCGATTCAAGGGCAATGAAACTTATACACATCATAAAGGTACATGAGGAGAAGGTTTTGAAACAAAAATCTCAAAACTGATAAGACAGTTCTCAAGAAAATGGCCATTGAAGTCCAAAATTGGCCATTTTTCGGAAAAAATGACCGCCAAATCGGCAAAAACGATTGAATAAAAAAGGAAAAGCAAACATAGGCCCAAGGGACCTGTAGCTTACCGGCTAGCCAATAGGTGATCGGACCGATGGTCTGGTAACTTCAAGGTTACAAGTATATTCAGCATATATATTATTTCCTATATGTCCACAATTGATTCGTAAGCTGTGAAGTTGACAATAAGTGAGATATGTGCCATTTCGTGCTATGACCTTGAAAATGAGGTCGAAGGTCATATCCAAAGTCACGAGAATATTCAGTATATATTATTTCTTATATGTCCACAATTGATTCCCAACCTGATAAGTAAATAATAGGCGAGACATTAGCCATTTTATGCTCTGACGTTGGAAATGAGGTCGAAGGTCAAATTTAAGGTAATCATAATATTCAGCATAATTATATCATTTCCTATATGTCCACAATTGATTTCTAAGCTGTAAAGTCGATAATAAGCGAGATATTAGCCATTTTGTGCTTTGACCTTGAAAATGAGGTCAAAGATCATATTCAAGGTCATGAGAATATTCAGCATATATCATTTCCTATATGTCCACAATTGATTCCCAAACTGTAAAGTGAATCATAAGCGAGATATTAGCCATTTTGTGCTCTGACCTTGAAAATGAGGTGAAACGTCAAATTCAAGGTATTCAGAATATTCGGCATACCTGGTTATATCATTTTGACAACAAGTGAGATATGTGCCATTTCGTGCTCTGACCTTGAAAACGAGGTCAAAGGTCAAATTCAAGGTCACGAGAATATTCAGCATATATCACTTCCTATATGTCCACAATTGATTCCTAAGCTGTAAAGTCAATAATAAGCGAGATATTGGCCATTTTGTGCTCTGACCTTGGAAATGGGGTTAAAAGTCAAATTCAATGTCACGAGAATATTCAGCATATATCATTTCCTATATGTCCACAGTTGATTCCAAGTGTCTAATCTCAATATCAAGTGAGATATCAAGAACATTGTGGCCCATTAAAGCATAGGAGAATTTAACATTGGAAAGTCCTATTTGGGCCCCATAAAAAAACATCAAAATGGCCGCCACACGCAGACCGGCGATTCAAGAGCATCGAAACTTATACACATTATAAGGATACATGAGGGGAACATTTTGAAACTAAAATCTTAAAACTGATCAGACAGTTATTGCGAAAATAATTTTAAAGTTGAAAACATGCAAAAACGGCCATTTTCGGCATAAAAATGACCGCCAAAAATGCATAATCGATTCAATCAAAAAAATTAGCCCAAATGCTAAGATAGGTCACCGGACAATTTTGGTTTGGCCATGGCAGCATAGGCAGGTAATAGACCTTGAGATTTACTGTACCAATCAAGGTTCGCAGTGTGAACATATGACCTTGAGATTTACTAATCAAGGTCATCCGTGTGAACTACGATGTCACCATTACATGTAGGTGTGCGGCATTTGATATTCTATATGTCAAAGATATATCTGGATGGAATCGTTTAGGCCGCTCAGGTCGATATGTTCATAATGCAAACATGAGCTCTATCTGCAAGCATTTCATCTATAGAGGCAAATCTGGGCATTTTTTGACCCCAAAATGGCTGTTTCGACCTTTCAAGGTCATCGAAGGTCAAATTCAAGGTCACCACAAAAGTCGCCATATATGACTTCCCATTTGAAAGTGCCAATTTCTAAGCTGTATCTTCAAGTGTTTTATGAGTACAGTCTTAACAGCTCCCATTGTGAAGGAAAAAAGTGCCGAATTTTTTTCTCAAAGGGTGAACATTTTTTGGGGTCTAGAAATGGCCCAAACTGGATAGTAATGCGATTTGGGCCGAAATTTTTTTTTTTTCGTTGACCCGTCGAAAATTCAAAATGGCCACCATACGCAGACCGGCGATTCAAGGGCAACCAAACTCATACACATCTCAGAGGTACATTAGGAAAATCTTTTGAAACAAAAATCTCAAATCTGATTTGACAGTTTTTGAGAAAATGGCCGCCAAAGTTCAAAATTGACCGTTTTTCGATGAAAACGGCCGCCATTTTTCAGAAAAGAAAAACAAAAATTAGCCCAAAGGCTAAGATAGGTTACCGGACAATTTTGGTTTGGCCATGGCAGCATTGGCAGGTACAGACCTTTTACCAATCAAGGTTAGCAGTGTAAACATATGACCTTGGGATTTACCAATCAAGGTCATCCGTATGAACTTCGATGTTACCATTACAAGTATGTGTGCGGCATTTGATATTCTATATGTTGGGTGGAATCGTTTAGGCCGCTCAGGTCAATTTACACATTCCAAATCAGACATTTGGCACTCAAGGTCATCTGACGTCAAGTTCAAGGCCATCATTAGTTGTGCCATATATGTCTTCCTATATGTTCATAATGCAAACATGAGCTCTATCTGCAAGCATTTCATCTATAGAGGCAAATCTGGGCATTTTTTGACCCCAAAATGGCTGTTTTGACCTTCCAAGGTCATCCAAGGTCAAATTCAAGGTCACCACACAAGTCGCCATATATGACTTCCCATTTGAAAATGCCAATTTCTAAGCTCTATCTTCAAGCGTTCTATGATTACAGTCATGACAGTTCCCATTATGAAGGAAAACAGTGCCAAAATTTTTTTTTTAAGTCCAAACTTTTTTTCAAAGAGTGAAAATTTTTTTTGGCCTAGAAATGGCCCAAAATGGATAGTAATGCGATTCGGGGCGAAAAAATTTTTTTTCCCCCGACTCGTCAAAAATTCAAAATGGCCGCCACACGGAGATCGGCGATTCAAGGGCAACAAAACTTATACAGGTCACAGAGGTATATAAGAGGAAGCTTTTTAAGCGAAAATCTCAAAACTGATCAGACAGTTTTTGAGAAAATACAGATTAGGTGCAAATTTGAGCATTTTTCGACCCAAAAATGGCTGTTTTGACCTTTCAAGGTCATCCAAGGTCAAATTCAAGGTCACCACACAAGTCGCCATATATGACTTCCCATTTGAAAGTGCCAATTTCTAAGCTCTATCTTCAAGCGTTCTATGAGTACAGTCCAGACAGCTCCCATTATGAAGGAAAAAAGTGCCGAAAATTTTCTAAGTCCAAAAATTTTTTCAAAGGGTGAAAAATTTTTTTTGCCCTAGAAATGGCCCAAAATGGATAGTAATGCGATTTTGGGCGAAAAAATTTTTTTCGCCGACCCGCCAAAAATTCAAAATGGCTGCCACACGGAAACCGGCGAATTTAGGGCAACCAAAGTTATACATATCACAGAGGTATATGAGGGGAATCTTTTGAAACCAAAAACTCAAAACTGATCACACAGTTTTTGAGAAAATGGCCGTCGAAGTCCAAAATTGAGCGTTTTTCGACAAAAACGGCCGCCATTTTGAAAAAAGTGCGAAAATCAAAAAACAAAAAAATACCTCCTTCTCAAAATATTTTTAGGCATTTTTGTGCAAAATTTCAGAAAGATTCGATCGTTAACTTTGAAGATAAAAATGTTAACGCCAGACGGCCGGACGGACGGACGGACGCAACGCCATGCCAATAGGTTATCGGACCAAAGGTCCGGTAACCTAAAAAGTGCCGAAAATTTTCCGTCCAAAATTTTTTTCAAAGGGCGAAAATTTTTTTTTGCCTAGAAATGGCCCAAAATGGATAGTAATGTTATTTGGGGCGAAATTTTTTTTTTTCGCCAACTCGTCAAAAATTCAAAATGGCCGCCACACTGAGATCGGCGATTCAAGGGCAACAAAACTTAAACACGTCACAGACGTATATAAGAGGAATCTTTTTAAGCAAAAATCTCAAAACTGATCAGAGAGTTTTCGAGAAAATACAGACCAGGTGCAAATTTGAGCGTTTTTCGACCCAAAAATGGCTGTTTTGACCTTTCAAGGTCATCCAAGGTCAAATTCAAGGTCACCACAAAAGTCGCCATATATGACTTCCCATTTGAAAGTGCCAATTTCTAAGCTCTATCTTCAAGCGTTCTATGATTGCAGTCCGGACAGCTGCCATTATGAAGGGAAAAAGTGCCGAAAATTTTCTAAGTCCAAAATTTTTTTCAAAGGGTGAAAAAATTTTTTTGCCCTAGAAATGGCCCAAAATGGATAGTAATGCGATTTGGGGCGAAAAATTTTTTTTTCGCCGACCCATCAAAAATTCAAAATGGCCGCCACACGGAAACCGGCAGATTTAGGGCAACCAAACTTATACATATCACAGAGGTATATGAGGGGAATCTTTTGAAACCAAAAACTCAAAACTGATCAGACAGTTTTTGAGAAAATGGCCGTCAAAGTCCAAAATTGAGCGTTTTTCGACAAAAACGGCCGCCATTTTGAAAAAAATGCGAAAATAAAAAAACAAAAAAATACCTCCTTCTCAAAATATTTTTAGGCATTTTTGTGCAAAATTTCAGAAAGATTCGATCGTTAACTTTAAAGATAAAAATGTTAACGCCGGACGGACGGACGGCTAGACGGACGACGGACGCAACGCCATGCCAATAGGTTATCGGACCAAAGGTCCGGTAACCTAAAAACTAGAAAATACCCCCTTCTCGAATTATTTCAAGGTATCTTTCCCCAAATTTTCAGAAAGATTGGACCGTAAACTTTAAAGATAAAAATGTGGATGGACGACGACGACGACGGCCGGACGCCGGACGCAATACCATGGCAATAGGTTATCGGACCATAGGTTCGGTAACCTAAAAAGGGATTTGCCGGACGGACGAACGACGGACGAAATATCACGACTATAGCTTATCTGCCCATATGGGCCGGTAAGCTAAAAATGATTTTTAAAAAATAAAATGGCCGTATTGAACTTCAAAGGTCATTGAAGATCAAATTAAGAGACTTCTGTTAACACAATACATGTATATGACTTTCAATTTGAATGTGCTAATATCTAGTGCTATTATTCTAGGGATACTTATACGTATATAATAGCTCCAATCTTTCTCTAATTAGTGCAACTTTTTCTTTCCAAACGCGATATTTTTATTGCTGAGAAAGTCTTTAACACACTTCTCTTTTTCTTCACTAAAACGCCAGAAAGCTTACAGGAGCAATGCCACTTTTACGTACCATTAAGGTAAACAAGGTGAGTTCGATGCCTAAATATTGAGAAGGGGACTGCTCAAGTCAGTGACTCGAGTAAAATCAGTTTCGCTAATCTGTTGAACCATTATGGATTGTGCTGCCATGAGCTACTCGGTATGTATAAGGAGATGTATAATAATGTATGTATAATAACGCTTTCCTAGTCGCCCCCCCCCCCCCTCCCCCGGCCAATTAGGAATACTTCAGGTAATACTTTAGGAATAGTATTCATGCCACCCTCCCCCCTCCAAAAAAAAGAACCATTGTAATTTTCATCATAACATTTTCGGTTCTTTATTCTGGCAGCATGGGCGTTATTTCCGTCATCTGAAACTTAACAGGTTTAGCAGAGATCTTAATATAGGCTTCGTCCCGCTGATTGATGCTTTCTTTTGATAGTAAAATATGTTTCTATTTTTAAATGTGTACAATATATTTATATGTGTATCAATTTTACCTGTCAACATAGTTGTGTACTTTTCATAGTACATATATATTTACTTTATTTTAACCCAAGCGCTATGTTTTAGTTTTCGTTTCTATTGTATCAGTATTTTTTGGGGGTCTAAACATATTTTTCTTAGTCAACGAGTGTACTGTATCATAATGACGTCTTGTAATTGAAATGGTCACTCAAAATGTGTCATAATGTAGGCATGTTATTGTCATAACGTCATGAATAATTTCATGTTTTTTCTTAATTCTGTTATCGTTCTCAGAACTTCCATGTCTACTGAGTAACAATCAATATTTGAATAATAATAAAAAAAAATAACATAAATTTGCGGTCTATCTTTGAATGTTCAGTCATCAATGATGCGAAAACACATCCTCATGTCGATCCGACATGGAGTTTGAATATCTGAAGTCAAGTTCATATGCCAATAATACATCAACATATCAGGAGATATTTCAACTAATTTACAGCAAAAACTCATCCTGCCAAAAATATGTTGATGGATGAATGATGCCCATTAGCCAAGTACATCCTACTAGTATCATAGATATAAGTTTGTGGTTGTTGGTGTTGTTCTAACTCATAATATTTACTGGTATTTTGTTACAACAACTTCTGCATAAATTTGTGGTTGTTTTGGTGTTAGGTTTTGCTGATACCATGGTGTTAAACCGTCCACTGATAAAAAGAACAACATTTTTTTCCTTGCAATTTTATTCACTCGATTCATCTACTAGTAGTATCTAGTCACAAATACATCATTAATACAGCCATAAACATGATTAGTTAGTTACTTTGTCTCACATTCGATGACAAATACACCATAAATATTACAAACATGTACACAAAGCACACAAACACGGTGTAAATAAAACTACACAAAACAAACATACATGTACAAATCTATATCAACAAATACAGGGCACATCATGAATTTTTGACTAGCGGAGCCCACATATTTTGGCAAACAATGCACAAAATCTAAACTAACAACATGCACGATTACACTGAACATTACAACAAACACATCACACATTGCATGTAGATTAATTCTTGAGACCTTCAATATCATTATGTCAGTACTGTACACTTGATAAAACGACTCTGGTAAATATATTTGGTTTCTTTGCTGCCACTTGCACATAATTCATGCACCTACAATGTAAAATAAATGCTGACAGAATACAAAATTGATATATCACAAGTCGAATGTTGAGCGTGTATACATTCTGTTCTTACCAGTATAAAAAATTTCCAAAATGCCTGAGACAGACTACCATACACATATATATTTAATACAATAAATGCATGCTATCGATGGATGTACACTTGTACAGTACCAGGTTTTCTTTTCACAGTGGCTTACTTATCCTGAAGCCCATTGCATCTGACGCACACCATTCGCTATTTTCTCTCCATGCACTTTCTTCTTGTGGACACTGAGAGAGTAGCTTCCTTTGAAAGCCTTTGTACAAAGCGTACATTTGTATGGCTTCTCTCTCGTGTGTGAGGCTAGATGTACTTTCAACTTGCTCGGATATAAGTACTCTTTCCCACAAACTGGACACTGAGGCTTGCTCTTCTTTGGCGTTGTGACGGCATTTGCAAATTGACCATCGTACTTCTCAGCGTTGTCAGAATGTCCATTGTAACTGGTGGCGAAACCCCACAAACTTGAAAGGTCTAAAGTCGAATTTTCACTCGTGTCCTGTGTGAAACCCATTGGCAAACTTCCTGGGAATGATTGGAGTTGCACTGTGGTGTTTTCATTAGCGTCTTGTGTGAAACCAATCGGCGAAATTTCTGGAAATGGTTTGGGTTGCATTGTGGTATTTTCACCTGTTTTTTCTTTGGAACTCATTGGGAAACTTTCTGGAAATGGTTTGGGTTGAACTGTTGTATTTTCACCTGTTTCTGCTTTGAGACCCATTGGCAAACTGTCTGGAAATGGCTTTTGCTGCACTGTGGTATTTTCGCCTGTTTCTTCTTTGAGACCCATAGGCAAACTTTCTGGAAGTGGGAATGGTTTGGATTGCACAGTTTCAATTTTGTCTAGCAGCTGCGCAGTTGGTTTTTCGATTTGGCCTTTCGTGTGCGTCCTCTGATGTCGGTCTCTGTGACTGGGTCGCTTGAAACGTTTACCGCAGGTCGAACACTGATATGGTCGCTCGTCGCTGTGTGTCAGCTTGTGTATTTGAAGGGCACAGGGTCGTCGGAAACGTACACCGCAGATAGCACACTGGTGTGGTCGCTCTTTCGTATGCGTCAGTTTGTGGTTCTTTAGGTGGTCTGCTCGGCCAAAACGCTTGCCGCACTCACAGACGTGTGATTTGATTCCTGAGTGGATCATCTGGTGAGTTTTGAGATGGTTGGATAAGCGAAATGATTTGCCGCAAGTATCACATTTGTGTTTTCTCTCAGCACTGTCCACTGACTTCTTTTGAGGGGTAACTTCGACTGGTTCTTGCTTTGGAGTCAGGAGGCCATTTTCAGCTTGTCCATTTGTTGCATTGTTTCCAGTGGCAGTAACAGTCGTCAAACTCACAGCAGGACTATACTTTGTGCTATTCACTGAGGCAGGTGCTGGTTTCTGTGTTGTTTGATGTGGAGTGTTGTTCTGGAATGTTTGCGGCTTCGAGTCATTCTCTGTGGAAGGTCTGAAAAAGGAAGATAGATAAAAATTTTCATTTGAACCCTTACAATAAAGATAATGACATATGTTTCCACGATGCTTTTCACCCGAATAGTAGCAGCCTCAGATAAATGTACATGACTAACAAACACACAGAATTGAGCATAAAATATTAGTACCTGTATCCATTTTGTTGCGAATTTATCCCCGTGTTCTGCATTGCGGTAAGTTCGGAGGACAGGCTGAACCCATCAGCCAGTTTGGTATCAGGTGACATGACGTTAACGCACTCCGTGAAACACGCTTCATAGTCATATTCAACTTTGTTGTCCGTGTATTCAACACAATTAAGTGTGATACCTCTATCGTCCACTTTGGTTGGTGGTTCAGTACTGGGAACTGCTACTGGCACTGGGCCAACTGAGGTAATGTTGTCAAATGGGAATGGCATGTTTGCTATGTGTTCATTGTTGTACGAGGCAGTATTGGCAACGTTGCACATGAAACTCATACTGTTGAAACTGTCACAATACAAGTTATTATATTGCAGTTGATGTGCTGTAGTTAATTGCATTGTATTCTCCATTTTCACATCACAAATTTCTTCCTTGACTTTTGGCTGACTATAATGGGTTGTGGCATGTTGTAAGCCTATTGTGTTCTCCATTTTCATGTCGCAAATTTCTTCATTGACTTTCACGTTACCAAACCCTTCTTTTAGATAATCCATTGTGAAAAGTATGCGTACAAATTATCCTTCAGTAAATGTAGCCTCGAGCACAAAGGATACTATGAATTTGAAGGGTATAAACACTAGTAGATTGCTAGTTCTTTGTCCGGGTCGTACGCATTCTGCCATTTATCCACCTTGAAAATCCTTTGTTTTCCAATGACTCATATTTTGCCAATAATGATGTTGCTTTTAATACCAGTCCATTGTTATTTCAGATGGAAACAATCAAATTCTCATTTGGAAGCGTTTTTAACGATGAAAATCACCAAAACATTACATATATCTCAATAAACAAAGAAAATTTTCGGCTTGGTGTTGCAGGCTTGTTTGTAAACTATGCGTCGCCTAAAACGCTATTCATCGCGGCGTGCCTTTGTTCCGCCAGAAAGTAGTTTTGCATCTAGGCCTATTAGGGACATCCGGAGTTCCACGTTTAAACCCACGTTTATTTATTCGTGCCTCCATACGACTAAATCCACGTTTATGAAAGGGAGCCTCATTATTTCATTGCCCAGGTGAATACCTGGTACTCGTCGTGTATACTATGGCAAAACCAAACAAGTCAAACTGCTTCGCGTATTTTTATCGAAAAAAATCCGAAGTATCTAAAATTAGGTGAGGAGGCCTAAAAAGATTACTGAAGAAATATACCATGTATACCATATTTTCCAACCAAAATTGACTTCCCATTTGGATGTGCCAGTATTTAAGCTTTATCTTGAAGTTTACCAGGAGTTTACTCCATACAGCTGAAACTAAGAAGAAAAAAGTTTCAACAATTTATTGATCCCCAAAATTGTTTTATTTGACTTGAAATGGCCCAAAAGAGATAATAGTAGTGATTTGATTTCTAACTAAAATATATTTCTATCAATTAGTTAGAAAATCAGAATGGACGCCATGTGCAGACCAGCGATTGAAGAGCAACAAAAAAAATATACCCTTCGCAAGAGTACATAATGAGAGTCCCATGCATAAAGTATGGAAAGGTTGTCTGACAGATTTTGATGAAATGGCCTCCAAGTTCTAGAATTTGGCATGTCTCAAAGAGAATGACCACCATTTTTGAGAACAAATTTAGAAATCAAATTCTAAAAAGAAAACTGTTAATTTATTTAATTTCCCAAATTTTTAGAAAGATTCGCCCATAAACTCTAAAGATAAAAATGTGGATGGGCCTCAATAAATGGAGGGACGGTCAGACGGAAGACGGATGCAACGCCAATAAGTTATCAGACCATATAGGGCGTGTAGCTTAAGAGACAGCAAAAACAACAAATTGATGAAATGGAAAAAAATTGACAAAATGTTTGAGTCTATGTCAGCGTCTTTCTTACATAATCTGACAATGATGAGTGAGATGTACGTTATACATAATTGAATAAGTATGAGTATCGTCAGATTGATCAGATTTTGGGACAACACGAGCAAAATCACGATATTTATTACACGATCAGCATTAAGAAAGCAATATTTCAATAATATGTTGACACTGAAAAGCAAAGTGCAGCTGGGATTACATAAATGTTACATCAGCTGGGATTACATAAATGTTGGGTTGCCCGGTTAGCTCAGTTCGTATGTGGGCTGACTTCTCACCAATGCATTCGGTTTGGGCATGGGTTCAATCCCCGGCCTCGGCAGTATGTGAGGTGGTATGTGGTCGCCAAACCGGGCAAGTGGGTTTTCACAAGTTTCTCTAGATTTCTCCCATGATAATGACCACACTTACGCCAAGATCCGAGCCAACAAGAGATATTAATATAAGCACATGCTTGTTCGTCAATTGTTGTAAAATAAATAAAGTTTAAAAATGTTAAATCTTCCCAAAGTATACATGCAATGATTGAGTGTACACAACTGTAGAAATACACATCTTTGGCATATACATTCACGGATAGGGATATTCTGATGTATATTTTGCACACCACATGTAACGAATGCTGTTGAGGACACCTCACTATGTGAATGTGAAAATGAACGCCCCCCTAAACGTGAATTTAGTCGTACGTACGCACGAATAAATATACGTGGGTTTAAACGTGAAACTCCGGATGTCCCTATTAGAAGAAACTGTACTTTGTTTCTAAAACTGCAACCATGTAAAGGTCATCATCGCCGAAACAAAAATAAGTCTGATTCGTAGAAATATGAATATACCTGTCCTTTCAATACTTTCAAGGTACGTAGGCTTATGCTATTCATACTATACTCTGATTTTTCTAACTTGTTTACACCAGTTTTTGACGATATCTTTGCGATGCAAAATGGTATCGTTCTGTAACTTGGCATACTTCATTTCGAAGACAAACGGCAATTTTGTACCAAATTTCAGACTTCTATCGCAATAATTGAAGAAGTTGGCAATCTACCCCAATGTTAAATTTCAGCCGAAAACGGGATCTCGAGAATCGTGAGCTTATTCGAGGATTTGATCCTGTTAACAATTATCAGGAATCGGAGTATTGTTGTAATTTTAGACCAAAAGACACATTGGGGGTGAAATCTACACATACATGTTGATTTTGAAAGATTACACCACTACAAAACTGAGCAAATGCACAAAATTGTGTGCGGACCCAGAAATCAAATGACAGGGCTAAATTTAACATTGAGGTAGATTGCCATCTTTTTCAATTTTCGGGATAGAAGTCTCAAATTTGGTAGGGAATTGCCGCTTGACTCTCAGGTGAAGTATGCCAAGTTATAGAACGATAGCATTTAGCATCGCGAAAATATCAGTGAAAAACTGTGTAAACGAGTTAGAAAAATCAGAGTATAGAATTGGTCGTATAAATTATCTTTACTCCAGTCCCTATAAATAATAAAGACGCTAGCATACATGTCTAATGTAATATCAGTTCATCACCTAGTTATCACTTATCACCATCCAATAAAAAATAACCTATAATCATTTTTATATCACTCACTAGCCATGAATTAAATTCGGAAGGTTATACTCTCTCTACATTTTTTATTTTACGAAATTCATGGCAAAGAACAAAACTGTGAAATTTAAATCACAGTTTAAATCACAGTACAGAAAAGGCTACATCACATGTAGCTGCAGTTCACAAGTTTTGAGAAAACACCATTTTCAATTCTTTGTTTGAGGAATTGCAGATATTTTTTGGTGTACCTTCTCACGCAACATACCTAGAGGTATAGTATATAAGTATTTTCAATTTTTGGTTGAGAAACATTTATTCATGTGCATGGGAGGCATTTCAAACAAATACTGCCTTGACAGTATGTATTCTCGATAAACGACAATTAAAGCAGAAACCGTAAAATCTTGTGAAATAACTGTAGAATGATTTTACAAATTTGAATAATGTAGCCATAATAATAAGTTTAAATTCATAGCAAATCTAAACAATTATGTACTTTTATCTGGAGAAAGCAACTAAGGAGAGTTTTCGTTTCTGTGTTCAAACAGTGTCAAATAGAAAAGCAGTAATTGCCTCTTTCTGCTAAACGTGACAAATTAGAAAGCAGTAATTAGTGCGTTTTCCACAGAAAGGCAAGAAAGTGGCATTGGGTCCATCATCGTGCGTCCACACTTGTATCTTTGAACTTAACGGTCAAATCTTTGTGAAACTTTGCACAAAAAATGTTTAAAAATATTTCAATAGGGAGGTTTATTTTCTCACATTTTTTTTCAAAATGGCGGCCATTTGTGACGAAAAACGGCCTATTTCGGAATTTGACGGCCGTATTTTTTCAAAATCTGTTCAGTAACTTTTAGCACAACATTCGACATGTACCACTGTGATGTGTATAACTTTCGTTGCACTTGAATCTCTGGAAGTGGGCAATTCTGGCCCAAATGGGACTCTCCCATGTCGAATTATCCCATGCTTTATAATGGGACACATTATTCCTATCTCACTCAATATTTGGTTTGAATATTAGGAATCAATTGTGGAGATGTAGGAATAGAGTATGGCGCATGTTCTCATGACGGTCACCTTGTATTTGACCTAATTTTCAAGGTTACAGGACAAATTGACTAATATTTCACTTTTTATCGACTTTATAGCTTGGTGATCAATTGTGGACATATAGGAATTGATATACGCCGAATATTCTGATGACCTTGAATTTGACCTTTGACCTCATTTCCAAGGTCACAGGACAAAATGGCTAATATTAGCGCTTATTATCGACTTTACAGCTTACCTGTGCCCCAATTGAATCAATTTTGCACATATTGATAAAAAGCAAATAATAAACAAATATGCTGCATATTCTTATGACCTCGAATTTGGCCTTTGACCTCATTTTCAAGGTCAGAGCACAAAATGCCTAATATTATTGCTTATTATCGAATTTACAGCTTATCTGTACCCCAATTGAACCAATTGTGCACATATTGATAAAGAACAAATGATAAACACATATGCCGAATATTGTTGACTTTGAATTTGACCTTTGAGCTGATTTTCAAGGTCAGAGCACAAAATGGCTAATATTATCACTTATTATCGACTTCACAACTTACCTCTACCGCAATTGGATCAATTGTGCACATATTGATAAAGAACAAATAATAAACACATATGCTTAATATTGTTATGACCTTGAATTTGACCTTTGACAAAATGGCTATTAAATATCTAAAATATAATTAACCTTATATTAGCGTTTCTTAGCCTTTGGGCGGATATTTCTTATTTTAAGTACCAGTGGGTGAATAATCCATATACATTACTAATTATATACCTTTTTGATTTTTTATACCTTCGTGATGTAGAAAGTGGATTTCAACACTTGAATCACTAAAATCCATCCATTGATTTTTTTTAGTCAAAACTAAACCACAGTTCTGGTTAAGTATTTTTGTAATATTCAGTATGAAAGTGAATACAATATATTTTGAAGACAGTGACAATGTCATTGCATCAACCCTGACAACACAAAAAAAAAATCAGAAATGAGTTTTTTTTTCATAAATATATACACCATTTATTGAAAGCAATCAAACATGCAAATGGACATGCCTCACTTCGTGTCCATCTCATTTTGACACACAGAGCGATGACACATGGCAAATATACATGTACTGACATTTCCGTCGGGTTTCATGAACATTTCTTCTTGTGCCCACTTAGACCAGACGAGCCTTTGAACGTCTTCCCACACACAGAACACTGGTAAGGTCTCTTGCCTTTGTGATGGAGAAGGTGAATTTCAAGTTTTGATGGACGATTGAATGCCTTGTCGCAAATGTTACATTTATGCAGATTTTTTTTGGTTTTGTCCTTGTGGGTTTGAAGATGTAATTCAAGGAATTTTGGACGAACAAACTCCCTTCTGCAAAAGTCACATTTATGTTTGATTGTTGCTTTGGCTCTGGGTTTCCTTTTTGGGGTCGGCTTTTCATGCATAACTTGCTGATGTCTATCCCGATGGGAGGCACGTTTGAATCCTTTACCACAATGGATGCACGCGTGTGGTCTATTTTCACTGTGAGTTTGTTGATGGGCCTTGAGCGGCCATGGTCTTTTGAACTTTTGGCCACAAATTGAGCACTCGTACTTCCTTTCTTTCTTGTGTGTTACTTTGTGAATTCTTACTGAGCTGGGTTGATTGAAAGTCCTGCCACATATGTCGCAGCTGTACTGCTTCTTGTCCATGTGTATCAGAAAGTGTACCCTGAGATGGTGTGGCAGCCTGAAACTTTTACCACATTTGGCGCATTTGTAGCGTTTCGCAGAACCAGTTGTTGAGTGCTTTCGTGCCTTTCGTCGAATGCTTGGAGACACGATCTTCTCACGTTTTAGAGGTGGTTTCACCTCCGGTTCACGTTCAGTATCCTCACAATATTCACTGTTGGATGTACCAAGACCAGGACTGCCAGCTATCTCCACTCTGCTTGTGACATGGGTTCCTGTTTCCAATTTAGTTTCAACCTCATCTATCGTGGATATCTGTGTTTTATCGTCATCTGAATTTCTTCTGGAAAAGTTCGAATACATTCGTTTTCAGTACTAGTAATTATTTATATTAAGTTTACTATTTTATTATGGCATTCACTATCTGTGCTGATAGAAAATAACAGCTTTCGAAAATGTAGTTATTTACTGGTAAACCTAAGTTGTTACTAACCTCATCACATTTCTGTTGTCTGGTTCGGTCACATTAGCATTATCGAAACTTTGTTGGAGCTCATACTCCATATATTCAGAGCACTGCAAATCATGTTCCTCTGTCGGCAACGTTCCATTCTCATTTTTTACTACATCATTGGGTGCTATTGTGATAATGTCTCCCAGTGAGAATGGCTGTACATCAGAGATATGACCATCACCTGAAGCCTCAGCAATAGTACTGTCACATTTAGTGGTGTCTTCTTCCTTGATGTTTTCCTTAACATCACCCAAACTCCTACCAGTTGAGCTCGTAACTCGCACAACCCGTTGTACAGTACAGGGTGGTAATGTATCTCCATCAACAGGGTCCACTTCTAGTATCAGCTCTTCCATATTCTCCATGGGATTAGCACCTGAAATGGACAATTGATGGTGATTATAAATCAGTGTGCCAGAATGGCAGTAGTTCATCATGTATAGTGACTGGATACAGGCACTGAGGCAATTCCTGTTTAATGTTCTGTTTCTCTACGAGAAATTCTCGTCCCCGCCCGCCTAGCATTTCACGAAATTTGGAGAAAAAACATAAACACTAGTATGTATTATCATGGGAATAAATGCGATTTTTTGACACACAAAATATCGCCAATCTCCGCAACGTTTACCAAGCGGGGTCTCGCAGCACGCACTTTTCCAGACTACAGAGTGTCTCTAGAATACGGTATGTAAACTTCGTTTTGCTCAAAGTGATCTTCAAATAAACAGTTCTTATCATAAATACGGTTCTAAGCTATAATGTGGAAATACTAGACATTATTAAAGCGGCATTTGCACTTAGTTACTAATATTTGTTCGAATTGAAAAACCAGCTCAATTGACAAAATTATATCAAAACAATTAAGTATGATCCCCAAAATCGCATACACCTGGCTATTTAAGCGCTATTTCACCCGAAACAGAAGGCTGAAAGTGGTGTTTACATCAAGATTGACAGGCGCGCAAGTTTATGTTTATGTTCACATTGGAATCAGGCCTTTGAAAGAGGAATCCCTGACACGTCACACATTCAAACACGGTGGCCAGCCGTTCCGCATTGTTGCTGGTAAGAAATCGATCTTAGTATGGTTTGGGTACGTGTCATTATAAACACACTGGATGCACATACAATGTATGTAGGCGCATCCAGTGTGTTTATAATGACAAGGACCCAAACCATACTAGTCATTCCAACATGGTCCTGGTAAAATGCGATAATTCATACATAGAATATTGGTGTACAACACCAGTTTCTCGGAATATTGATTTTTTCATGACATTGCAGAAAATGTGCGGAATTCGTTTTTTTATAGCAACAACGCGAAACGAATGGGCACCGTATGTGAGACATCAACACTCACCAAGCTCATGAATATGCAAATATAATGCATGGTCGCATGCTGGGCCATCGAGTGAACCGAGGAAGTGACCGAGGAAATCCCTCGATATTTTAGCTTACAAGACCCGTGTGTGATGTTTTATTGTCACTATTTTGCAACTGACATGTCTATCAGTTGATAGGACTCAAAATATGTATAGGCCCAAAAAATATTCTGGGAAGTGGAAGGAAGTGAAAGAGCCGCTTTAATAGCTCAAATACTTACCCAAACATCATTTGCATTCAAAGGTTCACTGCAAGGTATGTCGTTTTTTTATTTGAGGGTTTGTTTGTTTTTTCTGCCCTCCTTCCTAGCTTTTAAATTTCCAAAGGACGAGAAACAAAAAAAATTAATCAGGATTGGCCTTAACGGAAGGGCCTAGGGGCTCACTCGATCTGCAATGCTGGGATTTTTTTAAAAAAAGTTTATAATTCAATGTTAGCATGCCTAAAGAATCAAGATCATCATGGTCACCATTCAAGTTATTTTCTGGTTTTCGTCTATACCATGATTTGTAACATCAGATTTAAGGATTGATTGCATGTGATCGTCATGAACTTGGCAGTGACTAGCTGTCCATTCACTTATAATGTAAATATAAAGGTAACAAATTCATGATTTTACACACTTCCAACCAACGTGAAACTTTGCCTCTCTGATTGTTAGCCATCAAGGATTACTAACCGAGACTCTGTTTCTTACTAAGTAATGTTAAATTTGTTAAATTCATTTTTTTCATATGTCATTTTCCGACCTATTTCTCAGTCTACGAAATACACTCACAACAATGCGAGCGAAAGGATTATGCTGTGCAGCAAATAGCTAGTGAGGCCAGTAAAACTCGCAGGTGATATGCACTCGGGTGCACCGAGGTGTTCGGGATTATGAATGTTCAGCTCATTGTATTCATCTCACAGAAAGTATAGCCCTAGATATTCTCATTATTTTGACGACAACAAGGAAGAAATATATGCAACAGCCAATGCTTGTCAAGCAGAACACTCGACTCTTCGTTTTGATGAAACGTATAAAATGATTTATCTAATCATCAAATTGCACAGGTTTCGTGATATCATTTATGAAACCATGTCTCGGTTCATCATCCATGCATATTTGTGTGTGTGCTAGCCAAGTTTTAGGTCAGGGGACTGTATTGTTTTGGTGATTTTGTTACCTTTACTTTCACATTATAAGTCAATGGAAAAGTGCCTAAGTGCAGTCACCGGTAAGTTACGTGCAATCACACCTTAATGTACTCAACTCTCCAATTAAGTTGTCAGGTACACGCCAGAATGCACTCCACAGGCTCCCTAAAGTGTTTTGTTCTGGGGCTTATGAATGGACCGCCAAACCACAAAGCACCCTCTTGTTTGGTTTAATTACCCTTCGTATTTTAATGCCCTGATCCCTCGACCGGGTGACCCCCCCCCCCTCTCATTAAAAATCCTGGATCTGCCCCTGTAAAATGTTCGACGTCCTCGGTCAAGGCTGGGTTGTAGCACGAAAGATACTAAGTAAGTTCAAAACAAAGTTAAAAACAGATTAGTCAATCTCTCCCAATTTACAGCCTCAATATTGACTGGGCAATCAATTTATATAAGCTCCAGTCCGGGTTTTGCATTGTTTGCATTCCGTCATTTATGTATACAGAAATACGCTTGCTCGGAAAAATAAAAAAATACAGAAGTTGTTTCTTTTGTGGAAAATAACTGAAAAATCCCCTAAGAATTGATCTGATAAAAATATTAATATCGATTTCAAAAATGATTCAGACATCTTCGGTACAGATTATCAGTACAAACTACAAACCGTGATACATGCACGACCGCACATAGACCTATTGTCACAGATAAAGTCTTGTTTCGTTACAAAACACAACGTACTGTCAGAATGTAGATGCATATGCAAAAACACTCGAAGAACTTGTATTGAATTATTTTCTTTACGAATGCAGAAAGTTGAAAAATAATGATGTATAAAAGCAATATTGTTGAGTTCAAGATTAGGCTAGGGCCTAAATGAATATAAATCGACGACAAAGACGTTTACACACCCATCGATGATACGTATCTAGCTTTAGGCTATCCATAAATGAAGCAGCGCAAACACTCGATTTTTTTACTGTACTTATTGGCCCACACTGAATTATTCATCGGTCGTAAAAAATATTCAGAGTTTGATATCTAGGCCCTATTTATATCAACGCCAGCTCAAATCTATATTTTCAATCAGAAATCGAGGCCTGATAAAAAGATATAAATATCGGAATCATTGAACAGAACCCAGTCCAAATTTTTGAGAACCGGTACCGTATTGATCCGCATATAGGCGCATGAGCCTATATGCGAGTTATTGCCTATTTTTCGGTTGAAAAATAAACTGTCTCACTTAGAGGCGCATGCGCCTATATTCGAATATAGGCGCACCCCAATATTCACTTATAGGCGCATCCCCAATATTCGCATATAGGTGCAACCCCAAAGGCCTTCAAATCACACAGATTTTTATATTAAAATAAAGTATATTTACATTTTTACTGCCAAATATGTATCAAACGGTTATCTATACCAGTTTATCAAGTGATATCATAGTGAAATGATATCACCTGATAGGTCAAGCACACTAACAGCGTGTCTGTAGCTCGACATATTATCGGGCGCCAGTACCATCTTCATATGTCTAGGAGGAAACATTCTGTACTCATGTACCCCGCGAGCGGCACTGTATAACACAGCAACAGACATTTTTTTTTCTAAATTGCGATCCATTCTATGTATGTGCTCATTGTTTTTCTGATGACATGCGCCTATATGTGAATATTGGTTTTCGGCTGGAAAAATATAAAGTGTCTCACTTAAATAGGCGCATGCGCCTATATTCGAATATAGGCGCATATTCACTTATAGGCGCATGCGCCTATATGCGGATCAATACGGTAGGCTGTAGTGTTAGTGTTTATAACAACGCCACATAGATGGCTCCACTGTAGTCTAGATAAATATAATCCACCAGCCACGGTCATAAGGGACGGTTGGAACTCTGGCTAATAAACGTGTAACAGCTCCGTACTGTGTCTCATTCAGTCACATACCACGCACGTATATAACACCACATGGTGTCAGAAGTTTTGGATACTGAATGCAGACAATCAAGGAATAAGTACAACATACGTTTGTCGGATTGCTGATAATATCAATTAACTGTCGGCTAATTAATACAGCTCTATAAGACAAAGCACTATAGAAGCACAGTCAGACACACACAAAAAGTAACCAGCCGATCCAGACTTGAGTCCAAAGTCCATCTCGTCGTGCAGCCACTGTGTGAAAGTACTGACATTTCACAGGGATATCACATTCAGGGCCGGATTAGGATGCAATGAGGCCCTAAGCCAAATGAGTAATGGGGGCCCTTTGTATATATGGTAGGGTATGTGACCGAGCGAAGCGACTGAACCTTGCGGACTGGGGGTTCGGGGGGCGCCGTAAGCCCCCGCGAGAAAATTTTGCTGAATTGAAGTCTGTAGGAGCTTTCTGAGGTATACTTTAATACTTGAGTTGCAAGATACACAAAGACAAAAACAAACATTTAATGAATTTTATTAGGCATTTGAACTTCACATCAGTACACTTCGATGTATAAAATACTTAGTGAACACAGTCGTTCTTGTCCCATTGTCGTGCGTGTTTTATATGGTCGTCGACCACAGCAATAATTTCTAAAATATTTTCATAGGATGTTGGGCAGTTGTATACTAATTCCATCAGGTGTACAGTAGAAACAACTACATTTAACACACTGTCTGCCCCTGATGACGCCAGTGTGTCTTTGGATTAACTTTTTGGTCGGGCTTTGTTTCTATTGCAAAATGTTGTATTTTACGTTTGTTATTGGCATCATCAAACTCTACTGTATTTGTGATAATAGATTGATACCTACTTTCACTTTTTATGCGTTTCACTGAAATTGAGCGTGTCTCCTTGTAGGCAGGACATTAATCTGAAACTGAATGGGGGCGGGGGGGGGGGGGGGAGTGGGGTAAAACTGCAGCTGCAATGGAACTTCGGGGCCCCAGGGATTGTAGGGGCATGGAATTGCGTTGCGGGGCCCCTAAAATGCAGGGGCCCACACTAAATGCCCCGGAAGTGTGCGAGCCTTGGATTTGTCAGGACTCAAGAATGTGGCGCCCAAAGAGTGCTGGGCCTGGGCCCCCAAAGTGGATCTTCACAGCTGTGGGGCCCCAAAACTGCACACGTCCAGCCCAAACACCTGTGTATCCAGTATGGGCCACGGCCCACTGCACGCAATGCATTGCGAAGCCCGGTTTCGCAGCACATTCGCGCAACAAGCGCATAATTTTTGGGGCCTCATGGGGCCCCCAAAACTGTGGGGGCCCTAAGCCATGGCTTATTTGGCTTGGTGGCTAATCCGGCCCTGATCACATCACACCATGGCTTACCAACTAACAATCCCGGATAAATTCAGCTTCAAGCCAGAAGAATGGCCGAAGTGGCTACGTCGGTTTGAACGGTTTAGTCTAGCATCTGGATTAAATACAAAGGCAGAAGAAGAACAAGTTAACGCTCTTGTGTACGCTATGGGTGATAAAGCAGACGACATCCTGCGGTCCCTGAGGGCCTCTTCGATTCGCCTCTTCCTATTCCAGTTTACCAAAATTTTCCCTTCGATTCGAACGGAAGACGTTATTCTGGAAGAGGAAGACCTCTGCCGCTCTACCAGCTCGGAGGCTGGTTTACGGTAGATCTTCTGAGTTTTGCAATATGGCGGGGTGTAGAATTGCAAATGGCGGCCGAATTGGTGCTCCCTCATTTTTCGTCGAAATATGGGAATGTACCAGTCATCAATTGTACCCTATAATCACAGAATGTATATCTTATGCGCAGATTCAATACCGTTTGGAAATTTGTAGTGTTTGATGAATATTTACGCCATATCACATCATTTTCTAATTTTAATTCACTGCTGAAAATGGCAGAACACATTCGATTCAAAACCATCTTCCGTCTTCTTGGAAGGCATCTACCCCTTCCAGAATATTACCAATCGAAGAGGCCCTAACTCTCACAGACCAGCAAAAGAAGCAGTACAAACCAGTGAAAGAGAAATTGTGTGCATACTTCATGCTCCAACGTAACCTGATATTTGAACGTTCAAAGTTCAATCGAAGGAAGCAAGAAGAGGGGGAAGCAGTGGACGACTATACAACGGATCTCTATGCACTCGCTGAATATGCTGAGTTTGGTGCGCTTCATGATTAAATGATTCGTGACAGGATCGTTGTGGGGGTGAGAGATCACAAGCTAGCTGAGACACTCCAGCTGAATAAAGATCTGACACTGAAAAAGGCAGTGGACCAGGCACGACAGAGTGAAGCCGTGAAAATACAACAAAAATTCCTGAGGAATGATGACCAGGAAGCTGGTAATATTGACACTACAGCAGCAGTCAGGAGAAAGAGGAGTCAGATTACAAAACAAAAGAAAGCCAGTCGACCACAGCAACAGCAAAAAGAGCACACCAAAGGCTGCATTCGATGTGGAAACAAAAAGTCACACAAAAGAGAGGTATGTCCTGCCAAAGGTGGAAAATGCTTTCATTGTTCAAGAACAGGACATTCCTCAAGCATGTGCTTGTTCAAGCATAACATCGCTGAAGTGTGCCAGGACGAGTCGAGCGACACAGATGAACAGGGATTACCATCAAGTTTCCTAGGTGTCGTGGCCGACCACAACAAAGATGGCTGGAAGGCGGAGATCGCAATTGGTGAGACAAGTGCTTTATTCAAAATCAACACAGGTGCTGATGTCACAGTCATACCCAAGTCACTCTACAATGAAGCAGGCATGGGGCCGCTCCAGAGAAGTGACAGGATTTTGTGTGGACCGGGAGAATACAAACTCAATGTCCTAGGCCAAGCAGCAGTACAGCTGTCGCGACGTGAAAGAACGAGTCGCCAACAAGTGTACGTTGTAGATGGCCTACAGGAAGCGCTATTGGGTCGACCAGCAATTGAAGCCCTAAATGTGGTTGTTAGGGTGAATGCCGTTGACAATCAGTACCAACAGAAATTTCCGGAATTATTCCAGGGTCTGGGAAAAATGAGCGGCAACTACACCATAAAACTACAAGATGACAGCAAGCCATTTGCCTTGACGACTCCAAGAAGAGTTGCTATTCCACTACTTCCGAAGGTCAAGGAAGAACTCGGGAAAATGGAGAGAACTGGCGTCATCACCCGTGTAGAAGAACCAACGGAATGGTGTACAGGTATGGTAGTAGTCCCAAAAGCCAACGGGTAAGTCAGAATTTGTGTTGACCTCACCAAATTGAACGAGAGTGTACAGAGAGAGAAACACCAACTTCCAGCTGTAGACCACTCCCTAGGCCAACTCAGCGGAGCCAAGGTTTTCTCCAAACTGGATGCAAATTCGGGCTTCTGGCAGGTACCTCTAGATGAGAAATCTTCACTGATGACAACCTTCATCACACCCTTTGGACGCATCCGTTTGCCCATCCGTTTCAACCGTTTGCCCTTCGGGATATCATCAGCCTCTGAGCACTTCCAGAAAAGAATATCACAAATCCTAGAAGGCTCAGAAGGAGTATTAATCCATATCGATGATGTCCTGGTGTTTGCTGCTAATCAAGAAGAGCATGATCGCCGTCTGATGGCAGTACTGAGGAAACTTCAGGAAGCTGGTATCACACTAAATGCAAACAAGTGTGAATTTTCCAAGCAAAAAATCAATTTCCTTGGACACAACATAGATGCTAGCGGTATATCCATGGACAAGGAGCGTATAAAGCCCATACTCGAAATGGATGCCCCAACAGATGTGTCTGGAGTGCGTAGGTTCCTGGGCATGGCAAACCAGCTAGGGAGGTTCACAGACCAGCTGGCAGACAAGACCAAACCTCTCAGAGACCTGCTGAGCAAGAAAAGCGAGTGGTACTGGGGTAGCACCCAACAAACGGCTTTTCTTAGCATCAAGAAGGACTTGAGCACACGTCCAGTGCTAGCACTCTATGATCCAAACAAGGAGACAAGAGTCTCAGCAGACGCCTCATCCTACGGGCTGGGAGCAGTCGTAATGCAAAAGTCCAAAACAGCAAGTCAATGGAGACCAATTGCATTCGCATCAAGATCCATGACAGCAACAGAACAGCGTTATGCACAAATTGAGAAGGAGGCGCTAGCTGTCACATGGGCGTGCGAACGATTTGAAGATTTCCTGACTGGCATAAAGTTTCATATAGAAACTGACCACAAGCCACTGGTGCCACTGCTTGGAAGCAAAATCTCGATGAGCTGCCTCTACGAGTACAACGCTTCCGACTCAGGTTGATGAGATTTGCATACACTATCTCACACGTGCAACGCAAAGATCTGCACACTGCAGATGCCCTCTCTCGGGCACCTGTGAAACATCGTGAAACATCTGATGTGTGTGACTTCCAAGAAGAAGTGAAGGTGTATGTAGATGCAGTGATGATGAGTCTACCTGCTACAGAGAGGTGACTGCAGGAGATCAAACACAACTTAGAAGTAGACGAGGTGTGTCGCGAGGTGATGTACTACTTCAGTGAAGGATGGCCTGCAAAGGATCATCTAGGTGGATTGGTGTGACAATTCTACCCGTTCGCATTAGAGCTAACAGTAGAGCCAGGCCTGCTATTGAAAGGTAACCGTCTCGTCATTCCATCCAACATGAGACTAGATATCCTGGACAAAATCCATGATGGTCACCAGGGCATAGTCAAATGCCGGGAAAGAGCGAAATCATCAGTTTGGTGGCCAGGGATTAGCAAGCAACTGGGAGATTTGGTCGAGAACCGTGCAAGCTGCAGAAGAGAGAGACACGTGCCATCACAGCCTCTCATGCCAACGCCACTGCCGACCAGACCATGGCAGAAAGTAGCTTCCGACCTGTCCGAGTGGAAGCAAAACAGATACTTGCTCATGGTGGACTACTACTCAAGATTCATAGAAAATCGCTAAATTGGGAAAATCAACAACATCAACCGTCATCATTCAACATATCAAGTCCATATTTGCGAGACACGGCATTCCCGAAACTGTGATCACAGACAATGGACCACAGTACATCTCCAATGAATTTGCAAGATTCGCAGAGAACTATGGCTTCACCCACACAACAAGCAGTCCACGATATCCACAGAGCAATGGAGAAGCAGAGAGAGCCGTACAAACCATCAAGCATCTGTTGAAAAAGGCTGAAGATCCCTACAAGGCATTGCTCGCCTACAGATCAACTCCCCTACAAAATGGATACAGCCCAGCAGAACTGCTCATGGGACGCAAACTCAGATCCTCTGTTCCCATGCATCCGCGCCAATTGACACCCAGATGGCCAGAATCACTAAGCGTGACTCTCAAAGAACAACAACTGAAAAAGCGCCAAAAAGAAAATTTCGACCATCGCCACAGAGTTCAGGACAGAGAAAACCTGAAGGAGGGGGACGAGGTGTGGATAACAAATCCAAAGTCCAAGGGCACAGTGATGAAAACACCAAGTGACAAGCCAAGGTCGTATGAAGTGGAGACACACACTGGCACACTGAGACGGAACCGGAGACACATCATCAAACAGCCACAGCGTGCGGAACAACCAATGACAATGAGCGCAGTCTGAGCATGATGACACACGTGCAACAGTCACAAGATCTGGACGAGCCTCCAGGCCACCAGAGAGGCTGGATTTGTTAATTCTAAGGTTCAGAATAACACCCTGTGTGTTCAAGGCAAGGTAGTCCACCCTTGGCCTTTATATGTATATGTTATCATGTATTCAAACATATAATCACACATATAATATACATGCACATGATGTCTATTGGCCTAAGAGTTTAAAAGGGGAGATGTAGTGTTAGTGTTTATAAAACGCCACATAGATGGCTCCACTGTAGTCTAGATAAATATAATCCACCCGCCACGGTCATAAGGCACAGTTGGAACTCTGGCTAATAAACGTGTAACAGCTCCGTACTGTGTCTCATTCAGTCACATACCACGCACGTATATAACACCACATAGGCTATAGCATATTAACTATATTGGCCATTCAACTCAATGTTAAATGATCTTACTTTGACGGTCCATAACACCTTCCTAAAAAAAATCCCAGCCTAACCACTATGCTAGTTTTATCCCTCAACGTATTGGGCATCGCGTGGTAAGCATGAATATATTTGAGGACACATGGGATTTTTCGCTATTCTGCCTTGAATCGACCCGGGGTGAAAATACCCAAAATTATGGGAACTGATGGCCATGCAAACCCCTTTGATTCCCCAGCTCCTGAGAAGAACGCCAACAAGATACTGCCTTGAAAACTGGGTCATTATTTCCCAGCAGTGCGTTCTTTCAGGTGAATATACACTCGTCCAGAAGTCTGGCCTAAAAAAATATATGAGGCGATGTTTAACAACAGTTCGCCTTTAAATTGCCTTTAGTGAGGTGAACGCTCGCTGATTGGCTGAGCGAGTTACCGTACTATGATCTGTAGCCCACATGTGTAGCCTAGGCTACGCATCATTAGGCCTACTTTGTATTCATAGAGCGTCGATTCCAATAATTTCCCCGAAGCAACTGATAAAACAATTCAATTATCTACATATCTACACGATGGCTAGGCCCCTATAGGCTACCAATAAACCTCCCAAATGGATAAATTTATTGAAACTGATATATTGATTTCAATTGACCTTGGATTTGACACGATTTCACACCCTTTGGACGCATCCGTTTGCCCATCCGTTTCAACCGTTTGCCCTTCGGGATATCATCAGCCTCTGAGCACTTCCAGAAAAGAATATCACAAATCCTAGAAGGCTCAGAAGGAGTATTAATCCATATCGATGATGTCCTGGTGTTTGCTGCTAATCAAGAAGAGCATGATCGCCGTCTGATGGCAGTACTGAGGAAACTTCAGGAAGCTGGTATCACACTAAATGCAAACAAGTGTGAATTTTCCAAGCAAAAAATCAATTTCCTTGGACACAACATAGATGCTAGCGGTATATCCATGGACAAGGAGCGTATAAAGCCCATACTCGAAATGGATGCCCCAACAGATGTGTCTGGAGTGCGTAGGTTCCTGGGCATGGCAAACCAGCTAGGGAGGTTCACAGACCAGCTGGCAGACAAGACCAAACCTCTCAGAGACCTGCTGAGCAAGAAAAGCGAGTGGTACTGGGGTAGCACCCAACAAACGGCTTTTCTTAGCATCAAGAAGGACTTGAGCACACGTCCAGTGCTAGCACTCTATGATCCAAACAAGGAGACAAGAGTCTCAGCAGACGCCTCATCCTACGGGCTGGGAGCAGTCGTAATGCAAAAGTCCAAAACAGCAAGTCAATGGAGACCAATTGCATTCGCATCAAGATCCATGACAGCAACAGAACAGCGTTATGCACAAATTGAGAAGGAGGCGCTAGCTGTCACATGGGCGTGCGAACGATTTGAAGATTTCCTGACTGGCATAAAGTTTCATATAGAAACTGACCACAAGCCACTGGTGCCACTGCTTGGAAGCAAAATCTCGATGAGCTGCCTCTACGAGTACAACGCTTCCGACTCAGGTTGATGAGATTTGCATACACTATCTCACACGTGCAACGCAAAGATCTGCACACTGCAGATGCCCTCTCTCGGGCACCTGTGAAACATCGTGAAACATCTGATGTGTGTGACTTCCAAGAAGAAGTGAAGGTGTATGTAGATGCAGTGATGATGAGTCTACCTGCTACAGAGAGGTGACTGCAGGAGATCAAACACAACTTAGAAGTAGACGAGGTGTGTCGCGAGGTGATGTACTACTTCAGTGAAGGATGGCCTGCAAAGGATCATCTAGGTGGATTGGTGTGACAATTCTACCCGTTCGCATTAGAGCTAACAGTAGAGCCAGGCCTGCTATTGAAAGGTAACCGTCTCGTCATTCCATCCAACATGAGACTAGATATCCTGGACAAAATCCATGATGGTCACCAGGGCATAGTCAAATGCCGGGAAAGAGCGAAATCATCAGTTTGGTGGCCAGGGATTAGCAAGCAACTGGGAGATTTGGTCGAGAACCGTGCAAGCTGCAGAAGAGAGAGACACGTGCCATCACAGCCTCTCATGCCAACGCCACTGCCGACCAGACCATGGCAGAAAGTAGCTTCCGACCTGTCCGAGTGGAAGCAAAACAGATACTTGCTCATGGTGGACTACTACTCAAGATTCATAGAAAATCGCTAAATTGGGAAAATCAACAACATCAACCGTCATCATTCAACATATCAAGTCCATATTTGCGAGACACGGCATTCCCGAAACTGTGATCACAGACAATGGACCACAGTACATCTCCAATGAATTTGCAAGATTCGCAGAGAACTATGGCTTCACCCACACAACAAGCAGTCCACGATATCCACAGAGCAATGGAGAAGCAGAGAGAGCCGTACAAACCATCAAGCATCTGTTGAAAAAGGCTGAAGATCCCTACAAGGCATTGCTCGCCTACAGATCAACTCCCCTACAAAATGGATACAGCCCAGCAGAACTGCTCATGGGACGCAAACTCAGATCCTCTGTTCCCATGCATCCGCGCCAATTGACACCCAGATGGCCAGAATCACTAAGCGTGACTCTCAAAGAACAACAACTGAAAAAGCGCCAAAAAGAAAATTTCGACCATCGCCACAGAGTTCAGGACAGAGAAAACCTGAAGGAGGGGGACGAGGTGTGGATAACAAATCCAAAGTCCAAGGGCACAGTGATGAAAACACCAAGTGACAAGCCAAGGTCGTATGAAGTGGAGACACACACTGGCACACTGAGACGGAACCGGAGACACATCATCAAACAGCCACAGCGTGCGGAACAACCAATGACAATGAGCGCAGTCTGAGCATGATGACACACGTGCAACAGTCACAAGATCTGGACGAGCCTCCAGGCCACCAGAGAGGCTGGATTTGTTAATTCTAAGGTTCAGAATAACACCCTGTGTGTTCAAGGCAAGGTAGTCCACCCTTGGCCTTTATATGTATATGTTATCATGTATTCAAACATATAATCACACATATAATATACATGCACATGATGTCTATTGGCCTAAGAGTTTAAAAGGGGAGATGTAGTGTTAGTGTTTATAAAACGCCACATAGATGGCTCCACTGTAGTCTAGATAAATATAATCCACCCGCCACGGTCATAAGGCACAGTTGGAACTCTGGCTAATAAACGTGTAACAGCTCCGTACTGTGTCTCATTCAGTCACATACCACGCACGTATATAACACCACATAGGCTATAGCATATTAACTATATTGGCCATTCAACTCAATGTTAAATGATCTTACTTTGACGGTCCATAACACCTTCCTAAAAAAAATCCCAGCCTAACCACTATGCTAGTTTTATCCCTCAACGTATTGGGCATCGCGTGGTAAGCATGAATATATTTGACGACACATGGGATTTTTCGCTATTCTGCCTTGAATCGACCCGGGGTGAAAATACCCAAAATTATGGGAACTGATGGCCATGCAAACCCCTTTGATTCCCCAGCTCCTGAGAAGAACGCCAACAAGATACTGCCTTGAAAACTGGGTCATTATTTCCCAGCAGTGCGTTCTTTCAGGTGAATATACACTCGTCCAGAAGTCTGGCCTAAAAAAATATATGAGGCGATGTTTAACAACAGTTCGCCTTTAAATTGCCTTTAGTGAGGTGAACGCTCGCTGATTGGCTGAGCGAGTTACCGTACTATGATCTGTAGCCCACATGTGTAGCCTAGGCTACGCATCATTAGGCCTACTTTGTATTCATAGAGCGTCGATTCCAATAATTTCCCCGAAGCAACTGATAAAACAATTCAATTATCTACATATCTACACGATGGCTAGGCCCCTATAGGCTACCAATAAACCTCCCAAATGGATAAATTTATTGAAACTGATATATTGATTTCAATTGACCTTGGATTTGACCTTCAATGACCTTGGGAAATCAAAGCGGCCATTTTTTCGTCGGACAAACTACCATTTTTCACCTTCGACACCTATTTTATCACGTATTTCTTCGGTAGCTAATTTTCCGTATTTGAGTGGTTCGTAGCCTCTCCCTTGCATTTCACACACCCGGCTGATCGAACGACAGTCACCTTGTTTTCAAATTGTGTTTCGATATTATTTACCCGGTTTGTGGGAGATGGGGGGGGGGGGGGGGGTAGTGTCATAATATCGCCATCATAAATATAGAAATTATGGGATATCTATGATCGTCATTTCATGAATGGAAACAGTCCATCACTATGGGAACACGTCAAACGTTACAGTCCCACCGCTAGGGTCAACAGTAGATACTCAATCGTCTCCATTTTTGGGCGTGATCTTGATTGCTATGATCGTATCATAGACAAATATGGGAGAGCTATATGACTACTATACTCGATATAGACTCGGTATTCTTCTAATGTAGGAATTAAGATGGAATCTCGGAACTTTGAAGCGGACGCCATCGGCGACCAATCATTAGATTCTGCAACAAATATGGAAGTTGAGGCCAACAGTCTCTCACCATCATTAGAGAATGGAAACGTTAGAAGCGTATTAGACGTAAAATATGATGCTAACGTCGGTAGGTCCATTACCTCCAAAGAAAATGAGTTGTCACTTGCTCGGCACGCATACGTAGTTGCACCGACAGGACTTTTGCCAGTGAAAGAAGAACCGTCTTCAGTGAAGGCGGAGGATACTAGTACATCAGAAATAGTTACAGAACATTGTAGGTCTACATATAGTGACGGCGAAAATAGAGTTACTATCAGGTCATTGGTTAATATGCCCACTAACATAGTACCACCGCAACCAGGCTCATTCAGGTATATGACATTAGGGGCCTACAGTAAGTTGTTATTACCAAACTATTAGTGATATATCTCTTGATACACCATGCACCAATAAAATGACATAATGTCAACTCGGTTAACATATGATTGAGTTATATTTAGATCTAATATAATGCAAAAATTTAAGACTTACACACTATTTTCCCACAATGATATTGGCAGAACAACACTGAAGCACATCCAGACGGTAGGCTTGCACCAGCAAGAGCACGCGAGGATAACCAGGAGATTTGCTCCTCCGAGCTCCAGATATCGGGCTTCCGGTGGTAGCTACTGTGCAGCAATCAACTGTAAAAATAATCGAAGACGGAACGAGGATCTTCGGTTCTTTCGCTTTCCGCGGAATGACCAACAGAGGTAACTACATAACTGTATTCCCTGGCCCTGACGGCACGCTGGAGATATATGCCTACCAGAAAAATAGAATAGTGACGTCAAAAATTTCCCCAATAACAGTACTGCCAGCTAGCGATTGCAATACATGTACTAAAGATGCCCCATTGGTACAGAGTTTCACTAGTTACAGATAGGAAGTCATAAATGGTGATCTTCAAATCGACTATTACTGTATATTGGCACCGAGAGGCCGGCGAATGCCTCTCATATTTTCCTCCACAAAGAAAGTGCACTTCTCAGAAAACACATATTTTCCTCTACAAACACAGTGCACTTCTCAGAAAACACATATTTTCCTCTACAAACACAGTGCACTTCTCACGAAGGAGAACATGATGAACCTGTGTTCAGCTATTCGTAAATGTGTACTATTTGTAAAATGTTTGCAGCACCGTGAATAGCATGAAAACAGTTAACTGATACAAATGTAATATGTTTTTTGACCACAGGTGTCAGATTTGGGTGAATAACCTGCGACGTTTGGATCTGCAAAATAAATCGACAGAATATTTGAGCAAAAATTGCAGGGTCTGCCAAATCCACTTCGAAGATAGCATGTTCATGAACGCTAGAAACAAAAGGAGCCTGGTAAAGCTAACTCATGCCATAAACATATGATTCAACTAAAGACATGTGCTTCAGTGTATACTCGGGCCGCACTCTGATTCAAAATAGGACTATGTACATACATGTATTTTATTGTTGCAGATACACACTGCGGTGCCGACCCTGGTTGATCTTTCCGACCCACCTCCAAAGTTTCACCGGAAAAAGAAAGCAATTAAAGTTTACCTGGCTGATTCTTCGATTTTGTTCAATAAATAGTTGGAGTTTGAGGTTGGTGTCTGGGGGAATGAGTGCGCGAGTTCTCATATAGTACGTGCATTATGCACCTTTTTTTTGTAATTTACTGTAATTATCGTCGGGGAAAATTATATATCAATAATATAAAACCTGTTTGTTTCGTTATTAAATAATAATCTACGTTCATGGAGAAACCGTTGATTGTATACATGTATATGATGTTTACAGGTTTGCGCAAGTATTATTCTCAAATAACACCGTTTTAAATTAAGTGACAATAATATACGTCCAGTGCAGTGTTGCACTTGATTTTGTTTCAATCAGATCTAATTACATGTGATTTTATCCATTTTTTGCTTGTTAAAGTTGTGTTTGTTTGAAATAAAATAATTTGGAAAGTCGTACATGTTTGTTGAAGATGAGTGGGTTTGTGAAACAATCGCATGTGACCCATTCGTTATGATCATTTGTACAATAGTTTTTAGCTTAAATAAGGGCCGATAAGCTATTGTCGTGGTTTTCCGTCCGTCGTCGTCGTCGTCCGCCACATTATCTGTTAACATTTTTTATCTTTTTTTCGGGCTGATGAATTTGTCCATAAATTTGTGTGAATATGTAGTGGGTCAATACCCCCAGACATTTTTTTCATTTTTTTTATTGAATCGATTATGCAGTTTTGGCGGCCATTTTTATGCCGAAAATGGCTGTTTTTGCATATTCTCAACTTTAAAAATTATTTCCTCAAAAACTGTCTGATCAGTTTTGAGATTCCAGTTTCAAAATGTTCCCTTCATGTCAGGGGCGCAACCACGGTGTAAAAGTTGGGGGGGTCGGTCCAATGTTTAGATAATACATGATTTTCTAACGCGAGCCCCGAAGGGGTGAATCAACACTATAGGGGGGTCTGGGGGCATGCCCCCGGAAAATTTTTGGAAATATACATGATAAATGGTGATATTTGGTTTCATCTGATGGTTTTTCAGCATTAATTCCACACACAAATAACTATATCTCCCACACAAAACAACAACTGTCCCAAAGTTGGGGGGGTCACCACAAAAGTTGGGGGGGTCGCGACCCCGCCGATCCCCCCAGTGGTTGCGCCCTTGCTTCATGTATCTTTATAATGTGTATGAGTTTCGATGCTCTTGAATCGCCGATCTGCGTGTGGCGGCTATTTTGATGTTGTTTACGGGGCCCAAATAGGACTTTCCCATGTTAAATTCTCCTATGCTTTATAATGGGCCACAATGTTCTTGATATCTCACTTAATATTGAGATTAGCGACTCGGAATCAATTGTGGACATATAGGAAATAATATATGCTGAATATTCTCGTGACCTTGAATTTGACTTTTAACCTCATTTCAAGGTCAGAGCACAAGTGGTCAATATCTCGCTTATTATTGACTTTACAGCTTGGGAATCAATTGTGGACATATAGGAAGTGATATATGCTGAATATTGTCGTGACCTTGAATTTGACCTTTGACCTAATTTTCAAGGTCAAAGCACAAAATGGCTATTATCTCGCTTACTATCGACTTTACAGCTTAGAAATCAAATGTGGACATATATGAAATGATTTATGCTGAATATGCTTGTAACCTTGAAGTTACCAGACCATCGGTCCGATCACCTATTGGCTAGCCGGTAAGCTACAGGTCCCTTGGGCCTATGTTTATTGTATTAGTTTACATTGAATAAGTCCGTATATTTCAAGTAGGCCCCCAATATGGTAAAATCTGAAAGCGAATTTCTGACAATGTTTACGTCAGCCTATGTTCAGCATGAATTTGTGTGAATTCTCGTTTTTCTTTGGAAAAATGTTATCGTTGATGATAAATTCGCCTCTGACATTTTATTTGGGAGCTTTTTGATGTCAATATTATTATCTGCAAAAAGTTATATCCATTGGCTGATGATGGTTATATCGCCGATATACCGGTAGAGTGCTCTGCACGGGACAGTGAAAGATCCTTTTGATATTTTCATTCTTCGAACATGTTGTTTATTTCACGGGGACCAACGTAGACATCCAATTGTTTGCAATACTTGTATAGGTTTCTAGTAATCGATCAAAAATGGGTTTGGCTTATGACAATCATTACAAATTAACTGTTTAACTGAAAATCTTTAGACAATTGGATGGCTATATAGTCTAAATACTCTACCCATAACTACTAGTATTGAAAACTATACAATCACGGTTTGCAGGTCATTATACTTTGGTAAGATGCATAGGTATGACCAAGCTAGCTTTAATATCTAGTAAGGGGGACAGGTAATACATTGCTATCGTTCCAGGTCAGAGGTGTTTCATGTAGGATCCGTATACAAAATACATCCAGATTCTGTAACGTGATTGCCAGACACAAACACTTGAAATACCATGCCAGATACAGATCAAGCGGGCATCGTTTCCTTAAATACCGACTTGAGCAGACAATAGGCAGGTACGGGGGGAGAGGACTGTGTCACTGGGACCAGTCCTAAATATCTACCAGTTCCTTGTTTTACACCCGGCTCCCGTCTCACAGGTCTTCCGTGTTCTCAGGGGCTCGAGAGCTACAGCACATCTGCAGGCACACTGCCGAACTTCTAGCTGGGAGAGAGAACATGGATAATATGGAGAAATATGCTCCGAGCATGCAATGTTGCGTTGTTGATCGGGGTATTTTGGTAATGGAGGTGTAATGTCGAAGTAATGGATCTGGCATGTGTTTTATGTGATAACGTGAGCAACAATGAATGTCGGAGTCGGATACTGCCGAGGCAAATGCTCTACATGGTTAGTTTTTGTACTGTCACTGGAAGCGAAACAACAATTCCTAGAAAATACTATTTTCTACCCGAAATTAGAAAATATTCCATGCAATATTATACAATGTTTACAAGATGAAATTGATAAACCAAATAGATTTGATTTCCTATTATATCGTCATGGTATTTGCTGGAATAATCCCCACTGTGAGTAAATTCTGCTGTAAGTTTAGTCAGTTAATATTATTGTTATTATTATTATTAGTGTGAAAGCTTCGCGGGTATACTTTTTAGTTGGTCTAATATTGAATATATTGAATTTTTTGGTCCAATATTGAATATCGGCAATAATCGTTGACAACAATTTCTCCAAAAGATAAATGTGCATGGCATCTGCATAACATGAATAGGGATGAAGTTAGACCTCAAAAAAAAATCTGCATATTGACAATCACTATTCGGAAGAATGTTGAGTTTGCATAATTAGAGCAGTTAAGCATGATTATTAAACACAGTCTGGCGCAAAAAATGTTCAGCGGAAAACGTAAAGGCAGTCATATGGATATGAACTCCTTTGTTCAAATACCATTACACTTTATTGTACAGGCTACGACTTGGGCAGTTCCTGACACAAATATGTGAGCAAACCACATCATGGTTATTTGAATTCCATTGACCATACCACTAACCATCGACACAAAACATTTGTACGACATTATTAGATCGGCCACGTCTTTGTAGAATTCACATGGTATGAAATTACAACAATGTATGATACAACCATGATGTGTGGATTTAGTTGGATAAATATTTTTAAAAACGATGGATACACTTTGTGTTGACTTTGCTATGGAAATTCCAACTGAACATAACTCTGTAATTTATAAACAATGCTCCGAATTGAGCCATGTGAATGGGGCCAAGATTGAATAAGCTGCAACACGAGTGAAATTTATTGTCGACGAGTATTGGTCCAGAACAAAGATATAGCTCTTGAGGTATCTGCAGTAAAACTGCCATGTCTCTTGGTTTTGTAATTGATGTTCAACGTTCTACCACAATAAACCCGAAGATAAAACGATCATGATGAGTGATACATAACAGCGAAGTCATAATCATGCGGTGAGTATTGCCACATACACCAAAGGTATATTAGCTGAAGTAATATTGAATCGCAGAGAAAGCATAATACCGTCTGCGATCTTGACACATGTATCCACCCATAAATATATATGTTTTCAAATCTCACTTATACTTCTAAGCTCATATAATTTACAATACAGTCCTCAAAGAAATGGAGCAAATCTTTTGCTGATTAGCAACAGGTAGGTTTTTGTTCAACAATGAGAATTATGCAAGTTTATTCTGGTCCATTATTGCATGTCGGTAATAATCCTTGACAGTTATTTTCCCTGAAGATAATTTGGATAACATTTACATAACATGAATATGGATAAAGTTGGACCAAAATGAAAATCTACTCATTGACAATCACTATCCGAAAGACTGTTAAATTTTGCGGAGCATTTAAGCATGATAATCAAAACAGTCTCTTCACTGAAAACTAAGGCCAGTCATATTGTCTGACCTCATATGTCCACATACTATTACGCTCTATCGAGCTATGACTCGGGCATTTCACGCCACAATTATCTGAGCGATTTAACTCCGGTCGCAGTTGATTGGTTAAACTTGCTGCATTCCATGCATGGGATCGTACTTGTATTCAAAGTCAATGGCCATTGACACAAAATACATTATCAATTTGACAATTTTGCCCCTAAAATTTACACGGTATGAAATCGCAACAATGTATGATACATCCATGACGTATGGAATGGGTGTAAATACATCGTCACATAGTTGTGAAAACCCTGAATATATGCATATTATGTCGACTCTGCGATGGAAATTCCATAGCCTAACTGTAATTGATGTACCATACCCAGGGGATTGGGATTCAATAAGTTACGCCACCCAATGAAATTTATCCTCAACGAGTATTGGTCCAGAAAAATGATATTGATTGTCAGCAATGTGCAGCAAAACCACCATGTCACTTGTGACGTGATTGATGCTCAATGTTTGACCATATTACCCTCAATGTTACCCTCAATGTTTGACCATATATAAGATTGAATGATCACAATCGGTGATACTTAACAATCACGTCATAATCATTCGGTGGACATTGCCACATACAATGTACCTCAAAGGTTGGATACATTCTTTGTACTTGAATAATATTGAATCATACAGTGAGTATAATTGAATAGACAGTCTGCGACCTAGACACATAATTATATTATACATCCACATTTGTTTAATCTTCTGGTTGGTAGAAATTGTTTAGACATACCTATATACATTCGGGGCCATCTGATATCTGTCACGTGTAGAATATGCAAATACCCCAGCACTAAAAACAATGAGTATCTCGAGTTTTTATAAGTTTGGTCATTGTTGACGAATGTTGAAAAATGTTGTGACGTGTCGATTTTCAACGAGATGTAAATTACCCATTCCTTCTCGTAGTAAAATTGTCATGTTACGTCATTGTAATGCTTATTTCAAGTTATATGCTCTTTTTGCAACAATAAATTGAATCACGGATAGGATCAGTTTGAAAGTCTCCATTCACAAGTGTATATTAACACCATTTTCTCACCGTCTGAGATATAGTTTCATTGGAATAAATAATAACGTCATGTATGTTCATGTTGCAAATATATCCCGATTGCATGTATAATAAACAATAATACTAAATATGATGCTCTGAAAATGTAATAACTGTTATTCCATATTACACTATACATGTAGTGAACCTATGTACAAGTTTGAATATAGAACACAAACATGTGGAGCATTGTCATTAACATGTCACAATAAATTGCAGACACATTTGGATATAACAGAAACAGTAGATCTTGGTCAAATTACACGGGGTCCATGTCGTTGCTTAATTTGATTTAAGAGTATTTGCTCTGACTATGGAGTGGCAGGAAGCATCAGCGGAAATGAAATTGTACTTTATTGTCTAGATTTCGTATCATATTGCTCTATTCTTATAATATACTCATGTCTCAGACATTATCAGCTAACAGTTCAGGGGTCGACAGTAAACATAACATGCATGATTGTTAGGGGTTGAAGTTGAATTTCAGACATGAAATACATGAAAGAAAAGGCGAAGATTAAAAAACTAAAAAATACCCCCCTTTGAAATAATTTTAAACATTTCTGTGTAAAATTTAAGAAAGATCCCACCCATCCCATAGTCAAATTACACGCGGTCCATGTCGTTGCTTAATTTGATTTAAAAGTATTTGCTCTGACTATCGAGTGGCAGGAAGCATCAGCGGAAATGAAATTGTACTTTATTGTCTAGATTTCGTATCATATTGCTCTATTCTTATAATATACTCATGTCTCGGACCATTATTAGCTGACAGTTCAGTGGTCGACAGTAAACATAACATGCATTGTTAGGGGTTGAAGTTGAATTTCAGACATGAAATACATGAAAGAAAAGGCGAAGATTAAAAAACTAAAAAATACCCCCCTTTGAAATAATTTTAAAAATTTTTGTGTAAAATTTAAGAAAGATCCCACCGTAAGTGTAAGATAAAATATGGACGGACGACGCCTACGATGCCGACGGCGACGGACGACGGACGCAACACCATACAATTAGGTAAAAAATAAAAATAAAAAAACCCTAAAAAATGGTGCAAATCTTTTGTTGATTATCAACCTTTAAATATATTGTTGCGGTGTGTGGATTATTCAAGCTTCACGGGTATAGTTTTATCTTTACGGTCCATCTGGATAGTGGCAATGCATTTGAATAACACGAATGTGGATAAAGATAGTCCACAATGGAAATCTACATATTGTTAATCACTATCCAGAAGACATTTTAAATCTGTCTAAGGAACATGAGCATAGTGATCAACCCAAACTGTTCTCCGAAAAACTAAGAGCAGTCACATGGGTCTGAACTCATTTTCCAAATACCAGTACACTTTATTGTCACATTACAGGATGCCACTTCATGACACAACTAGGTGAGCAAATCACCCCATAGTTATTCGTATTCAAAATACTATTGGCCATCAACACATAACATTAGCATTAATTTGGGCAGGTCTTTGTAATATTCACATGGTACGAAATTGCAACAATATGTGATACAACCCTGATCAAAAAAATCCCTGGATACATATTGTGTTGACCTTGCTATGGAAATTCCAACTGAACATAACCATGTAATTTATGAACAATGCCCCGAGGAATTGAGCCATGTGAATAGGGCCAAGATTGAATAAGCTGCAACACGAGTGAAATGTATTGTCGACGAGTATTGGTCCAGAACAAAGATATAACTCTTGAGGTATCTGCAGTAAAACTGCCATGTCTCTTGGTTTTGTAATTGATGTTCAATGTTCGACCACAATAAACCCGAAGATAAAACGACCATGATGAGTGATACATAACAGCGAAGTCATAATCATGCGGTGAGTATTGCCACATACACCAAAGGTATATTAGCTGAAGTAGTATTGAATCGTAGAGAAAGCATAATACCGTCTGCGATCTTGACACATGTATCCACCTATAAATATATATGTTTTCAAATCTCACTTATAGTTCTAAACTCATATAATTTACAATACAGTCCTCAAAGAAATGGAGCAAATCTTTTGCTGATTAGCAACAGGTAGGTTTTTGTTCAACAATGAGAATTATGCAAGTTTATTCTGGTCCATTATTGCATGTCGGTAATAATCCTTGACAGTTATTTTCCCTGAAGATAATTTGGATAACATTTACATAACATGAATATGGATAAAGTTGGACCAAAATGAAAATCTACTTATTGACAATCACTATCCGAAAGACTGTTAAATTTTGCGGAGCATTTAAGCATGATAATCAAAACAGTCTCTTCACTGAAAACTAAGGCCAGTCATATTGTCTGACCTCATATGTCCACATACTATTACGCTCTATCGAGCTATGACTCGGGCATTTCGCGCCACAATTATCTGAGCGATTTAACTCCGGTCGCAGTTGATTGGTTAAACTTGCTGCATTCCATGCATGGGATCGTACTTGTATTCAAAGTCAATGGCCATTGACACAAAATACATTATCAATTTGACAATTTTGCCCCTAAAATTTACACGGTATGAAATCGCAGCAATGTATGATACATCCATGACGTATGGAATGGGTGTAAATACATCGTCACATAGTTGTGAAAACTCTGAATAAATGTATATTACCGGTATGTAGACTCTGTCATGGAAATTCCATAGCGTAACTGTAATTGATATACCATACCCAGGGGAATTGGGATTCAATAAGTTACGCCACCAATGAAATTTATTGTCGACGAGTATTGGTCCAGAAAAATGATATCGATTGTCAGCAATGTGCAGCAAAATGACCATGTCACTTGTAACGTGATTGATGCTCAATGTTTAACCATATTACCCTCAATGTTACCCTCAATGTTTGACCATATATAAGATTGAATGATCACAATCGGTGATACTTAACAATCACGTCATAATCATTCGGTGGACATTGCCACATACAATGTACCTCAAAGGTTGAATACGTTCTTTGTGCGTGAATAATATTGAGTCATACAGTGAGTATAATTGAATAGACAGTCTGCGACCTAGACACATAATTATATTATACATCCACATTTGTTTAATCTTCTGGCTGGTAGAAATTGTTGAGACATACTTAATATACATTCGGGACCATCTGGTATCTGTTATTGTCGACGAGTATTGGTCCAGAAAAATGATATCGATTGTCAGCAATGTGCAGCAAAATGACCATGTCACTTGTAACGTGATTGATGCTCAATGTTTAACCATATTACCCTCAATGTTACCCTCAATGTTTGACCATATATAAGATTGAATGATCACAATCGGTGATACTTAACAATCACGTCATAATCATTCGGTGGACATTGCCACATACAATGTACCTCAAAGGTTGAATACGTTCTTTGTGCGTGAATAATATTGAGTCATACAGTGAGTATAATTGAATAGACAGTCTGCGACCTAGACACATAATTATATTATACATCCACATTTGTTTAATCTTCTGGCTGGTAGAAATTGTTGAGACATACTTAATATACATTCGGGACCATCTGGTATCTGTCACGTGTAGAATATGCAAATACCCCAGCACTAAAAACAATGAGTATCTCGAGTTTTTATAAGTTTGGTCATTGTTGACGAATGTTGAAAAATGTTGTGACGTGTCGATTTTCAACGAGATGTAAATTACCCATTCCTTCTCGTAGTAAAATTGTCATGTTACGTCATTGTAATGCTTATTTCAAGTTATATGCTCTTTTTGCAACAATAAATTGAATCACGGATAGGATCAGTTTGAAAGTCTCCATTCACAAGTGTATATTAACACCATTTTCTCACCGTCTGAGATATAGTTTCATTGGAATAAATAATAACGTCATGTATGTTCATGTTGCACATATATCCCGATTGCATGTATAATAAACAATAATACTAAATATGATGCTCTGAAAATGTAATAACTGTTATTCCATATTACACTATACATGTAGTGAACCTATATACAAGTTTGAATATAGAACACAAACATGTGGAGCATTGTCATTAACATGTCACAATAAATTGCAGACACATTTGGATATAACAGAAACAGTAGAACTTGGTCAAATTACACGGGGTCCATGTCGTTGCTTAATTTGATTTAAGAGTATTTGCTCTGACTATCGAGTGGCAGGAAGCATCATCGGAAATGAAATTGTATTTTATTGTCTAGATTTCGTATCATATTTCTCTATTCTTATAATATACTCGTGTCTCAGACCATTATTTGCTGGCAGTTCCGCGCTTAACAGTAAACATTACACTCGTGTTTAGGTGTTGTAGTTTAATCGGCAGACATCAAATACATGTCGTGTGACATCACGACCTTTATGAACCTCATTGAAATCTTGCATAACAGGTATCATTGTGAATTAATGTAGGTCGAATTATATCTTGGAGATGGTTGCCTCTCAGAATTTGCATATATATTTAACAGGTCTAATAATGGCTATTAGTAATAATAGGTAGATAGTTCAGTTTGTGCATGAATCAATTGACCCACATCACACTTTACTAATAATGTGTAAATATGTAGGATTATTGCAAAGATTGGTGTTTTGTTATATGATGCTCTGAACCCGTTTTCTGCAAACCAGACAGGTTTATGACAGTTCACATGTGTTCCAACTTTGGTAATGCCGTGCAATACTGAGCGTTAGTGACATTGTCTGAAATTGTTCATAGTGGCCAATAAGACGACGGAAAACGTCCGAGGCAGAACAGAGTTTTATTGCGTTTGCGTCACCGAGTAATGTATGGATGACATTTTAGATGAAGTAATACAAGTGTTTATATGTCCACCTGGGTTAGTTACATTATTCACAACGAACTTATTACGTCACGGGATGAACGTTCGCGAATCAAATAAAATTCATCTGGTGGACTTGTTAGAAAGTGATCAAAACAATTGCGGAGACAAATCATGTTTTTAGAATTTTCTTTAGATTTAGAATTTTGTCTGCTATGGATCCTAAATGTGAATTCTTGGACACGAGATTGTAACGCGTGGGAACGAGAAAGGAATATATAGGAAACTGGATAAACACACTTTCAATAGCAAGGGCAGGAATAGGAAGGAAGTGTGCGTTCTGTCTTATGTGATACACAAAGGAATCAATTTGTCGAAATCATCTTTGGTGTGAATGTCTATTCCCAGAGTGGGAACAGCAATAATTTTTCTTTTATCTTACATCAATTCAACGAATGTATACTTGATGTTTAATTTGTGGCATGATATTTTCATTCACTTTCATGGTATTTTCTAAGAACAGGAGACTACTCGTAAAAAGCCACAATAATAGTCAGGCAATCACATACTCCCTCCATATTGAAACTACCTGCAACATATAAAGCACCATGGACGATTTATACGTTGTTATCAGTTTTGTCAACAAAGAACACTAACATAATTTGCATAGAATACAAAATAGGTACCAAATAATACAAAAAAATACGAAAACTAGAATATTATGACTGAAATGATGGAGGAAAGAAGGGTGGGTGTTGTCGATGAATTACACGGTTGGATATGTTCAATTACTGACCATGTTTGACCCTGACTATGCATTGGGTCCTGTCACACACCAATGCTATATAATACAATATAATGGTTCAGTGGCTTAGAATGTATGGCTAATTCGTTCACATAGTTGTGTCACGAAATGCCCAAGTCGTAGCCTAACGATAAAGTGTAATTGCATCTTTACAAATGTGGACTGGCCCATATCATTGCCTTCACGTTTTCTACTAAAATGGCCTGACTGCGTGGACGATCATGCATGTACTTAGCTCATGCCTACGGTGGCTTATTACCGCCAATTATATTCGTGCATATCTCACCCCGTCTATAATTATCACCTCACAATATTCACCGCGTTTATAATTTCCACCCCATCTATAATTATCACCTCACAATATTCACCGCGTTTATAATTTCCACCCCATCTATAATTATCACCTTACAATATTCACCGAGTTTATAATATCCACCCCATCTATAATTACCACCTCAGAATTATCACCGCGTTCATAATTTCCACCCCGTCTATAATTATCACCTCACAATATTCACCGAGTTTAAAATATCCACCCCATCTATAATTATCACCTCACAATATTCACCGAGTTTAAAATATTCACCCCATCTATAATGATCACCTCACAATATTCACCGAGTTTATAATTTCCACCCCATCTATAATTATCACCTCACAATATTCACCGTGTTTATAATTTCCACCCCATCTATAATTATCACCTCACAATATTCACCGAGTTTAAAATATCCACCCCATCTATAATTATCACCTCACAATATTCACCGGGTTTAAAATATCCACCCCATCTATAATTATCACCTCACAATATTCACCGAGTTTAAAATATTCACCCCATCTATAATTATCACCTCACAATATTCACCGAGTTTAAAATATCCACCCCATCTATAATTATCACCTCACAATATTCACCGAGTTTAAAATATCCACCCCATCTATAATTATCACCTCACAATATTCACCGAGTTTATAATTTCCACCCCATCTATAATTATCACCTCACAATATTCACTGCGTTTATAATTCCACCCCGTTTATAATTATCACCTCACTTCATGAACGTATGCAGCCCAAGAGCAACAAGGTGCTTATGGAAACGCCTCTATAGCTGCCGCATTGAAGCGCATATAAGGACAGGTCCTTATATGTGGATTTGTGCATTTTCACAATATATCGAAAATTCAAAACATGTTCACTTATAAGAAGACGGCCTTTTATCCAGACATAAAACACCCCGTTTATTCATATATAAGGACACTATATGCACTACTATAAAGTGAAGAATTGGGGCCTAATTAAATTATTGGCGCAATTAATTTTTTCCCTTTGAGTGACACACAACAGGCTGTAGGTCTATACCACATACATTCAACATGAATACAATTTAATTTCAAGACCAAGAGAATATTCGAGATTAATTAATTATGCTGAACATGGTATACGTAGTGGTACGTGCTACATGTGTTCTAGTTGCGTCATTTTTCACAACTTATAATCATCGACATGCAAAATATGTGGGTCAGATATTTTACAGGCAGTTTCTCAAGAAAGCTCTCATATAAAGACATTTTCATGTCCGGATAAAAGGAAGTGCTCATATATGAGGACATGTCCTTATATGTGTGCTCATATATGAGGACATGTCCTTATATGTGCGTCAATATGGTACACAGAATACTAAGAGTGTTCATACTAAGACTCAATGCACCAATTGAAATTCTGTACCTAGTAATGATTGTGATCAAATCACAACTCGGTGATAATTCTGAGGTGTTAATTATAGACGGGGTGGAAATTATGAATGGGGTGAATATTGTGAGGTGATCATTATAAACAGGTGGAAATTATGAACGCAGTGATAATTCTGAGGTGATAATTATGAACGGGGTGTAAATTATAAACGGGGTGAAAATTGTGAGGTGAAAATTATAAACGGGGTGGAAATTATGAACGCGGTGGTAATTCTGAGGTGATAATTATGAACGGGGTGTAAATTATAAACGGAGTGAAAATTGTGAGGTAATAATTATAAACGGGGTGGAAATTATAAACGCGGTGATAATTCTGAGGTGGTAATTATAGACGGTGTAGAAATTATGAATGGGGTGAAAATTGTGAGGTGATAATTATAAACGGGGTGGAAATTATAAACGCGGTGATAATTCTGGGGTGATAATTATGAACGGGGTGTAAATTATAAACGGGGTGAAAATTGTGAGGTGATAATTATAAACGGGGTGGAAATTATAAACGCGGTGATAATTCTGAGGTCATAATTATGAACGGGGTGTAAATTATAAACGGGGTGAAAATTGTGAGGTGTTAATTATAAACGGGGTGGAAATTATGAACGCGGTGGTAATTCTGAGGTGATAATTATGAACGGGGTGTAAATTATAAACGGGGTGAAAATTGTGAGGTGATAATTATAAACGGGGTGGAAATTATAAACGGGGTGAAAATTGTGAGGTGATAATTATAAACGGGGTGGAAATTATAAACGCAGTGATAATTCTGAGGTGATAATTATGAACGGTGTGGAAATTATAAACGCGGTGAATATTTTGAGGTGGTAATTATAAATGGGGTGAGAAATACACGGACGTAATTGGCGGTAATGAGCCACCGTACATGCCTATGCAACTAAGCTTCCATCATTGTCATTTGTTATCCATAGTTATTCCATTTAAAAATTTGTTAAGGGTAAATTTTGAAGGTCATACAGTCCTATATGAGTAGTCCACATTCAAGTGAGCTGTTCACTTCTTACTCACGAATTCGACAAAGCAATGAATTGTTATTTATACAATGAATTGAATTGTTGTTCATACACCTCAATACTGAGTTATTGATCAAACCTGAGTTATTTATCAAGCATCAGTGCTGAAGGTCATATCAAGCTACGTTCAAGGTCACCAAAAGAGTATTCATGATATAAGTTTAAGCCCAACCTCCATGTGTTTTGTCTCTAACGACCAATTTACTTATGTTCATATGATATTATATTGGGTCTAGCACTCGAGGTCATGGAAGTTATGATTTTCAATTATCATATGTATACCAATGTAAGGTGTATCGCCAAGAGTGTTGTGTCCATCATTTTTTTCTTTCTAAGTGGATATAAACTTGCTTTCACTAACTCAAGGTTATTCAAAGGTTCAAGGGCACCGATATTTCATTATTTATGCTTATAGTATTGACCTGAGTTAATTTTGAGGCATTTGGTATTCAACAGCTAAATGGTGCACTTTGAGAAATTTGTTGCATGTTCCTACTATATTCGACCATTCAAATGGATTCCAGTCAAACCAACTTCATTCATCATCAAGAACGCACAAAGAAAATCCAAAATGTTCTAAAAATTTCAAGAGATAAATGCTGCTGCCAAGTAGACAAGACAAGGCTAGATAAAACAAAACCTATCTAATGACATTACCGAATTGCTGGACAAACCCTGGCAGATGGTGAATGGAAATCATGACAAATATCTTGGGGCCACATGGGGAATCACTGCTGACAACACATGAAACATATCCATATATTCACAGCCAATGCGTAGATTGTTTGTCTTGCGCCTGCAGTGCTGTAGTGAACTGTCTATAAAAATTCTAACCACGAGATTCACTTGCCTCATCAGTTTCCAACATTCATTGTTTCTCACGTTTAAATATCACAGAAACACATGCCATATATCATTGTCGCCTCCATCAGGAGGCGACATACTCAAATACGATTAAAACGGCCCATGGATAGATGCGTTAGTCAGGTCCTGCAATAGTACCGCGGCATTTGTTTCAAAAATTTCAGTGTCAACAAGCAGATGGAGGCAATTACTAAAAAAAATATATAGTCCAGTTTTGTGAATTGTTCTCAAATTTTCTTCATTCTTTCAGATTTGACCGATCAGACAGCGGCTCCCCTGGAATTCCCCGACTCCTTGGGGATGGCTTGTTGATATCACCAGGGCTTGAGCATTGTTCCGAAAGATGGCATTTTGAATGCAGACGTATTGCTGACCATTCTAATTGTGACAATGGTCGGGGGCAAAAAAAATATTTGTGCACCTAACGTAACCCTTCTTATCAACCGATGTACCCCAGTATACTTGCGATTGTGAAGTTTTGAACATGATCGAATGGGCATGAAGGCATTTGCATAAAGACACATGAATCTCTTCAAATCTACACAATCTTTATAATTGTAGGTATGACAGCCAATTGAAAACGAGGGCCGAGTGGTCAAAACACCGCTCTGTATCGGTTTTCTACTCGGAACTGGTTACAGGGTGCACAATGCTTTGTGGAAATATATTTTATAGCGATTTTCCCGTTCGATGCAGTTTGACGAAATGTTTCACCCAAAAAAATGTTGTTTACAAGTCGAATACTATATAATGATATTATATTGGGTCTAGCACTCGAGGTCATGGAAGTTATGATTTTCAATTATCATATGTATACCAATGTAAGGTGTATCGCCAAGAGTGTTGTGTCCATCATTTTTTTCTTTCTAAGTGGATATAAACTTGCTTTCACTAACTCAAGGTTATTCAAAGGTTCAAGGGCACCGATATTTCATTATTTATGCTTATAGTATTGACCTGAGTTAATTTTGAGGCATTTGGTATTCAACAGCTAAATGGTGCACTTTGAGAAATTTGTTGCATGTTCCTACTATATTCGACCATTCAAATGGATTCCAGTCAAACCAACTTCATTCATCATCAAGAACGCACAAAGAAAATCCAAAATGTTCTAAAAATTTCAAGAGATAAATGCTGCTGCCAAGTAGACAAGACAAGGCTAGATAAAACAAAACCTATCTAATGACATTACCGAATTGCTGGACAAACCCTGGCAGATGGTGAATGGAAATCATGACAAATATCTTGGGGCCACATGGGGAATCACTGCTGACAACACATGAAACATATCCATATATTCACAGCCAATGCGTAGATTGTTTGTCTTGCGCCTGCAGTGCTGTAGTGAACTGTCTATAAAAATTCTAACCACGAGATTCACTTGCCTCATCAGTTTCCAACATTCAGTGTTTCTCACGTTTAAATATCACAGAAACACATGCCATATATCATTGTCGCCTCCATCAGGAGGCGACATACTCAAATACGATTAAAACGGCCCATGGATAGATGCGTTAGTCAGGTCCTGCAATAGTACCGCGGCATTTGTTTCAAAAATTTCAGTGTCAACAAGCAGATGGAGGCAATTACTAAAAAAAATATATAGTCCAGTTTTGTGAATTGTTCTCAAATTTTCTTCATTCTTTCAGATTTGACCGATCAGACAGCGGCTCCCCTGGAATTCCCCGACTTCTTGGGGATGGCTTGTTGATATCACCAGGGCTTGAGCATTGTTCCGAAAGATGGCATTTTGAATGCAGACGTATTGCTGACCATTCTAATTGTGACAATGGTCGGGGGCAAAAAAAATATTTGTGCACCTAACGTAACCCTTCTTATCAACCGATGTACCCCAGTATACTTGCGATTGTGAAGTTTTGAACATGATCGAATGGGCATGAAGGCATTTGCATAAAGACACATGAATCTCTTCAAATCTACACAATCTTTATAATTGTAGGTATGACAGCCAATTGAAAACGAGGGCCGAGTGGTCAAAACACCGCTCTGTATCGGTTTTCTACTCGGAACTGGTTACAGGGTGCACAATGCTTTGTGGAAATATATTTTATAGCGATTTTCCCGTTCGATGCAGTTTGACGAAATGTTTCACCCAAAAAAATGTTGTTTACAAGTCGAATACTATATAATGATATTATATTGGGTCTAGCACTCGAGGTCATGGAAGTTATGATTTTCAATTATCATATGTATACCAATGTAAGGTGTATCGCCAAGAGTGTTGTGTCCATCATTTTTTTTCTTTCTAAGTGGATATAAACTTGCTTTCACTAACTCAAGGTTATTCAAAGGTTCAAGGGCACCGATATTTCATTATTTATGCTTATAGTATTGACCTGAGTTAATTTTGAGGCATTTGGTATTCAACAGCTAAATGGTGCACTTTGAGAAATTTGTTGCATGTTCCTACTATATTTGACCATTCAAATGGATTCCAGTCAAACCAACTTCATTCATCATCAAGAACGCACAAAGAAAATCCAAAATGTTCTAAAAATTTCAAGAGATAAATGCTGCTGCCAAGTAGACAAGACAAGGCTAGATAAAACAAAACCTATCTAATGACATTACCGAATTGCTGGACAAACCCTGGCAGATGGTGAATGGAAATCATGACAAATATCTTGGGGCCACATGGGGAATCACTGCTGACAACACATGAAACATATCCATATATTCACAGCCAATGCGTAGATTGTTTGTCTTGCGCCTGCAGTGCTGTAGTGAACTGTCTATAAAAATTCTAACCACGAGATTCACTTGCCTCATCAGTTTCCAACATTCAGTGTTTCTCACGTTTAAATATCACAGAAACACATGCCATATATCATTGTCGCCTCCATCAGGAGGCGACATACTCAAATACGATTAAAACGGCCCATGGATAGATGCGTTAGTCAGGTCCTGCAATAGTACCGCGGCATTTGTTTCAAAAATTTCAGTGTCAACAAGCAGATGGAGGCAATTACTAAAAAAAATATATAGTCCAGTTTTGTGAATTGTTCTCAAATTTTCTTCATTCTTTCAGATTTGACCGATCAGACAGCGGCTCCCCTGGAATTCCCCGACTCCTTGGGGATGGCTTGTTGATATCACCAGGGCTTGAGCATTGTTCCGAAAGATGGCATTTTGAATGCAGACGTATTGCTGACCATTCTAATTGTGACAATGGTCGGGGGCAAAAAAAATATTTGTGCACCTAACGTAACCCTTCTTATCAACCGATGTACCCCAGTATACTTGCGATTGTGAAGTTTTGAACATGATCGAATGGGCATGAAGGCATTTGCATAAAGACACATGAATCTCTTCAAATCTACACAATCTTTATAATTGTAGGTATGACAGCCAATTGAAAACGAGGGCCGAGTGGTCAAAACACCGCTCTGTATCGGTTTTCTACTCGGAACTGGTTACAGGGTGCACAATGCTTTGTGGAAATATATTTTATAGCGATTTTCCCGTTCGATGCAGTTTGACGAAATGTTTCACCCAAAAAAATGTTGTTTACAAGTCGAATACTATATGTATAGATGTGAATAATGGAGCCTAAGCGTACAAGTTAAGTTTATGTAGCATGTTGAAATTATATTAACAAGCTATCGTGCATACGGGTTTCGAATTAATCTGGGTCTGGAAAGGGTCTAGAAATTGTTCCACTTTGAGTCTGGAAAGTCCCTGATCTTGTTTTTCACAGAACAGTGATTATTATTGCAGTATGTATGTCTACATAAATACAAACTCAAATAAACTTCCCATTCCTCACATTGGAATCGAGCTGTGCACTGCTAAGAGGCGACACATGTCTTTTACTACATATCCTGACGCTTACTTGTTTGCTTCTACATTACGTTCTTATTACCGAAATAGTCCGACGTCCAATGCAACATCGCGTGCTTGGAGAATATTATTCCATACGTTCCATGTACTCTCGCCTCGATGAAATGACACCCGCGCGTCAAGAGTTTCACTCTAGCTCTCCATCTGCCCGCAGCAGGGTTGTGCCTCTGGAAAATACGATAGATGTGGCAGACGGGTGTAAGAAAGGAGATGGTGTGGACAACTGATCTGTTTTGTGGATGTCTATGCGAGTATTCAAGTAAAATGCGTCGCGAGAATTGTATCTCTTTGGAATATGAGAAGTGGACTATGTCAATAATTATGCAACTTTGCAATCGATTTAACATGAAGTTCATGATGTAATGTAATATTTGTTTTCAATCAATGCCACTAATGTTCAAGCAACCACATTTGCAACGTTTCTGGCCTGGTCTAGTGACATTTCACCCATATAATACACACAAGAGTGACAGCAAGCAGAGTGTATGTGGATTCCCAGGACATAAAACCCCCGGTATCTCCCATCCCTGCTGAGGATGAACGACATATTACATGTACACTGACTGCTAACCGTGTTTGTTCATAGAGTGTTACTGGAGTGGTCGTGGATTTCTCTGGGCGACACTATTATGCAATAAGAATCATTCACAATTATGTTTACATGTATACAATTAAGCCCATCTTCATACTTACAGTTCGCAGCAATTCTGGACCCTGGGACAATTTCCGATATGATCCCACTCTGTGATTCCATCCAGGAAATTAATATGCTGTTCTGACATTAATCATGTCATCGCTCTATAGGAGCACTGACACCACACTACCAACGTGATATTTCCTTCTGTAATCACATCTGGGTTATACTACCCAGTAACACAATCTCCATGGATGGGTAATATGTACTGTCCTGGGAATCCACATACACTATGTTCACTGTCATTTCCTGGTGTGTGGTATATAATTTATGGAATTTTACGAAGATAGATGGGCTGGGCACATGAAGAGAGATATTAGAATATATATTGTGAAAAAGTTGACGATATTACTAATGATGGATAACGAGGTTCAGAGGAACTCATCGATAGTGTCAAATCTACGTGTATTCACTCTCGTTGTTTAATTGTATCGTAAGGTTTGAAGAGCACGTCATTCTGAAAAGAAGAACGAAGACACAATCATTCACCTGTTCATAGAAAGATTATCATGCCAATTAATTTACTCTGGAGTATCATATATTACAGAGACAAAGTTCGATCTCTGTGTCTTAGTTGTTTTCGATGTGTTTAATCAGTTCAATGTATTGTTGTTTTTGTCGTTGGCGCCGGAGTTATAGGTGTGTATTTAGTGATTTAACGTGTGACATTTCGTCATTGACATTCATGTATGATGTCAATATGGAGCCATGTTTTCTAAGTGCATTATTGTGCTATGCAGTGTTTGTTGTGTGTAAATACATCCTGCAATTGACATAGACAAATTCCACAAACAGATGGTATAATCAATTAAAAGGTACAATCAGGTTTTCAGGTAGCCAATGAAATATAGCAAAGGGTTAACCATCGTAACATTCCAGAGAGGTATTTTATTTCGTTTTATTCATGTGGATTTGTTCCAGGGATGAAAAAAACACACTAAAGCATAGGCTCACTTGAATATGTCACTCCTTGTATTATCAGCTCCGTTTCAATTTCAAACTTGTTTTGTTTCAGTTTAGGTCTTATATTGACAGCATAGTGCGGTACCAGCGGTGATAGATGTCGGTCGATATATACATAAAATGTCACCAACACGTTATTGGTCGACTCAAACGCATTAAAGCTTTGTTTTACAAGGGATTCAGTTTATGTCATCTTCTTCACCAATCCAAACAATTCCAGACAATAGTATTTACTCAGACCGGATTACCACTGTTGCAACACTGGTGAAACGTCGTAACCTTTCCCCAGACAAACACAACAATACCAAAAGGGAAAATTTATTATTCGTAATGCAACTTTTCGACTATACTATTGGTTTGCATCTGATTCTGGGAAAATGGTTACAAAACATCGTATAACAGAGCACCAATATTCACAATGTATGAATTAGTAATCTGTGATGGTTGATTCATCTTTATGTACATAAGTTATTGTCTATCCATTGATATAAGTAGCAAATATTAGATATGAACATATGCAAACATAATCTCCAAGGAGATTTGCTTAATATAAGTTAAAATACCTATATGTTTATTGTCATGTTTATTGTTGACTGCTGAACTGTAAACAAATTTATCACCGTCGAGGCTTTTTCTCAGTTGATAGTCAAAGCAAATACTGTTAAATCAAAACGAGAGACGCCACGGACCCCGGGTACTACTGGTAATTTGGTCACGATCTTCAGGAAGGTTTCTCTTGTCATATAGCGAATTGTCTCCACAATATAGTGTGACATTTGGAATTGCCATGTCACACAGTGTTATATGTTCTCATCTTCGTAGTATATTTATAGGCCATATGATGGTGTATATTCAGTAGAGAGAAATATAGGAAATATAATGTACTTTTAGTACTACACTTCAAATATAGAATATATTTTTCAGAAACACACAAAATATGGTACACAGTGTTATCAGGAATGATAATATAATACAGAATCCAATTAACAAGATGAGATGGAAGAATACAAAGGAGTTTATATTATTATGCATTGTGATAGAGTAATGTAGCAATAAATGAGGAAATATACCCTTATGAAGGTGAGAATGACGAGTCTCAAGTTGATTGTGTCCACCATTAGAGAACTTCACTTGAATCACAGAATCAGAGCAAGAAGGAATATGGTGACAAATCTCCTTTATCTTGTTAGCATCTCCTCAAATCAATAACATGCCATTATTTGTCAATACCGATCACAATTGTCAAGACGGTGTCTTGTCACCGACAATGATTTTGTTGTCATGATAGCATGATTATTTACAGTTTGGGGTTTATATTTGTATACGTTATATGTGATGAACACCATATAATGAATAGTCCCTGATGTTCAAAATTATCTCATACTAATTTCTACTTCCCCCTCCCCCCAGAGCAGTCCACAGATATGTGTGGATAAATTTTATGTCTGTTGGTCGCGGACTGTCAGTTTAATTATTTTAAAATAAGGAATATTTTAACACCACAGAACAAATCATGTTTCAAGCCTTCCAGGTTTGCAGCAATGATTGCCACACGAAGATTATAACCTCTTATCACTCATCATAGTTTGTGGTCGTTTTACCATCGTCGGTTACATGACCAAACAGTCTTCATGTATGGCATTACAAATGACATGGTAGTT